>VFSX01001153.1:0-11338 GCA_016618255.1 Chlamydomonas sp. UWO 241
CCTGTTAGTCTCTTGGTTTCCACCCCCAGCTTTTTACTGGGGGAGGTGGCAGAGAGACCTAAGGAAGAAAAGGCAAAGCCTTTTCTCTCTATACACCAATATGCCGGCTAAGCCGGGCATGCTAATCCCGGCAGGTATGCCGGGATATTGGTGGGAAGGCCTCTCTGCTTCTTTTGGGCACCGCCGGCTAGAGGGTGCATCAAAAGCTAAAACATGCTTTATAATTTCAAAAGGTTGGCTACAAGTATGCTCGGTTACCAAACCAAGGAAGAAAAGGCTTTGCCTTTTCTCTCTTCCCACCAATATGCCGGCTGAGCCGGGTATGCTAATACCGTCAGGTATGCCGGGATATTGGAGGAGAAGGGACTCTGTCCCTAGGTCAGCTGAAGAAGCGTTTAGCTAGGTCAGCTGAAGAAGCGTTTAGCTTCTTCAGGTGCATACAGAACAAGCGTTTAGCTTCTTCAGGTGCATACAGAACAAGCGCGTGCTAAAATGCGTGAACGTTTTGTTATCAAAAGTAATCACCCTATGTGGGGTAAAAAGCATCGACCTGAAAGTCTTTTATTGAAGTCAAAACCTGGCGCTTTAAATTCAATGTTTGGTAAAACGCAAACAGAAGCGTCGAAAGCTTTAATGAGTGATCGCCGTAGTAAGTTTGTCGTGAGTTTGTTAGATAAAGATTATAACCTCTTGCAAACTTTTAGGAAGGACGTTGAGTTAGCTAAACATTTAGGCTGTCATAAAGGCACCGTAGGGCGTTATATTAAGTCACAGAAGCTATACGAGGGTCTTTATTATATTCATAAAGAACCCAAGGAGCCAAGGAAGAAAAGGCTTTGCCTTTTCTCTCTTACTACCAATATCCCGGCATACCTGCCGGGATTAGCATGCACGGCTCCGCCGGCATTAAACCGTCAGGTATAATGCCGTCTGAGCCGTGCATGCCAAACCCGTTGGGTTTTACGGGATATTGGTGGAGAAGGAGAAGCTAAGCTTCCCTTGGCCACCTACCCTCTGCCAAAAGCAGGGGGATTAGGTCGTTTAAGGATAGGTTATTTGACACCTATTACCCCTGCCTTAAAGCAGGGGTTAGTAAGCAAGGCTCCACAGAGCTTAGCTCTCATGCCGTCTGAGCCGGGCATGCCAAACCCGTTGGGTTTTACGGGATATTGGTGGAGAAGGAGAAGCTAAGCTTCCCTTGGCCACCTACCCTCTGCCAAAAGCAGGGGGATTAGGTCGTTTAAGGATAGGTTATTTGACACCTATTACCCCTGCCTTAAAACAGGGGTTAGTAAGCAAGGCTCCACCGGCTTGATGGCTTCCAAACCCAGCAATTAGCTGGGATAGGTGTAAGAAAGGCTCTAGGTTTATCTGTTTCCTTTGGCTGGTTTTTTTTTAGTGTTATAATGCTTTTATGGAGGCCGAGTTAGTAGCGGGTTATAACGTAGAGTTTTCTTCCTTAGGTTTTGCTCTTTTCTTTATTGCGGAGTACGCAAATATGGCTGTAATGGCAGCATTAGCCTCTATTTACTTCTTAGGTGGCTTTTCAGCTCTTAAAATCGCAGCTATTTTCTTTGGTTTCGTATGGACTCGTGGCACTTTACCCCGTTACCGTTACGACCAATTTATGCGCTTAGGCTGGAAAGCGTTATTACCTTTGACTATTGCTTTCTTTGCAGTTCATGCCAGTTTAGATGTCTTTATTCTTTAAATATCAAAGCCTAGTAATGATAGATTTTATTAGGAATGGCTAAAAGCCATTCCCCAAAACAACAAGTCCAAAAGAATCCGCTTGCTCCATCCCCCCCCGGATTAAGTCCGGGGGAGGGTAGCAAGCCCGGCACCGCCTGCTTGAAAAGAACCTGCTGGCTACCCACCAAGAGACTTACAGGGATGGCGATACGCCATCCCTGTAAGTGTCTTGTTTTGGATACCACCCCCAGCAGGCCACCCCCCCCAGGCCTTTGACAGGGGTGGGGGTTAGGTAGTCAAGAGACTAAGTATCTTGGCTACCTTATCAGAAGTAATCAGAGTTACAAAATGAAAAGTTTAGATTATTTATTATTTTATAGTATAGAGAGAATATGCTACAACCCCCCCTTCAACCAACCCCCCAGCCTTTTGCAGGGGGGGTTGCTTGCACAGAGATAGCTACAAGCTGCTCCACAAAGAGAGGGCTACAAGCTGCTCAGCTGCTTGTAGCTATCTCTTTGCCTGCTACCCCCCTGTTTTAACTGGGGGGGGTAGGAGATAGCTACAAGCAGCTCCACAAAGAGAGGGCTACAAGCTGCTCCACAAAGAGAGGGCTACATGCAGCTCCACAAAGAGAGGGCTACATGCAGCTCCACAAAGAGAGGGCTACATGCAGCTCAGCAGCTTGTAGCTATCTCTTTGCCTGCTACCCCCCAGTTTTAACTGGGGGGGTAGGAGCAGCTAGTAGCCCGGGGATGGCGTTTCGCCATCCCTGAAAGTCTCTGTGTTGGTAAGGCAGCCAAGGAGAAGCGGAGCTTCCCTTGATCACCTTTGCAAGCCGGCGGAACCCAATAGAAGCAGAGAGACCTAAGGAAGAAAAGGTAAAGCCTTTTCTCTCTTATCACCAATATCCCGGCATACCTGCCGGGATTAGCATGCCCGGCACCGCCGGGATGATAGCTAAGCTCTCATGCCGGCAGAGCCGGGGGAATGCCGGCAGAGCCGGGGGAATGCCGGCAGAGCCGGGGGAATGCCGGCAGAGCCGGGGGAATGCCGGCAGAGCCGGGGGAATGCCGGCAGAGCCGGGGGAATGCCGGCAGAGCCGGGGGAATGCCGGCAGAGCCGGGGGAATGCCGGCAGAGCCGGGGGAATGCCGGCAGAGCCGGGGGAATGCCGGCAGAGCCGGGGGAATGCCGGCAGAGCCGGGGGAATGCCGGCAGAGCCGGGGGAATGCCGGCAGGTATGACGGAATATTGGGGGAGAAGGTCTCTCTGCCACCTCCCCCTGCTTTTTGCAGGGGGAGGAATCCAAACCAAGACACTAACAGGGATGGCGAAAACCAAAACACTAACAGGGATGGCGAAAACCAAGACACTAACAGGGATGGCGTTTCGCCATCCCTGTTAGTGTCTTGTTTTGGAGCTTGTTAACCACGGCATTAATCCCGGGGTATTAGAGGGGGGTTTGTCGTTTGGATTAGGCAGGTGGAAAGTAGACAAATAATAAAGCATGTATTTAATGCCTTTATTAGCAACATTAATGAGTAGTGTTTTTTGTGGTGCATTACCAATGGTTTCTCGTAATTTAGGTCATCGTGGTGTTGTGGTTTTTTCTATTTTAAGCTTAACAATTGCATTTATTAGTAGTGCTTTTATTTGGGTCGATCTTTATATTGGAGGCGCTCCAGTATGGTTAGATTTATTTGGACCTTGGTTTGAAGTAGGTACTGTCACAGTATCTTGGATTTTCTATTATGATTTATTAACAGCACATATGTTATTTACAGTAACCAGTGTGAGTTTAGCGGTTCATATTTATGCAACCGTTTATATGCGTGGTGATCCTCATTTATCTTTATTTATGTCTTATTTATCTTTATTTACCTTTTTCATGCTTGTTTACGTATGTGGTGACAATCTTTTAGTCATGTTCGTAGGATGGGAAGGTATTGGTATTTGTTCTTATTTATTAATTGGTTATTACTCTCATCGTTTAGCTGCCGTCAAAAGCGCCCAAAAAGCAATTTTAGTCAATCGTGTAAGCGATGGAATGCTTTTATGGGGTGTTTTATGGATTTGGTACTATACTGGTAGTTTAGAGTATGATTTAGTCTTATTAAATGAAACATCCTCTATTAGTATGTTTATTGTCCTTTGTGTACTTGTTGGTGCCATGGGTAAAAGCGCCCAGATTTTATTTCATGTCTGGTTGGCTGACGCAATGGAGGGTGGGTGGGAAGCAACCTTATATGAAAGATAGGTATTTATAAGGGTGGGAAGCAACCTTATATGACAGTTTATATAGGTATTTATAAGGGTGGGAAGCAACCTTATATGACAGTTTATTTAGGTATTTATAAGGGTGGGAAGCAACCTTATATGAAAGTTTATATAGGTATTTATAAGGGTGGGAAGCAACCTTATATGAAAGATAGGTATTTATAAGGGTGGGAAGCAACCTTATATGACAGTTTATATAGGTATTTATAAGGGTGGGAAGCAACCTTATATGACAGTTTATATAGGTATTTATTAGGATGTGAAGCTATAAGGTCTCCAACGGAAACCTATAATGTGCTTCAAATGTGGCATACAATGCAGATAGTTTTGGGACCTCTAAGGGTTAACCACAGTTTCTATGACTGTTAGACTTTCCCAAAGAATAGGCTTTATACTACCAAAAGTCTCTCCGAAACGCACGTCGGGGTCGATGCAGAGGCTTCGCCAACCCCTTATACAGGGGAGGTTTTGAGGTTAGCAATAGTCGGTTTGATGTTAAGTGATGGCCATTTAAGGAACCCTAATATGGGACGTCAAATCAAAAAATTGAAACCAATGACTGGTAACTTTCGTATGGAGTTAACTTTTAAGGCCAAAGCCTATGATTTGGCACAAAAACCTTTGGTATTGTCTGACTCTCAAAGCGGCTCAGCCGCTTCTTCAAGGGACCAAGGGTCCCTTCTCCCCCAATATCCCGGCAGGAATGTCGGGATAATGGGGGAGAAGGTAGTAAAGGCTTAGCCGCTTCTTCAAGGGACCAAGGGTCCCTTCTCCCCCAATATCCCGGCAGGAATGTCGGGATATTGTCTGACTCTCAAAGCGTCTCAGCCGCTTCTTCAAGGGACCAAGGGTCCCTTCTCCCCCAATATCCCGGCAGGAATGTCGGGATATTGTCTGACTCTCAAAGCGGCTCAGCCGCTTCTTCAAGGGACCAAGGGTCCCTTCTCCCCCAATATCCCGGCAGGAATGTCGGGATATTGTCTGACTCTCAAAGCGGCTCAGCCGCTTCTTCAAGGGACCAAGGGTCCCTTCTCCCCCAATATCCCGGCAGGAATGTCGGGATATTGTCTGACTCTCAAAGCGGCTGAGCCGCTTCTTCAAGGGACCAAGGGTCCCTTCTCCCCCATTATCCCGGCAGGAATGTCGGGATAATGGGGGAGAAGGTAGTAAAGGCTTAGCCGCTTCTTCAAGGGACCAAGGGTCCCTTCTCCCCCAATATCCCGGCAGGAATGTCGGGATAATGGGGGAGAAGGTAGTAAAGGCTTAGCCGCTTCTTCAAGGGACCAAGGGTCCCTTCTCCCCCAATATCCCGGCAGGAATGTCGGGATATTGTCTGACTCTCAAAGCGGCTCAGCCGCTTCTTCAAGGGACCAAGGGTCCCTTCTCCCCCAATATCCCGGCAGGAATGTCGGGATATTGTCTGACTCTCAAAGCGGCTCAGCCGCTTCTTCAAGGGACCAAGGGTCCCTTCTCCCCCAATATCCCGGCAGGAATGTCGGGATATTGTCTGACTCTCAAAGCGGCTCAGCCGCTTCTTCAAGGGACCAAGGGTCCCTTCTCCCCCAATATCCCGGCAGGAATGTCGGGATAATGGGGGAGAAGGTAGTAAAGGCTTAGCCGCTTCTTCAAGGGACCAAGGGTCCCTTCTCCCCCAATATCCCGGCAGGAATGTCGGGATATTGGGGGCAAGAGAGAAAAGGCTTTGGCTTTTCTTCCTTGTTATGGGAAGCTGGGGAGGGTAGGACAAGAGTTGTTTTTTAGACTGGAGTATGTGGGTGAAACAAACAGTCTTAGGTGTGTTTGCAACCGCTTCGAAGCCGATACCTTATCCTAAGGATAATCTGACACAATATTGGTTTTGTACGACACCTTATCCTAAGGATAATCCGACACAATATTGGTTTTGTACGACATCTCATCCGATTTACACAGAAATGACATCTTTTAGGTATTCTTTTGAAATTACATCGGGAGGTAAACCAGTCAAAGACTGGCCACCGACATCCACTCTTCCAGGGGTGGATTATAAGGTCGTCTCAACCAAATATTTGCCATCGGAGGAGTATTTAAGTCAATACTTAGGTGCGGTGTATTTAGCTTTTTACGTGAAGGGAGACGGTTATTTTGACAATGATCAAGGAAGAATCTGCTGATCAGATTCTCTCTTGCCCCTGACTCCCGGGGAGAAGGAAGAATCTGCTGATCAGATTCTCTCTTGCCCCTGACTCCCGGGGAGAAGGAAGAATCTGCTGATCAGATTCTCCCGGGGAGAAGGAACTGTCTACTGATCAGATTCTCTCTTGCCCCTGACTCCCGGGGAGAAGGAAGAATCTGCTGATCAGATTCTCCCGGGGAGAAGGAACTGTCTACTGATCAGATTCTCTCTTGCCCCTGACTCCCGGGGAGAAGGAAGAATCTGCTGATCAGATTCTCTCTTGCCCCGGGAGTCAGGGATTAGAGTGCACTCTAACCCCTGACTCCCGGGGAGAAGGAACTGTCTACATTTGTACTGAAAATTAGACAAAAGAAGAAGTGATGCGTCTTCAAATCCTCATTTTAAAACACTTCGGGTTAATTACCACCTTAAAAAACCGTCAAACAAAAAAACAACTAGGTTATCGCATTCGTTTTAGTTCAATACAGTTGAACCTGTTGCAAACCTTCTCCCCTGGGAGTCAGGGGCAAGAGTGCACTCTAACCCCTGACTCCCGGGGCAAGAGTGCACTCTAACCCCTGACTCCCGGGGCAGGAGAGAATCTGCTGAGCAGATTCTTCCTTGCTTGCTCCTCACATGCACCCTAAAATGCTTTATAAGCTTCATCTCTCATAAGGAAGCAAGCTTAAAGCTTGCTCCATCTCTCATAAGGAAGCAAGCTTTAAGCTTGCTCCTCACATGCATCCTAAAATGCTTTATAAGCTCCATCTCTCATAAGGAAGCAAGCTTAAAGCTTGCTCCATCTCTCATAAGGAAGCAAGCTTAAAGCTTGCTCCATCTCTCATAAGGAAGCAAGCTTAAAGCTTGCTCCATCTCTCATAAGGAAGCAAGCTTTAAGCTTGCTCCATCTCTCATAAGGAAGCAAGCTTAAAGCTTGCTCCATCTCTCATAAGGAAGCAAGCTTTAAGCTTGCTCCATCTCTCATAAGGAAGCAAGCTTAAAGCTTGCTCCATCTTTCATAAGGAAGCAAGCTTAAAGCTTGCTCCATCTTTCATAAGGAAGCAAGCTTAAAGCTTGCTCCATCTTTCATAAGGAAGCAAGCTTTAAGCTTGCTCCTCACATGCATCCTAAAATGCTTTATAAGCTCCATCTCTCATAAGGAAGCAAGCTTTAAGCTTGCTACCTAAATAGTCAAGCTATTTAGGAATGTAGGCTCTCCCAGGGCCCTCCTTAAAATTCGCTATATGCTGGAATAACCTATCAGTCAAAGTAGATGCTATTAACATCAGCTTTTTAAAGCCGTTTTAGACTTCTTGCCACTGCTAGGTCAATCAGCAGGAAAGCCTAGGCTCTTCCAAACCCCCCTACGTCAAAAAGGGGGGCTGTAAGCTAGGCACAGCCGGCTTGCATTAGTAAGAAAAGGCTTTGCCTTTTCTCTCTAACCACCAAGATACCGTCAGGTTTGACGGTATATTGGTGGTGAAGGAAGACCGCTATGCTCCTCAGAGACTCGACGCGGATGCATTTAATTTATCTCGGTTAACCAAATGCTTAGGTTTTTGTGAAACTGCCAGTAGATTGAGTGTATGATAGAGTCCAATCCCTCAAAAGCAATAGTTACAAGCGACACCCCCCCAGTCAAAAGAAGCTGCCTTGCTGCTTCTTCCACGGACCAAGGAAGGAAGAAAAGGCTAAGCCTTTCCTCTCTAGCCCCCAATATACCGGCAGGAGTGTCGGGATAATGGGGGAGAAGGTAGTAAAGGCTAAGCCTTTCCTCTCTCCCCCCCAATATACCGGCAGGAATGTCGGGATATTGTCTGACTCTCAAAGCGGCTGAGCCTCTTCTTCAAGGGACCAAGGGTCCCTTCTCCCCCATTATCCCGGCAGGAATGTCGGGATAATGGGGGAGAAGGTAGTAAAGGCTAAGCCTTTCCTCTCTCCCCCCCAATATACCGGCAGGAATGTCGGGATATTGTCTGACTCTCAAAGCGGCTGAGCCGCTTCTTCAAGGGACCAAGGGTCCCTTCTCCCCCAATATACCGGCAGGAATGTCGGGATATTGTCTGACTCTCAAAGCGGCTGAGCCGCTTCTTCAAGGGACCAAGGGTCCCTTCTCCCCCATTATCCCGGCAGGAATGTCGGGATATTGTCTGACTCTCAAAGCGGCTGAGCCGCTTCTTCAAGGGACCAAGGGTCCCTTCTCCCCCATTATCCCGGCAGGAATGTCGGGATAATGGGGGAGAAGGTAGTAAAGGCTAAGCCTTTCCTCTCTCCCCCCCAATATCCCGGCAGGAATGTCGGGATATTGTCTGACTCTCAAAGCGGCTCAGCCGCTTCTTCAAGGGACCAAGGGTCCCTTCTCCCCCAATATCCCGGCAGGAATGTCGGTATATTGTCTGACTCTCAAAGCGGCTGAGCCGCTTCTTCAAGGGACCAAGGGTCCCTTCTCCCCCATTATACCGGCAGGAATGTCGGGATAATGGGGGAGAAGGTAGTAAAGGCTAAGCCTTTCCTCTCTCCCCCCCAATATCCCGGCAGGAATGTCGGGATATTGTCTGACTCTCAAAGCGGCTGAGCCTCTTCTTCAAGGGACCAAGGGTCCCTTCTCCCCCATTATCCCGGCAGGAATGTCGGGATAATGGGGGAGAAGGTAGTAAAGGCTAAGCCTTTCCTCTCTCCCCCCCAATATCCCGGCAGGAATGTCGGGATATTGTCTGACTCTCAAAGCGGCTGAGCCGCTTCTTCAAGGGACCAAGGGTCCCTTCTCCCCCATTATCCCGGCAGGAATGTCGGGATAATGGGGGAGATGGGAGTAAAGACTTAGCCTTTACTCTCTTGGTTAGGACAACCAAGGGTTGGCTTGTAGCTCGGGGATGGCGTTTCGCCATCCCTTTAAGTGTCGAAAGACGAGGGTTTTAAGCCTACCCCAGTATCAGCATTAATTCATGCAGCAACCTTAGTAACTGCGGGTATTTACTTGATGGTTCGCTTAGCGCCTTTTATGACTGGTTCCGACTTAGTGATTTTAGTGGGTTGTTTAACCGCATTTATGGCAGGTGTATTCGGTTTTTTCCAAGCAGATCTTAAACGTGTTATCGCCTTTAGTACATGCAGCCAATTGGGGTATACTTATCCACATAATCTAGTCAAATCTGTTATTATTCTTCTTTCCCTTCTCCAATACCCCTGTCGTTATCCAGGGGTTAGCAAGCTCCAAAACAAGATACTGAGTATCTTGTTTAGCCAAAGAATCAGCTTGCTCCATCCCCCCCCGGATTAAGTCCGGGGGAGGGTAGCAAGCCCGGCACCGCCTGCTTGAAAAGAACCTGCTGGCTCAAAAGAACCTGCTTAGTTCAAAAGAACCTGCTTAGCTCAAAAGAACCTGCCCCCCCAGTGAAAGCAGGGGGGTTGCTGCTGCTTAGCTCAAAAGAACCTGCTGGTTCTTTAGCTAACCAAGAGATAGCTACAAGCAGCGTCAACCCCCCCAGTGAAAGCTGGGGGGTAGCAGCTGCTAGTAGCCCGGGGATGGCGAAACGCCATCCCTGTAAGTCTCTTGGGTTCCACCCCCTGCAAAAAGCTGGGGGAGGTGGCAGAGAGACCTTCTCCCCCAATATACCGTCAGGTTTTACGTAATTACCCCGGCTCAGCCGGGCATGCTAATCCCGGCTCAGCCGGGCATGCTAATCCCGGCAGGTATGCCGGGCATGCTAATCCCGGCTCAGCCGGGCATGCTAATCCCGGCAGGTATGCCGGGATATTGGTGGAAAGAGAGAAAAGGCAAAGCCTTTTCTTCCAAAGGTCTCTCTGCTTCTTTTGGACTTGGCCTGCTTGTTTTATCTATTACCTGTTCTTCTATACCCCGGCCTAAGGCCGATGGGCTTGTTTAATTTAGAAGCTTTAAGTTTAACTTCTATTAATGGACAGTTAATGCTTGATTATGTTTACTGTCTTGCTCCAACAACAAATCTTAACCGTAAAGCCAAGGATGAAATGCCCGAAGTTTATGTCGATCGTTTCTCTGAGACAAGTCAAGCCCTCCAAACAGGGCTTGCTAACCCCGGCGATAACGCCGGGGTATTGTCGGAAGCGCGTGACGCGTTTAAAAGTAAATATAAAGGTATCGCCGGGATTTATTTATGGCGAAACAAGCTCTCAGGAAAAACCTATGTAGGTCAAAGTGTCAATCTTAAAAAGCGCTTTGAAAGTTACAGGGATATCTTTTATCTCAATCGTACTAAAGACTTAATGCCCATCTGTGCTGCTCTTCTTAAGTATGGTTTTGATAACTTTGACTTTTATATTCTTGAAGTAATTAACCCTCCAATCCCCCTGCCAATGGCAGGGGGTAGTAAGCTCCTGAACAAGAGACTTACAGGGATGGCGAAACGCCATCCCTGTTAGTCTCTTGGGTACCACCCCCAGCTTTTTGCTGGGGGGAGGTGGCAGAGAGACCTTCTCCACCAATATTCCGTCATACCTTACGGAATACCCCCGGCTCAGCCGGCATGAGAGCTTAGCTCTGTGGGAAGAGATAAAAGGCTTTGCCTTTTCTTCCTTCCCCTCCAATATTCCGTCATACCTGACGGAATACCCCCGGCTCAGCCGGCATGAGAGCTTAGCTCTGTGGGAAGAGATAAAAGGCTTTGCCTTTTCTTCCTCCCCTCCAATATTCCGTCATACCTGACGGTATTAGCATGCCCGGCTCAGCCGGCATGAGAGCTTAGCTCTGTGGGAAGAGATAAAAGGCTTTGCCTTTTCTTCCTTCCCCTCCAATATTCCGTCATACCTGACGGTATTAGCATGCCCGGCTCAGCCGGCATGAGAGCTTAGCTCTGTGGGAAGAGATAAAAGGCTTTGCCTTTTCTTCCTTCCCCTCCAATATTCCGTCATACCTGACGGTATTAGCATGCCCGGCTCAGCCGGCATGAGAGCTTAGCTCTGTGGGAATAGATAAAAGGCTTTGCCTTTTCTTCCTTCCCCTCCAATATTCCGTCATACCTGACGGAATACCCCCGGCTCAGCCGGCATGAGAGCTTAGCTCTGTGGGAAGAGATAAAAGGCTTTGCCTTTTCTTCCTCCCCTCCAATATTCCGTCATACCTGACGGTATTAGCATGCCCGGCTCAGCCGGCATGAGAGCTTAGCTCTGTGGGAAGAGATAAAAGGCTTTGCCTTTTCTTCCTTCCCCTCCAATATTCCGTCATACCTGACGG
>VFSX01001055.1:0-14663 GCA_016618255.1 Chlamydomonas sp. UWO 241
CTTTTGAATTGACTTTAGATTAAAAAGATGTTAACCTTTTTCACGATATCCGAGATAATCTCGGAATCGGACAAGAACGATATCCGAGATAATCTCGGAATCGGACAAGAACGATATCCATCTTTTGAATTGACTTTAGATTAAAAAGATGTTAATCTTCTTCACGATATCCGAGATAATCTCGGAATCGGACAAGAACGATATCCGAGATAATCTCGGAATCGGACAAGAACGATATCCGAGATAATCTCGGAATCGGACAAGAACGATATCCGAGATAATCTCGGAATCGGACAAGAACGAAAATGCTCAGGCGCTAAAGCTTGGCGTTATCGTTTATCAGAAACTTTGGAAGTCTTAAAATTAGCACAGAAATTAAATAAATATTGCTTGACTCCTAATAAACGTGAACAATTACGTGTCAAGCTTAATCCTCAAACTATTACCACCTTACAAAAAGATCAACTCCACTAAGCTTTAAACAATATCGGTTTAACTTTTGACTTTGATGCAAATCATATGGCTCATGTAATTCGTAATACCGGTAGGTTTGCTGGCTTTTTTGAGGCTGAAGGCTGTTTCGTCATTATGAATGAATTCACTTTAACGCTCAATTTGGCTCAAAAAGATAAACTTATTCTTGAGCACATTAAAAACGTTTTAGGGTTTCGTCGTATTCGGTCTGATAAAACAGGGTATGTTAGGCTTAATACAATCAGGGAAGGTATGCGTAGGGTTTGAAACAATCTCAGTCAATGACAACTTTAGACCACTAAAGCAGAAGAAGTAAAAAGATTTAAAACCTTATTGGCTTTATTTGAGAAACAATATCATTTCAAACATAATCCACATCGCCCCGAAGTGGAAGCCATCATCAAAATCTTCAGGAATCGCTTAAAACCGTAAAAAACAGGTTGAAGATATAGTCCAACTTAACAAATAAGCTAGATAAGCAGAGAGACAAGCAACGGCAAAAGCCTAGCGCTTGTGTATCCCGTCACCTTGTTAACCAGGTGATTGCAAGCTGGTTTAACCAGGTGATAGCAAGCTGGTTTAACCAGGTGATTGCAAGCTGGTTTAACCAGGTGATTGCAAGCTGGTTTAACCAGGTGATAGCAAGCTGGTTAAACCAGCTTGTGCGGTCAATAGCCCCTTTAGAACGGGTATACTAGGCTTATGGGAAAGCAATTTCCCTGTATAAATGCATCCGGACAACCTCATTCCAGCAAACCCTTACGCAACCCCAGCACATATTGTACCTGAGTGGTATTTCCTTTGGGTATATGCTATTTTACGTAGTATTCCTAATAAAGCGGGTGGTATTCTTGCTATTGCCTTAACTTTTCTCGGTATTGCAGCATTACCTTTCTTATCAATGGGTCACGTAGGTTCCCCTAAATTTAGGATTATTCATGAACGTTTATTTTGGGTATTAGTAGCTGATCTTTTCTTATTAACTTGGGTAGGTGCTCAAGAAATTATGCCCGCAACCGTTATGTTAGGTCAAGTCGCAACCTTAATCTTATTTGCTTATTTATTTGTGCTTTTACCTTTATTAGGTTGGTTAGAATCTTCTTTAGTGTTAAAAAACTATTAGACCTAACCCCCCTGCTTTCAGCCAAAAGCTTCTAGCTAACCCCCCCTCGTAAAAAGTCCGGGGGAGGGGTTTAGCAGAGAGACCCTAGGGTTTAGCAGAGAGACCCTAGGGTTTGACAGAGAGACCCTAGGGTTTAGCAGAGAGACCCTAGGGTCTCTATGCTCTGTTGTTTTATAGGTTCCTAAGGGCATAGCCAAGCTACTCCCCTTATTGCGCTTTTACTCCAATAGAAGCAGAGAGACCCAGGGTCTCTCTTATTGCGCTTTTACTCAAATAGAAGCAGAGAGACCCAGGGTCTCTCTTATTGCGCTTTTACTCCAATAGAAGCAGAGAGACCCAGGGTCTCTCTGCTCTGTTGTTTTATAGGTTCCTAAGGGCATAGCCAAGCTACTCCCCTTATTGCGCTTTTACTCCAATAGAAGCAGAGAGACCCTGGGTCTCTCTGCCACCGCCCCCCAGCTTTTCATCTCCCCCCTGACTTTGCTAATCCCAACCCCCTGCGGTAGGCTATGGGGTTGGGGGTGGCCCGGTCGGGGGGAGGTCTCCAAAACAAGATACTAAGTATCTTGGTCAGCTTCATAAGTCATAATTAGGGGATTTCTAGCTAATAAAGTATATATAATCAAAAATATCTTTCTGTCGGTAGCAGGACGTTCGAGAATTAAAACAGTTTGAATTCAAACTGTTTTTAAAGAAATGGAAACAAAAAATCGAATTGAGATTGCTGACATTAGTAACATTAAATATTTTAAATATGGCCGAAAGTCCAAGGGTTTATCAAGTGAATCGGTTATGAATTTATCTGAAAATTATATTATGCTAAGAAAAGAACAGTTTAGTCCAAAAGAATACCGGACACCCACCCTCGTCAGGCAGACAAGCAGAAGCTGTGCTCCCTTTGGCCTACGACCCCATCCTAAAAAGACTGGGGGTTTAGGGGGGTACGCCGTCAGGGGTTTGGTTACAGAGAGACCTTAGGAAGAAAAGGTAAAGCCTTTTCTCTCTTACCACCAATATCCCGGCATACCTGCCGGGATTAGCATGCCCGGCTCAGCCGGCATGATAGCTATGTGGAGAAGGTCTCTCTGCCACCTCCCTCTGTAAAAAGCTGGGGGGTGGGATCCAAACCAAGAGACTTACAGGGAGGGCGTTTCGCCATCCCCGGGCTACAAGCAGCAGCTACCCCAGTAAAAAGCTGGGGGTGGAAACCTAGAGACTAACAGGGATGGCGTCTCGCCATCCCCGGGCTACAAGCTGCTGCTACCCCCCAGCTTTCACTGGGGGGGGTTGGTGCTGCTTGTAGCTATCTCTTGGTTAGCAAAAGAGGCAGAGAGACCTAAGTAAGAAAAGGTAAAGCCTTTTCTCTCTTACCACCAATATCCCGGCATACCTGCCGGGATTAGCATGCCCGGCACAGCCGGCATGATAGCTATGTGGAGAAGGTCTCTCTGCCACCTCCCCCAGCAAAAAGCTGGGGGTGGTATCCAAGAGACTTACAGGGATGGCGTTTAGCCATCCCCGGGCTACTAGCAGCAGCTACCCCCCAGCTTTAACTGGGGGGGTTGACGCTGCTAGTAGCTATCTCTTGGTTAGCAAAAGAACCTGCTTAGCTGGTTCTTTTGAGCTAAGCAGGTTCTTTTGAGCTAAGCAGGTTCTTTTGAGCTTAGCTGGTTCTTTTGTGCTTAGCTGGTTCTTTTGCGTTTACTGATTCTTTCGCTGAACAACAGATAGCTACAAGCAGATGCTTGTAGCTATCTCTTGTTCTGGAGCGTGCTAATACCGTCAGGTTTAACGGTATATTGAAAATAATAAAAAATTCAAAATGGGTTTGGTGCTGGCTCAGCAGTAATGCGTCTTTTTAGAATTTATACATGCGAGTGAAATAGAGTAACGTACGGGTGCGTAATGCGCGAGTCTTTTTTTAATTTAGTTACATAGAGAAGCAGAGAGGCCCAAGGAATAAAAGCCAAAGCCTTTTCTCTCTCGCCACAAATATGCCGGTTGAGTCCAAAAGAAGCAGAGAGACCCACAGAGCTAAGCTATCATGCCGGCTGAGCCGGGCATGCTAATCCCGGCAGGTATGCCGGGATATTGGTGGAGAAGGTCTCTCTGCCACCTCCCCCAGCAAAAAACTGGGGGTGGAACCCTAGAGACTAACAGAGCTAAGCTATCATGCCGGCTGAGCCGGGCATGCTAATCCCGGCAGGTATGCCGGGATATTGGTGGAAAGAGATAAAAGGCAAAGCCTTTTCTTCCTTAGGTCTCTCAGCCACCTCCCCCAGCAAAAAGCTGGGGGTGGAACCCTAGAGACTAACAGGGATGGCGTTTCGCCATCCCCGGGCTACAAGCTGCTGCTAACCCCCCAGCTTTCACTGGGGGGGGTTGGTGCTGCTTGTAGCTATCTCTTGGTTAGCAAAAGAGGCAGAGAGACCCACAGAGCTAAGCTATCATGCCGGCTGAGCCGGGCATGCTAATCCCGGCAGGTATGCCGGGATATTGGTGGAGAAGGTCTCTCTGCCACCTCCCCCAGCAAAAAGCTGGGGGTGGAACCCTAGAGACTAACAGAGCTAAGCTATCATGCCGGCTGAGCCGGGCATGCTAATCCCGGCAGGTATGCCGGGATATTGGTGGAAAGAGATAAAAGGCAAAGCCTTTTCTTCCTTAGGTCTCTCAGCCACCTCCCCCAGCAAAAAGCTGGGGGTGGAACCCTAGAGACTAACAGGGATGGCGTTTCGCCATCCCCGGGCTACAAGCTGCTGCTAACCCCCCAGCTTTCACTGGGGGGGGTTGGTGCTGCTTGTAGCTATCTCTTGGTTAGCAAAAGAGGCAGAGAGACCCACAGAGCTAAGCTATCATGCCGGCTGAGCCGGGCATGCTAATCCCGGCAGGTATGCCGGGATATTGGTGGAGAAGGTCTCTCTGCCACCTCCCCCAGCAAAAAGCTGGGGGTGGAACCCTAGAGACTAACAGGGATGGCGAAACGCCATCCCCGGGCTACAAGCAGCTGCTACCCCCCCAGCTTTCACTGGGGGGTTGGTGCTGCTTGTAGCTATCTCTTGTTTTGGGGCACGTATACCCCGTCAGTCTTAACTAGGTCTATAAGGGTAGGATCTCTCTGCTTCCCCCAGGCTTTCCCCCAGGCTTTCCCCCAGGCTTTCCCCCAGGCTTTCCCCCAGGCTTTCCGCCTGGGGGGATTGTAAAATAATTTAAAAGAAGGTAACTGATAGTGAATTGCCGATATCTTTTGAAGATAGGCTAGAGAAATCTCTAATAAAGTACAGTGATGGAATTGATGAAACTATAACTTAGCCAATGCAGTCATAAAATATGACGTACCTTTTGCATCATGGGTCAGCTACTCAATAAATATAAAACATAGATTTTTAATCTATACTAAAGAAAAAAAGAGAATCAGTTATTAGCCATTAGCTTTAACTTACAAGGTGGTCTAAAGCTCTAAAATAAGAAGAAGCTTTGAGCTTCTCTGTGATCGTAGCGAGGACTCCTGGGGAAACCTAGAGACTCAGTCTTTTGGTTCGCAAAAGAAGCTGCTAAGCCCCAACCCCCCGGACTTAGTCCGGGGGGGGTTGCAAGAACCCGAAACAACAGGCCGCCTAATTAATAAAGAAGCAGAGGGATCTTTTCCAGCAAAAAGCTGGGGGGTAGCCAGCTGGGGGGGGATAGGTGGACAAGGGAAGCTAAGCTTCTCCTTGTCCACCAATATTCCGTAATACCTGACGGTATAAGCATGCCCCAAAACAAGAGATAGCTACAAGCAGATGCTTGTAGCTATCTCTTGTTCTGGAGCATGCTAATCCCGGCATTCCTGCCGGGATATGGAAGGCGAGATAGAAAAGGCTTTGGCTTTTCTTCCTTGGCTTCTTCTTTTGGAGCATAACTAGTTCTTATTAGATAAACCCTAGCTAAAAGAGCTAGGGTTGGCAAAGATACTAAGTCAAAAGGTATAGGCATAGGGTTCATGCCCCTAAAAAAGCAGGTTCAAGTCCTCGCAGTATCTATAAAGGTTTAATGACTCTAAAGTAAAAAGCCATGAATACAAAAACTCCAAAAGAAGCCTCCAGGTATTAACTAAAGATAGCTACTAGCTGCTCTTCCCAAGCAATAGCTACAAGCCGCTGCGCAAAGAGAGGGCTACTAGCTGCTCTTCCCAAGCAATAGCTACAAGCCGCTGCGCTAAGAGAGGGCTACAAGCCGCTGCGCTAAGAGAGGGCTACAAGCTGCAGGGCTACAAGCTGCAGAGCTGCTTGTAGCAATCTCTTTGCCAGCTACCCACAGTTTACCTAGCTATAGCTACAAGCAGCAGAGCTGCAGGGCTACAAGCTGCAGAGCTGCTTGTAGCAATCTCTTTGCCAGCTACCCACAGTTTACCTAGCTATAGCTACAAGCAGCAGAGCTGCAGGGCTACAAGCTGCAGAGGCTAGCAAGCAGCAGAGCTGCAGGGCTACAAGCAGCAGAGCTGCAGGGCTACAAGCAGCAGAGCTGCAGGGCTACAAGCTGCAGAGCTGCAGGGCTACAAGCTGCAGAGCTGCAGGGCTACAAGCTGCAGAGCTGCAGGGCTACAAGCTGCAGAGCAGCTTGTAGCAATCTCTTTGCCAGCTACCCCCAGTTTACCTAGCTATAGCTACAAGCAGCTCCGCTGCTTGTAGCCCGGGGATGGCGAAACGCCATCCCTGTAAGTCTCCGCCCCTGCAACCCCTCTCATAGAGAGGGGTTGCAGGGGGGATTTACTGGGGGAGGTTTTCGGGGTAGGTGGCCAAGATACTTAGTATCTTGGCTTCTAGAATAATGATCAATATAACCGTACCTCAAACCAACGCAGGTGGACAACAATTTTATTGACAGGCCAAAGAATTAACCATGGATAGGGAACTCGGCAAAATGTTCTTTAAACTTCGGTATAAGGGAATCCCTCTTTACGGGGGAATAATATAAAAGATAGCAACGACTGTTTACCAAAAACTCAAGACTATGCAAAGATCATCCAAGTATATAGTCTGACGCCTGTCCAAAGACCCTTGGTAAACGACAGCTGTAACTCTAACAGTTCTAAGGTAGCGAAATTCCTTGACACTTAATTGGTGTCCCGCATGAATGGCGTAACGATTGCTATGCTGTCCCATCCATGGGTTCTGTGAACTTGAATTGCTCGTGCAGATGCGAGCGAGTCAACACTGGACGAAGAGACCCTATGCACCTTCACAAGCTGATGTAAATCAAAAAGATAGACCTTTAAAGAATAGGTGGGAAACTCACAAAGAGAAGCTAAAAGCTTCTACCTCTAGTCTTAGAGAAGCCGTAAGCTTCTCTGTTCTAAACCCCCGGCCTTCTGTCGGGGGATTGCAAGCTCCTAAACAAGAGATTAGCCAACCCAAGAGACTTACAGGGATTGCGATACGCCATCCCTGAGAGCTTTGCTCTCTAACCCAGAGCTTTGCTCTAGCTCTCTAACCCAGAGCTTTGCTCTCTAACCCAGAGCTTTGCTCTCTAACCCAGAGCTTTGCTCTCTAACCCAGAGCTTTGCTCTCTAACCCAGAGCTTTGCTCTCTAACCCAGAGCTTTGCTCTCTAACCCAGAGCTTTGCTCTCTAACCCAGAGCTTTGCTCTCTAACCCAGAGCTTTGCTCTAGCTCTCTAACCCAGAGCTTTGCTCTCTAACCCAGAGCTTTGCTCTCTAACCCAGAGCTTTGCTCTCTAACCCAGAGCTTTGCTCTCTAACCCAGAGCTTTGCTCTAGCTCTCTAACCCAGAGCTTTGCTCTAGCTCTCTAACCCAGAGCTTTGCTCTGGGTTAGGGTCCAGGCAAAACTAACTTTAATTATATATTTCAAGTCCAAAAGAAGCAGTAAGCTTCTCTGTTCTAACCCCCCGGCCTTCTGTCGGGGGATTGCAAGTTCCTAAACAAGAGATTAGCCAACCCAAGAGACTTACAGGGATGGCGATACGCCATCCCTGAGAGCTTTGCTCTCTAACCCAGAGCTTTGCTCTAGCTCTCTAACCCAGAGCTTTGCTCTCTAACCCAGAGCTTTGCTCTAGCTCTCTAACCCAGAGCTTTGCTCTCTAACACAGAGCTTTGCTCTCTAACCCAGAGCTTTGCTCTCTAACCCAGAGCTTTGCTCTCTAACCCAGATCTTTGCTCTCTAACCCAGAGCTTTGCTCTCTAACCCAGAGCTTTGCTCTCTAACCCAGAGCTTTGCTCTCTAACCCAGAGCTTTGCTCTCTAACCCAGAGCTTTGCTCTCTAACCCAGAGCTTTGCTCTAGCTCTCTAACCCAGAGCTTTGCTCTCTAACCCAGAGCTTTGCTCTAGCTCTCTAACCCAGAGCTTTGCTCTAGCTCTCTAACCCAGAGCTTTGCTCTGGGTTAGGGTCCAGGCAAAACTAACTTTAATTATATATTTCAAGTCCAAAAGAAGCAGAGAGACCTTCTCCCCCAACATCCCGTTAAAATTGACGGGGTTAACAGACCCGGCCGGCATGAGAGCAAAGCTCTGTGGAGAAGGTCTCTTGGTTTGGGTGGGGCCGGGCTAGCAACCCCCCCCGGTGTTAGTCCGGGGGGGGAGGGGTAGGATATATAGTGATTAACATAATTAAAACGGCGTTGCATGGCTGACTAGCTATTTAATGATTTAATAAAGATAGTATCTTTCTTTAGATTTTGACTTTTTTAAAAGTCTTGTTTGATCTTTAGCTTGCCTTTAAAAGGCAAGCTAAAGATCAAATGGAGTTAAAAGCTACTCAAGTCCTCATGGCCTTTTATGAAGTGGGCTACACGTTTGCTACAATGGGTGATATAAATAAAAAAATCATTCTAAGTTCAGATTATTATCTGCAATTGATAATATAAAGGAGGAATCGCGAGTAATCGAAAATCAGACAAGTTTCGGTGAAGTTATAACGTCTCTAATCTTTTAATAAAAAAAGATTTAGCATTCGTTTTGATTAGTTGATCTCGTACTCATCGCTCGTCAAATGCTTAAAAAGAGTCGTTCGTCAAATTAAAATATTGTTCCAAAAAAAGACATAAAATTTTATATAACGAAATGCTTTTAATAGGTGTTAAGTCGAAACAAAGTTGGTCTAGGGGAACCTGGTCCTAAATAATTTCTTTTTCTTTCAAACCCCCTGCCTTAGGCTTAGGTTGTCGTAGCTGAAAGACTTGACCTTGGGTCGCTCCAAAACCCGGGCTTTCGGCCGGGGTTTGCAAGCTACAAAACAAGAGATAAGCCAAACTAGGAGACTTACAGGGATGTCGTTTCGCCATCCCTGTAAGTCTCTGTGCCATCCCTGTAAGTCTCTGTGCCATCCCTGTAAGTCTCTGTGCCATCCCTGTAAGTCTCTGTGCCAGTTAACCCCCCTGCCTACCAAGGAAGAAAAGGCTTTGCCTTTTCTCTCAAACAACCCATACCCCGTAATTACTGACGGGGTTATCATGCACCAGAACAAGAGATAGCTACAAGCAGATGCTTGTAGCTATCTCTTGTTCAGCGAAAGAATCAGTAAACGCAAAAGAAGCAGAGAGACCTAAGGAAGAAAAGGCTTTACCTTTTCTCTCTTACCACCCATATCCCGGCATACCTGCCGGTATTAGCATGCCCGGCGGAGCCGGGGGAATACCGTCATACCTGCCGGAATATTGGTGGTGAAGGTCTCTCTGCCACCTCCCCCAGCAAAAAGCTGGGGGTGGTACCCCAGAGACTTACAGGGATGGCGTTTCGCCATCCCCGGGCTACAAGCAGCTGCTACCCCCCAGCTTTCACTGGGGGGGTTGACGCTGCTAGTAGCTATCTCTTGGTTAGCTAAAGAAGCAGAGAGACCTAAGGAAGAAAAGGCTTTACCTTTTCTCTCTTACCACCAATATCCCGGCATACCTGCCGGGATTAGCATGCCCGGCTCCGCCGGGATGAGAGCTTAGCTCTCATGCCGGCTCCGCCGGGCTAATACCGTAAAAACCGAGGGGGTATAGGGGGTTGAAGGTCTATCTGCTTATTTTGGACTCAGCCGGCATGTTGACTTCTTCTTTAGCTAACCAAGAGACTTACAGGGATGGCGTTTCGCCATCCCCGGGCTCCAAGCAGCTGCTACCCCCCAGCTTTCACTGGGGGGGTTGACGCTGCTAGTAGCTATCTCTTGGTTAGGCTAAAGACTCCAGAGCTTAGAGAAGCTCTGGGGGGGATAGTAGCCTAACCAAGAGACTGACAGGGATGGCGTTTCGCCATCCCCGGGCTCCAAGCAGCTGCTACCCCCCAGCTTTCACTGGGGGGGTTGACGCTGCTAGTAGCTATCTCTTGGTTAGGCTAAAGACTCCAGAGCTTAGAGAAGCTCTGGGGGGGATAGTAGCCTAACAAAGAGACTGACAGGGATGGCGTTTCGCCATCCCCGGGCTCCAAGCAGCTGCTACCCCCCAGCTTTCACTGGGGGGGTTGACGCTGCTAGTAGCTATCTCTTGGTTAGGCTAAAGACTCCAGAGCTTAGAGAAGCTCTGGGGGGGATAGTAGCCTAACCAAGAGACTGACAGGGATGGCGTTTCGCCATCCCCGGGCTCCAAGCAGCTGCTACCCCCCAGCTTTCACTGGGGGGGTTGACGCTGCTAGTAGCTATCTCTTGGTTAGGCTAAAGACTCCAGAGCTTAGAGAAGCTCTGGGGGGGATAGTAGCCTAACCAAGAGACTGACAGGGATGGCGTTTCGCCATCCCCGGGCTCCAAGCAGCTGCTACCCCCCAGCTTTCACTGGGGGGGTTGACGCTGCTAGTAGCTATCTCTTGGTTAGGCTAAAGACTCAAGAGCTTGGAGAAGCTCTGGGGGGGAGAGTAGCATACTGCATCTATAGGCACAAAGCAGGGGGTAAGGTGTCTGGCTTGGAAAAATAGGCTATAAAAATAATAATGAATGTTTACTCGTTGGGTATATTCTACAAATCACAAAGATATCGGTATCCTTTATCTTGTGTTAGCTTTATTTTCCGGTATTATCGGTACTACATTATCTATGTTTATTCGCCTAGAATTAGGTGTACCAGGTCAAGGACTCTTAGCTGGGAATGGTCAACTCTATAATGTGATCATTACAGGCCATGGAATTATTATGTTATTATTCATGGTAATGCCAGCATTATTTGGTGGTTTTGGTAATTGGCTTGTTCCAATTTTAATCGGTTCTCCAGATATGGCTTTTCCACGTTTAAATAATATTAGTTTCTGGTTAAATCCACCAGCATTATCTTTATTATTATTATCTACTTTAGTGGAGCAAGGTGCTGGTACAGGTTGGACAGCCTACCCCCCTTTAAGTATTCAACACTCAGGTGCTTCAGTGGATTTAGCTATTTTAAGTTTACATTTAAATGGGTTAAGTTCGATTTTAGGAAGTATTAACCTTTTAGTAACCGTAGCTGGAATGCGTGCAGCAGGTATGAAATTAACTCAAATGCCTTTATTTGTCTGGTCTATAGTCTTTACAGCTATTTTAGTTGTATTAGCTGTCCCAGTATTAGCAGCAGCTTTAGTAATGTTATTAACAGATCGTAACTTAAATACAGCATATTTCTGCGAAAGTGGTGATTTGATTTTATATCAACACCTCTTCTGGTTTTTCGGGCATCCTGAAGTTTATATTTTAGTGTTACCAGCTTTTGGTATCGTTAGCCAAGTCATCAGCTTCTTTAGCCAAAAACCGGTCTTCGGAGTCGTCGGTATGATCTGCGGTGCGCCCATGTGGCTGTTAGTGTGGTTATTGACTTGTCCGTCAATTTGTGTATTGTGGAGCATATCCATAATGTCTACTATGCCGGCTTTGCCAGGCATCCTGTTAAGAATGACAGGTTTATGGTTGATTTTATGGATTTATGCACAAAGTCTAGTCCAGGTAGCGTATAGGGCGACCTTGCGTGGAAAAGCATGGACAGTCGGTGGATTGATCCGAAGTAAATTAGGAAAGATTATCCAAGACTTGAATGAATATGGTTACGCTAAGAAATTTGAGACGTTCAGCTGGGTCCTCATAAGCCTCTTAGAAACATTTACTATGATCTATTACGTCGTAAGGTATAGTTCATGCGCAGAGGTTCAATACTTGCTTTACAACGACGCAGCGTCCCCATGAGGGAATAAAGAGCGCAAAGACCTAATCTCATTGGACATTAAACACGCATTAACGGCAACTTGGGGAGGAAACTCATCAGATACGGGGGCCCTGTACCCGTATTACGTGAGGTATCAGAGTGTTAGTAGTACACTCAATCCCCTTCGAAAGTTGGGGAAATCAAACCTTTCCATAGAGCCTTGCTTTATGGTGGGCGAGAAAAGGCTAAGCCTTATATCGCCAACCCCTTTATTATCAGCGGGTCATAAAGGGCTAAGCCTTATATCGCCAACCCCTTTATTATCAGCGGGTCATAAAGGGCTAAGCCTTATATCGCCAACCCCTTTATTATCAGCGGGTCATAAAGGGCTAAGCCTTATATCGCCAACCCCTTTATTATCAGCGGGTCATAAAGGGCTAAGCCTTATATCGCCAACCCCTTTATTATCAGCGGGTCATAAAGGGGAAATGTTTGAGGTGGAAGGAACACAGGCATTATCTCTTTATACAAGTCCCGCGCGGTTATATAGTACTTCTTGTAAGGATGAAGTCCTATCTTCCAAAAAAAGTGTTCTAGGCACAACCATTCATGGGGACCCTAGGGCAGTAATCAACGGTATTTTAGCTAAAGTAAAGTCTTTAATGAACAAAGACGGGCGTTATGGTTCATTAATCCAAGTGATTAGTGATCTTGATGTCCTTATTGCGGCCTATTTGGCCATTAAAAGTAAAGATGGGAATATGACACCTGCTTTAACTAAAGAAACTCTAGATGGTATTGATTTACCCTTCTTTGCTAGGATTAGCAAAGATTTAAAGTCTGGAACCTTTAGGTTTACTCCTGCTAAGAGGGTCATGATCCCTAAAGCAGATTTAAAGTCTGGAACCCTTAGTCCTGCTAAGAGGGTCATGATCCCTCAAGCAGATTTAAAGTCTGGAACCCTTACTCCTGCTAAGAGGGTCATGATCCCTAAAGCAGATTTAAAGTCTGGAACCCTTAGTCCTGCTAAGAGGGTCATGATCCCTCAAGCAGATTTAAAGTCTGGAACCCTTACTCCTGCTAAGAGGGTCATGATCCCTAAAGCAGATGGCGTGTCTTTAAGGCCTCTAGGTATTGGTTGCCCTCGCCAACAAATTGTGCAAAAAGCTATCTCTATGGTATTTAATGCCATTTATGACCCAATCTTCTTAGATTGCTCACATGGCTTTCGTCCTAATCGTGGTTGTCATACAGCCATTAAAAGGCTTCAACTCTTGATTGGGAGTCAATATTCTTGGGTGATAGAAGGGGATATTAAAAAGTGTTTCGACACTATCCCACATAATGTAATCCTTCAGCTTTTGGGGCGTACTATTGATTGTCCAATGACTCTCAATCTTGTGAAACGTACCCTCGAGGCAGGATATGTTGTTGAAGGTACCAGTAAAGTTATTCGGGATTCTGTTGGAACTCCTCAAGGTAATGTCTTAAGCCCCTTATTATCAAACATTGTACTTCATGAGTTAGATAAGTATATAATGGGGCCTCTTTCTGAAAAATGGAATGTAGGTAAAAAGCGGGAAACTAATCTTGAATATAGGAGGACCCTCTATAAAGC
Organism: Chlamydomonas sp. UWO 241; assembly: GCA_016618255.1. Taxonomy (NCBI): domain Eukaryota; kingdom Viridiplantae; phylum Chlorophyta; class Chlorophyceae; order Chlamydomonadales; family Chlamydomonadaceae; genus Chlamydomonas; species Chlamydomonas priscui. Next base: position 13,288 of record VFSX01001055.1, read on the forward strand.
TAAAGTTAATAGGGAAGATCCTAAACTTTATCGTGAGGTCTTAAAAACACCGTCTGTTAACGTTATGGACCCAAATTATAAACGTATCTATTTCGTTAGGTACGCAGATGATTGGGTTCTTTTAGTCTGTGGCTCCCTCGCTAATTGTCATGCAATTAAAGAGGAAATTAGGTCTAAATTAAAAGATTTAGGCTTAGAACTCTCGGATACTAAAACCAAAATCACTCACCTTAGGCAGGAAAAAGCCCGTTTTCTCGGGTTTGACTTCTTCATTAGGAAAAACCGTGATGGTAACAATAAACCCATCTCTATGAATTCTAGGGGCCAACTTAGGTGGCCCACACCTAGGCTCATCCTACATGCACCCATTAAAGATCTTCTTGACAAACTCGTGAAATTCGGGTTTGTTAGGAGGAATCATATAGGGGATCTTTTCCCTATTTCCAAAAGGTCTCTTACTGTGTTAAGTCACAAAGAAATCCTTGCGGTCTATAATATTAAGGTACGTGGTATCTTGAATTATTATAATGGTGTGCATAACAGGATGTGTCTTTGGGCTATTGTTCGATTCCTTAAATTTTCATGCGCTATCACATTAGCTAGCAAATTTAAACTTAAAGGTCGTACTATGGCTGCAGCCTTCCATCAGTTTGGTCCCGACTTAGCGTGTACTATACAGGGTTCCGTCGGAAGGAAAGCGATTTTCTTCTCTCCAAATAACCTTCGTATTCTCCCTATTAACGAAAGGTATAAATACTATCCAGCCATCAATATAGATACTATTTTCGCTTCTAATTGGTTAGGTAGTATGACTTAATCTAAGTTTTTAGAGGGTTGCGCTATTTGTGGGTCAGAGGATGATATTGAAATCCATCCTCTTAAATCAGTTAAGGATGTCAGGGGTAAATACTTTTCACCTGAAACACGTCCTTTACAAGCCTGACGTGGGGGGTTCTTAAGGAAATCTTTTCACCTGAAACACGTACTTTACAAGCCTGGCGTGGGGGGTTCTTAAGGAAATCTCTTCCCTTATGTCATGTTCACCATAAATCTTTACATGCGAATAGGCTCTCACTCCATGAGTGGGAAATCCTTTCAAAATATAAAGGCCAAATGATGGTCCCTAAAAAGGACCTATAGAAACAGATAGACCAAAGGAAGAAAAGGCTTTGCCTTTTCTCTCTTTCCACCAATATCCCGGCATACCTGCCGGGATTAGCATGCCCGGCTCCGCCGGCATTATACCGTCAGATATAATACCGGCTCCGCCGGCATTATACCGTCAGGTATATAGGCGTTATACCGTCAGGTATGACGGGATTAGCATGCCCGGCTCCGCCGGCATTATACCGTCAGATATAATACCGGCTCCGCCG
>VFSX01001176.1:0-10829 GCA_016618255.1 Chlamydomonas sp. UWO 241
CTTATGCCGACGACTAGGCTACAGCAACACGGGAACTGAGGAACAGAGAAACTGGTATTGGTATTTTTGGTAAACCGGAAACCAGAAACCGGTGAGGGATCCAGGATCCGTGTCCTTCGTCTTCCTTATCCTCAAGTCCCGTTCGCCTGAGTCCAAGATCCTGTCGGCTCTGGTGCTCTAGATGGATTGGCTTGCGTGTCCCTGTTTTTCAGGGGCCGCCACGGCTCCGGCCGTGCCTTTGGGAGTCTCCGTTCCCACACCAGGGTCTCTTGTTTCCTCTTTGTTTCCTGTGTTGCTGTCGCTTAGGTGTCGGCATGGCTGCGTTGCTTGAGTGTAACGTTGGCCTCTGCAAAAAAAAAAATATATCCTTATCCTCGAGTCCCGTTCCCCCGGGTCCAAGTTCCTTTAGTCCTGTCGGCTCTGGTGCTCTAGATGGATTGGCTTGTTTGTCCCTGTTTTTTCAGGGGCCGCCACGGCTCCGGCCGTGCCTTCGGGAGTCTCCGTTCCAACACCAGGGTCTCTTGTTTCCTCATGTTTCCTGTGTTCCTGTCGCTTAGGTGTCAGACTGGCTGCGTTGCTTGAGTGTAACGTTGGCCTCTGAAAAAAAAAATAAAAAAATCTGGGGCTCTAGATAGATTGGCTTGCGTGTCCTTGTGTTTTCAGGGGCCGCCTTCCCTCTTCCTCCCTCTCCCTGTTATTCTCCTCTGCCTCTCGCTCTCTTCTCAACCACCACACCCGCCTCCCGGTTCTTCAACTCTTTCTATCCCTACCCCCTCCTCCATCTCTCCTCTCCCCGCTCTGATCCGTCTCCCCCTCTCTCTGCTCTGTTTGCTCGTCCCGCGCTCCCTGGTCTTCACCTCCCATCCCCCCCCACGCTCCCTCCCACCCTCCCACGCCTCCCTGCTTTCCCTGCCCTCTTCTCTCCCCCGTGCTCCCCGCTCATCCTGTCTGTTTCTCACTCCCTTCACTGTTCTTAATGGCCCCCCGCATCTCCCTTTCTTTCTCTCTCCCCCCCGTCCCTTTTTTTTTTTTTTTTTTTCAGAGGCCAACGTTACACTCAAGCAACGCAGCCATGCCGACACCTAAGCGACAGCAACACAGGAAACAAAGAGGAACAAGAGACCCTGGTGTTGGAACGGAGACTCCCGAAGGTACGGTCGGAACCGTGGCGGCCCCTGCAAACACAGGGACACGCAAGCCAATCCATCTAGAGCACCAGAGCCGACAGGACTAAAGGAACTTGGACTCGGAGGAACGGGACTAGAGGATAAGGCAGGTGAAGGGATGAGGGACACGGACACGAGGGAACGGAAGTCAGGAAACTCGAGGCACGTGGGACGATGGAACGATGAGGGAACGCCTGCCTGCCCCTTCCCGCCCTGCCTGCACCACCATCCTTTCTTGTCTGCCATTCCCCCCTTCCCTCTCCCTGCCTGCCCACTCCCTGCTTGTTCCCCTTCCCTTCCCTCCCTCCCCCCCGTGCCCCCCTCCCTCCCTCCCCCTCCGCACAGGTATTTTGTCGTCATCCTTTGCTTCTACGTCTCGCTCTCCCCTCGAGTCTTTTTCAGCTTAAAAAAAAAAAAAAAACTTTCTTCCAGTCGTTCCCTCATCGTTCCATCGTCCCACGTGCCTGGAGTTTCCTGACTTCCATTCCCTCGTGTCCGTGTCCTTCGTCTTCCTTATCCTCAAGTCCCAATCCCACGAGTCCAAATTCCTTTAGTCCTGTCGGCTCTGGTGCTCTAGATGGATTGGCTTGCGTGTCCCTGTTTTTTCAGGGGCCGCCACGGCTCCGGCCGTGCCTTCGGGAGTCTCCGTTCCAACACCAGGGTCTCTTGTTTCCTCTTTGTTCCTGTGTTGCTGTCGCTTAGGTGTCGGCATGGCTGCGTTGCTTGAGTGTAACGTTGGCCTCTGAAAAAAAAAAAAATAGGGTCTCTTGTTTCCTCGTTGATTCCTGTGTTGCTGTCGCTTACGTGTCGGCATGGCTGCGTTGCTTGAGTGGAACGTTGGCCTCTGAAAAAAAAAAAAAAACCTGCCCTCCCTCCCCTCCTTGCGTGGCCCGCCGCCGCCTCCCCCCCGTGCCCCCCCCCTCCCTCCCCCTCCGCACAGGTATAATTTTGTCGTCTTTTGCTTCTTCTTTTCCCTCTCCCCTCGAGGCCTTCTCAGCTTTCTTCCAGTCGTTCCCTCATCGTTCCATCGTCCCACGTGCCTCGGGATTCCTGACTTCCATTCCCTCGTGTCCGTTTAAAAAAAAAGTTATTATTACATCAAAGCAACACCTTATGCCGACGCCTAGGCTACAGCTACACGGGGGACCGAGGAACAAGAAAAACTGGTATTGGTATTTTTGGTAAACCGGAAACCAGAAACCGGTGAGGGATCCAGGATCCGTGTCCTTCGTCTTCCTTATCCTCAAGTCCCGTTCGCCCGAGTCCAAGTTCCTTTAGTCCTGTCGGCTCTGGTGCTCTAGATGGATTGGCTTGCGTGTCCCTGTTTTTCAGGGGCCGCCACGGCTCCGGCCGTGCCTTCGGGAGTCTCCGCTCCAACACCAGGGTCTCTTGTTTCCTCTTTGTTTCCTGTGTTGCTGTCGCTTAGGTGTCGGCATGGCTGCGTTGCTTGAGTGTAACGTTGGCCTCTGAAAAAAAAAAAAAAATCCTTTTCCTCGAGTCCCGTTCCCCCGAGTCCAAGTTCCTTTAGTCCTGTCGGCTCTGGTGCTCTAGATGGATTGGCTTGTTTGTCCCCGTTTTTTTAGGGGCCGCCACGGCTCCGGCCGTGCCTTCGGGAGTCTCCGTTCCAACACCAGGGTCTCTTGTTTCCTCATGTTTCCTGTGTTCCTGTCGCTTAGGTGTCAGACTGGCTGCGTTGCTTGAGTGTAACGTTGGCCTCTGAAAAAAAATCAAAAAATAAATCTGGTGCTCTAGATAGATTGGCTTGCGTGTCCTTGTGTTTTCAGGGGCCGCCTTCCCTCTTCCTCCCTCTCCCTGTTCTTCTCCTCTGCCTCTCGCTCTCTTCTCAGCCACCACACCCGCCTCCCGGTTCTTCAACTCTTCCTATCCCTACCCCCTCCTCCCTCTCTCCTCTCCCCAATCTGGTCCGTCTCCCCCTCTCTCTGCTCTGTTTGCTCGTCCCACGCTCCCTGATATTCACCTCTCACCCCCCCCCACGCTCCCTCCCACCCTCCCACGCCTCCCTGCTTTCCCTGCCGTCTTCTCTCCCCCGTGCTCCCCGCTCATCCTGCCTGTTTCTCACTCCGTTCACTGTTCTTAATGGCCCCCCGCATCTCCCTTTCTTTCTCTCTCCCCCCCGTCCCTTTTTTTTTTTTTTTTTTTCAGAGGCCAACGTTACACTCAAGCAACGCAGCCATGCCGACACCTAAGCGACAGCAACACAGGAAACAAAGAGGAAACAAGAGACCCTGGTGTTGGAACGGAGACTCCCGAAGGCACGGCCGGAGCCGTGGCGGACCCTGGAAACAACAGGGACAACGCAAGCCTACACACGGGTTATCAACACTTCTCCGACATTTTTTTCTAGACAGTGCGAAACGATAGATAGACGAGACAAGCCCCAGAAGCCCGGAAGGAGATACCAGGAAACTTGGACTCGGGGGAACGGAACTTGAGGATAAGGAAGACGAAGGACACGGACACGAGGGAATGGAAGTCAGGAAACTCGAGGCACGTGGGACAATGGAAAGATGAGGGAACGACTGGAAGAAAGCTGAAAAGGACTCGAGGGGAGAGGGAGACGTAGAAGCAAAGGATGACGAAAGAATACCTGTGCGGAGGGGGAGGGAGGGGGGGGCGGCGGGGGCGGGGCACGCAAGGAGGGGAGGGAGGGCAGGGAAGGGGAACAAGCAGGGAGTGGGCAGGCAGGGAGAGGGAGGGGGAGCATGGCAGACAAGAAGGGATGGTGGTGCAGGCAGGGCGGAAGGGGGCAGGCAGGGATGGCGGGGAGAGAGAAAGACAGGGAGATGCGGGGAGGGGGCCGGCAGGGATGGGAGGAGGAGAGAAAGACAGGGAGATGCGGGGGGCCAATAAGAACGGTGGGGAGTGACAAACAGGCAGGATGAGCGGGGAGCACGGGGAGAAGAGAAGAGGACAGGGAAAGCAGGGAGGCGTGGGAGGGTGGGAGGGAGCGTGGGGTGGGGTGGGAGGTGAAGACCAGGGAGCGTGGGACGAGCAAACAGAACGGAGAGAGGGGGAGACGGATCAGAGCGGGGAGAGGAGAGAGGGAGGAGGGGGGAGGGATAGGAAGAGTGGAAGAACCGGGAGGCGGGCGAGGTGGCTGAGAAGAGAGCGAGAGGCAGTGGAGAAGAACAGGGAGAGGGAGAAAAAAGGAAGGGGGCGGAGCCGGACGGCAAATGGGGAGGCAGGTGCACAGGGAATGGGGAGGACTGGCGGAGGGACTCCTCCGCCAGCCCCCCCCCCACCTGCCCACCGGCTTGAGCCAGAGGGCAGGTGGGGGGGATGAAAGGAGGGGCACAGAGAAGACTAAAAAGCACGCCTAACCGGGAGAGCAGCAAACTCAAAACGTTGGAGGGAGGCGTGGGAGAGAAGGTGGGGGGGTGGGAGGTGAAGACCGGGGAGCGTGGGACGAGCAAACGGAGCAGTGAGAGGGGGAGACGGACCAGAGTGGGGTGAGGAGAGAGGGAGGAGGGGGTAGGGATAGTAAAAGTTGAAGAACCGGGAGGCGGGCGTGGTGGCTGAGGAGAGGGCGAGAGGCAGAGGAGAAGAACAGGGAGTGGGAGGAAGAATGAAGGGGGCGAGAGGCAGAGGAAACGAATAGGGAGAGGAATGAAAAGGGAAGGGGGGGGGAGCTGGAAGGCAGATGGGGAGGCAGGTGCACAGGGAATGGGGAGGACTGGCGGAGGGACTCCTCCGCCAGCCCCCCCCCCCCCCCCCTGCCCACCGGCTTGAGCCAGAGGGCAGATGGGCAGGAATGAAAGGAGGGGCACAGAGAGGACTAAAAAGCACGCCTAACTGGGAAAGCAGCAAACTCAAACCGGTGTCTTACCTGATGCCAAAACAAGTAACAGTAACAAGTAACACGGGGTTTCCAGCTAAGTAGGCTACTCTTCTACTAGAGATCACCCGCCGATACTCCAGCCCACTTGAGTGTACTAGAGAACCGCCGGCTCCCGGCCAATAGACTACCGCTCCCGCCGGCTAGACTACCCCAAACATCGGTCTCTGAGAGACATGTCTGGCAAGGAGCACATAGAAAAGGACCTTCCTCAGGGTCACAGTAGTGGCCTTGTGGCCAGTCAAGCCGGCAGAGCCGAATGGCGCTGACTGGAACGGTCCCCGCCTGGCAGTGCATGGCTGTCCAGCTCTCGTTTGCATGGGGCTCAGCCGGCGCCCCATGCGTCAGGCATGGCCAGGTCCCACCCTCCAGGATGCCAAAGCGGGAGATTTTTTTTTCTTTTTTTCTTTTGATGGGGGACTGGGAGAGGGCTGGCGGAGGAGCGCCATGCCTCCACCAGTCCTCACCCCCCCCCCCCACACCCGCCTTCAGGCTCGAGCCAGAGGGCAGATGGGGGGCAGGGAACAGGAGGCAAAGCAGAAGAAACCAAAAAGGACAAAAAGGCCAGCGACGCGGCAGAACATGAGACACGGCCGAGTGGCCGGACTCTCTACCACAGAAAAAGGGGGAGAAGGGGCAGAGAGCAAAGCAGCGGGGGGAGGGGAGGACAGCAGGGGGAGTGAGGGGCTGCCTGACGGAACAGTGGTGGTCTCTGGGGCACCAAAGTAAGCGGACACGTGGAGGTCAGGCAAGCAATGGCGTACGCACAGCAGGAAACCTTTCACGCCGGCAGCGGGACCTGCCCCACAACGCCCACGCGGACTTCGAGGGTGTACGTTGTGTCGCCTGTAGTGGCACCGGGCGCAGCAAGCACCGCGCAAAGGAGCGGCGGTGTCGCCCATTGGCTGCAGAACCAGTCCTTGTCACGCTCTGCGTCAAAGCCACGCCACCAGTCCACGCAGAAGAAGCCATCATCCATCATGGTGATGTCCTCCTCGGTACGCTGCCAATCCCGCCGGATGGCACCGGTGACAGAGTCGAGGGCCAGGCGGACGGCGCGATGGGCAAGGCTGTCCCCCAACAGCCCACTCGCCTGGCGGTCACAGCGCACACGCCAGATGGCGCCGATGACCGTGACACGGAGGCGCGTCCACGCGCGCAGCTCCTTCTTCTTAGCTTCCGCCACGGGCGCGCCACTCCACCCGGACATGTCATCGGCAAGCATAACGGCGGCGGTGAGCGGCGGCGGCGCGCCACCCGTCAGCGCCGCCCACGTGTCACAAAGCCATTGCATGGCTGGTCGTGCCGCCGGGCAGTCGAGAAACGTGTGAGCGAGGGTCTCGAAAGGCGGGTCGGTGAGAGAGGCACAGAACGGGTGACCGCAACGCGCAGTTGACACGTCCGGGTTACCGTCCGCATCAGCCGGCGCGGTGTCCGGGTCGAGGAGGCTTGACGCGCGATGAAGGCGTTGCAGCCAAGGCAGCAGTGGAGGATGCGCCAAGCGGTGATTACAAAAGGCCGGTGGATGGTCGGGTCGAGGAGGCGGGTCCAGACCTGAGCCAACCCCTCTGGTAGGTCGGGGTCGCTGATCGGCGCCCCGCCGGGTAGAGGGTGGTCTTTAGCAGCAGCCTCCCCCTCGGAGCGACGCACCTGCAGGCGGTTGGGCTGCCGAGGCGCGGATGGGCCGGCACCTGACTGGACCCCGCGCACCCACGCCACGGGGTTTTCAACGTCCTCTGGCGGGAAACCGTTCTTGACCACCTCTAGCGTGCGGCAACAGCGCTCGTCACGCCCAACAAGCCCGTGGCGATCGAGCTGCCGAGTAGGGATCGTTGCGCGGTCGCGGAGGGCGCCCGCGTTGATGCCAGCCTCGCTCGGGAGGCGCCACGCTGGGGGGAAGATCGCTCCGTCTGTTCGGACCCCAAAAACGTTGGAGCCGAAGCCCATGTCCTCGCTGGCTGCCGTGGTGTAGCGCAGGCGCATCCGCGCAGCACGAACGGTCATTTCGAGGAGAGAGACGGTATCTTGGCCGATCCCTGCGACGGCCGGGATGCCCCAGGCACACGGGTCAAGCTGCTTGGTGTCCCACACACCCACCAGCCATGGCTCAGCGACAGCGCGGCGATCGTCGGGGTCAACCTTGACCATTTCGGCCGCGTAGAAGTTGTGGTCAGCGCGGAGCCAGCGCTGACGCGGCTTTGGGCGGATGACGACCATCGCCGCCTGACAAGGCCGCCCCGCGCCTCCCGGCAGCGGGTGCAGCCTACCAGACGGCCAAACCAACCATCGTCGCACTGCTGCCGAGCCTGCATCCTCTGGCGCCATCGGGTCAGCACCGCGTATGATTGCCCAGCCTGTTGCCACGTCAGTGCCAACACGCGACCAGGGGGCAGTCGGCGCAGCGCTGCATTGCACATTGATGCGCCACGCGGCAGGCAATGCCGCGATGATGAGGTCAAGGTCAGAGAGAGCAGCCGCTGACAGGGCGGCGCGCTGGAGCCATGCATCACGCACGTCGCAGAGGCGCCTCCACCGCCGTGCCGCATCGGTGCGGAGGCCCCGGAAATCGATGCCCGGCACGGCGTCGTTGCCAAAAGTGGCCTCGCGCATGACTGACTCAAAAGACAGCGAGTCTGGAGGCATGATGCGCGTGATGCGCAGCTGCATGAACGCCTTGACGCCTTCCCGCACAATAGACGTCGCATCCATGCTGAGGCCGGAAACCGCCCCCGGCTGCGTAGCGACCCAGAGTGGCCCAGGCGCGAGATGGGGGACGGCAGCAGCAGGCTTGGCGACTTCCGACGCGTACAGTGCTGCCCACGGGTGTGAGTTGAAGCCGAACAGCTGCCAGATGGCCTTCGCCCGCATAGCCGTCGCGTGCGAATCGAGGTCGGGCAGGCCAATGCCCCCCATGCCCCGGGGCAGGTGGGACACAGCAGCGCACGGGTAGAGGCACCTCGCGTTTGGAGTGACCTCCTCCGCACGCGCAGAGGCTGCGACGTAGCGGTTTGTGACCTGTTGCATGGCCTGAAGCAGGGCACGTACGGTCATGGTGAAAACCGCCTGGTAGACGAGCTTGGCCGCGATGCACTGCGTGGCGACGTGAGCACGGCCAATGAGCGTGGGCGCAACGCCTGCCCACCGCCTTGTGGCAGCAAGCATGGAACCCGCCATGGTGCCGTACGCGGGCGGCAAACGACGGCGTCCAGCGTTATCAGGGCGATAGGCACGCGAGGGTGGCGAGAGACCGCCAGCTGCAATGTCACGGAGGGGGTACCAGTCGCAACGTGGCGCTCGCGGACAACTGCCTGAAACATGAGATCATCGGGGGTCGGACCGGCGAGCCGTGTGAAGAAGAAACTTGTTGACCGACTCGCCCGGGTTGCCAGCGCTGCGGGAGAGGGCGAGCGCCGTCTGGAACCTCGCGATGTCGCTCTCGGGGCAGCGCGTGGCGAGCGTGACGTCATCCGCGAACGCCTGCGCCGGAGGGCCCTCCGACCCCTCACCGACCCCGTTTGGTCCGGGCAGCCTGAACGTGGTGAGTGTACCGCCAGCCTGCAGCGACGACAGGTAGGACATCACGGGCTGCAGAACGATGACCCACTCCATGCATGAGAGCGCCGAGCCCTGAAAGAGACCAGAGTCCATCGGGAAATCTGGCGTGATGAAGCCGTTGACGCGCACCCTGACCTTGGCCCCTCCGAGGAGGATTCGACACCACCTAACCACCCCGTCGGGGCGGAAACCCATGCGGATCATGGCTTGGTCGAGCCAGCCCCTGTTCACCGTGTCGTACGCCTTAGTCAGGTCGCTGTGCACCAGCCAGCCCGGCAGGCCGAGGTCGCGAAAGCGGGCAGCCAGCGCGAGATGGTAGCGCACGTTGTGAGAGATGTCACGGCCATGGATGAACGCGCCCTGCCCGAGGTCGATGAGGTAGTCAAGCGGGACTTGTAGGCGGTTGGCTATGATGCTCATCACAAGCTTCACGTCTGAAATGAGGAGCGTGATGGGCCGGTAGCCATCGAGCTCATCGCCCGGCTTGCCTGGCTTGGAGAGCAAGCAAACAACCCCACGGAGGAGCAGAGCAAACGGGGTAGGTGACGTGCGGCCAGCCTCTCCAAAGCCGGTGTTGAACACACGGAGGAGGAGGGGGGAGAGGGAACCGCGCCAGTGGCGGTAGACCTCGTACGGAATGCCGTCGCCGCCGGGGACCTTGCCCCTAGCCGCGTGGGAGAGCGCAACCTGCAGCTCTTCTGCCGTAAGCATGCCAGCAAGCGCGTCGTTGGCACAGTCGACGCCCTCGGCCAAGGCAGCGAAGGGCCCATCCAGCCTCCTTGGCAGGGTGGTCAGGAGGGTGTGCTGGGCTGCGGGGTCAATGCCCAGCTGCGGGCGGAACAGACCGATGGAAGACTCAGAAGAGAAGAAGTCGACAACGTACTTGGTCGCTTTCGGAGCGTCCGACACAAACGAGGCGGCATCGGGGCTGTCATTAGGGGCACGGCCGGGTCGGTTGAGGGAGAGCATGGTGGTGACTGTGTGCATCTCGCGTGCCTGGTGGTGGAAGTAGTACGAGCTGGTTTCACCCTTGTTCTGGTCGAGGGTGGCAGCCACGACCCATGCCAATGCGGAGAGCGCACGCCATGCCGCCGCAGCGTTGTCCTTCTGCGCGAGCCAAATGGTGGCAGCCGCACCGACGTCCCCCCCGGATGCTGCTGCAGCAAGCATGCCATCTCGGGCGCTGCGCGCGCAGTGGTCGGCGGCACGCGCGGGCGCCTGGCTGTCGCGGCGGTGGCGCTTGTCAACACCAACAGCCATGTCTATGAATGCCGACTTCCAGGCATCGAAGGCGCCGATGAGCTCAGACGCCGGGCACACCATGAGTGGGGGGACCGTCTTAACGATAAAGGCGCTCACGGCTGCAGAGGGCTCCTTGGAGTTCAGCAAACGCAGGGGGAACGACAGCATGCCCCGGCCACGCGGCACGCCTGACGTCATGCAAGTCACCATGAGGGACACAGGCAGGTGGTCGGTGGAGACGGGCGCTGAGGGCAGGATGTCTGAGGTCGCACTGAGCGCAGTGGCGGCAGGAAGCGCAGCTGTGGTCAGAGCTGGTGAGTAGCACTCAGAGACAAGGAAGCGGTCCAGGCGTTTTCCCGATGATGTCGACGCCGACCAGTGAGTGAAGGCCATGGCGGCAGGGTTGAGGTCGCGCCAAATGTCGCACAGCTGTGCCGAGCCCATGACGGCCAGCAGCTCTGATGCACCGATGTGCACCCCTGGTGTTGGAACGGAAACTCCCAAAGGCACGGCCGGAGCTGTGGCGGCCCCTGAAAACACAGAGACACGCAAGCCAATCCATCTAGAGCACCAGAGCCGACAGGACTGAAGGAACTTGGACTCGGGGGAATGGGACTCGAGGATAAGGAAGACGACGGACACGGACACGATTTTTTTTTTTTTTTTTTCAGAGACCAACGTTACACTCAAGCAACGCAGCCATTTTTTTTTTCAGAGACCAACGTTTCACTCAAGCAACGCAGCCATGCCATCACCTTAGCGACAGCAATACAGGAAACAAAGAGGAAACAAGAGACCCTTTTTTTTTTTTTTTTGGTGTTGGAACGGAAACTCCCAAAGGCACGGCCGGAGCCGTGGCGGCCCCTGGAAACACATGGACACGCATGCCAATCCATCTAGAGCACCAGAGCCGACAGGACTGAAGGAACTTGTACTCGGGGAACGGGACTCGAGGATAAGGAAGACGAAGGACACGGACACGATATTTTTTTTTTTCAGAGACCAACGTT
>VFSX01001128.1:0-12023 GCA_016618255.1 Chlamydomonas sp. UWO 241
GGCGGGCATCACCGAGCCGTGACGATGAGGCCGTCGCCCTCGCGCGCGCTGCTGCGAGCCGTGCTCGGGGCGGGCGGAGCACACCTGTCAACCCCCTTTTTTTTTGGACGTCGAGGGTGTAGGTTGTGTCGCCTGTAGTGGCACCGGGCGCAGCAAGCACCGCGCAAAGGATCGGCGGTGTCGCCCATTGGCTGCAGAACCAGTCCTTGTCACGCTCTGCGTCAAAGCCACGCCACCAGTCCACGCAGAAGAAGCCATCATCCACCATATTGGGGGGGGATGGTTCCACCTTTGGGCTAGTGGTTAACGATGTTATCTGCAATCCTAAAGGCTCCAGGTTCGATTCCTGGGTCGCTCACCGGTTTCTGGTTTCCGGTTGACCAAAAATACCAATACCAGTTTCCTTGTTCCTTGGTCCCCGTGTTGCTGTAGCCTAGGCGTCGACATATGGTGTTGCTTTGATGAAATACCTTTAAAAAAAAAAAAAAAAAAATGCCAGAAGGGGGCAGCGATGTGCTTGCCACCGGAGGGACCGCAGGGGGCCACGAGGTGCACTCTGCAGGCACAAGCGTCATGGGTGCTGCCGTGCGTTCTGGGTCTGCTGCCCCGCCGACAGCCAGCGCTTCCGCCCCCATGGCTGTTGCGGGGTCACCACCCACTGACTCATCCCTTGGTGATGACGGCGGGGACAGTGGTGGCTCTCTAGGACCCCGCGTCGGGACTCTGGCTGCTTCCGGGCTTTTTTTTTTTTTTTTTTCAGAGGCCAACGTTACACTCAAGCAACGCAGCCATGCCGACACCTAAGCGACAGCAAACCAGGAAACAAAGAGGAAACAAGAGACCCTGGTGTTGGAAAGGAGACTCCCGAAGGCACGGCCGGAACCGTGGCGGACCCTGCAAACACAGGGACACGCAAGCCAATCCATCTAGAACACCAGAGCCGACAGGACTAAAGGAACTTTGACTAGGGGGAACGGGACTTGAGGAGAAGGAAGACGAAGGACACGGACACGAGGGAATGGAAGTCAGGAAACTCGAGGCACGTGGGACGATGGAACTATGAGGGAACGACTGGAAGAAAGCTGAAAAGGACTCGAGGGGAGAGGGAGACGTAGAAGCAAGGGATGACGAAATAATACCTGTGCGGAAGGGGAGGGAGGGGGGGGCACGGGGGGGCCGTGCTGACAGGGCCGGCTCCTGGCGGGCATCACCGAGCCGTGACGATGAGGCCGTCGCCCTCGCGCGCGCTGCTGCGAGCCGTGCTCGGGGCGGGCGGAGCACACCTGTCAACCCCCTTTTTTTTGGGACGTCGAGGGTGTAGGTTGTGTCGCCTGTAGTGGCACCGGGCGCAGCAAGCACCGCGCAAAGGAGCGGCGGTGTCGCCCATTGGCTGCAGAACCAGTCCTTGTCACGCCATGCGTCAAAGCCACGCCACCAGTCCACGCAGAAGAAGCCATCATCCACCATATTGGGGGGGGATGGTTCCACCTTTGGGCTAGTGGTTAACGATGTTATCTGCAATCCTAAAGGCTCCAGGTTCGATTCTGGGTCGCTCACCGGTTTCTGGTTTTCCGGTTTACCAAAAATACCAATACCAGTTTCCTTGTTCCTTGGTTCCCGTGTTGCTGTAGCCTAGGCGTCGGCATAAGGTGTTGCTTTGATGTAATACCTTTAAAAAAAAAAAAAAAAAAAAAAAAAAAAAATGGTGATGTCCTCCTCGGTACGCTGCCAATCCCGCCGGATGGCACCGGTGACAGAGTCGAGGGCCAGGCGGACGGCGCGAAGGGCAAGGCTGTCCCCCAACAGCCCACTCGCCTGCAGGTCACAGCGCACACGCCAGATGGCGCCGATGACCGTGACACGGAGGCGCGTCCACGCGCGCAGCTCCTTTTTCTTAGCTTTCGCCACGGGCGCGCCACTCCACCCGGACATGTCATCGGCAAGCATAACGGCGGCGGTGAGCGGCGGCGGCGCGCCACCCGTCAGCGCCGCCCACGTGTCACAAAGCCATAGCATGGCTGGTCGTGCCGCCGGGCAGTCGAGAAACGTGTGAGCGAGGGTCTCGAAAGGCGGGTCGGTGAGAGAGGCACAGAACGGGTGACCGCAACACGCAGTTGACACGTCTGGGTTACCGTCTGCATCAGCCGGCGCGGTGTCCGGGTCGAGGAGCTTGACCGCGATGAAGGCGTTGCAGCCAAGGCAGCAGTGGAGGATGCGCCAAGCGGTGATTACAAAAGGCCGGTGGATGGTCGGGTCGAGGAGGCGGGTCCAGACCTGAGCAAACCCCTCTGGTAGGTCGGGGTCGCTGATCGGCGCCCCGCTGGGAGGAGGCTGGGCCTGAGCAGCAGCCTCCCCCTCGGAGCGACGCACCTGCAGGCGGTTGGGCTGCCGAGGCGCGGAGGGGGGGGATGGTTCCACCTTTGGGATAGTGGTTAACGATGTTATCTGCAATCCTAAAGGCTCCAGGTTCGATTCCTGGGTCGCTCACCGGTTTCTGGTTTCCGGTTTACCAAAAATACCAATACCAGTTTCCTGTTCCTTGGTCCCCGTGTTGCTGTAGCCTAGGCGTCGGCATAAGGTGTTGCTTTGATGTAATACCTTTTAAAAAAAAAAAAAAAAAAAACCACGGGGTTGTCAACGTCCTCTGGCGGGAAACCGTTCCTGACCACCTCTAGCGTGCGGCACCAGCGCTCGTCACGCCCAACAAGCCCGTGGCGATCGAGCTGCCCAGTAGGGATCGTTGCGCGGTTGCGGAGGGCGCCCGCACTGATGCCAGCCTCGCTCGGGAGGCGCCACGCTGGGGGGAAGACCGCACCGTCTGTTTGGACCCCAAAAACGTTGGAGCCGAAGCCCATGTCCTCGCTGGCTGCCGTGGTGTAGCGCAGGCGCAGCCGCGCAGCACGAACGGTCATTTCGAGGAGAGAGACGGTATCTTGGCGATCCCTGCGACGGCCGGGATGCCCCAGGCACACGGGTCAAGCTGCATGGTGTCCCACACACCCACCAG
Organism: Chlamydomonas sp. UWO 241; assembly: GCA_016618255.1. Lineage (NCBI taxonomy): Eukaryota > Viridiplantae > Chlorophyta > Chlorophyceae > Chlamydomonadales > Chlamydomonadaceae > Chlamydomonas > Chlamydomonas priscui. The sequence continues at coordinate 3,008 of VFSX01001128.1, forward strand.
CCATGGCTCAGCGACAGCGTTGCGATCGTCGGGGTCAACCTTGACCATTTCGGCCGCGTAGAAGTTGTAGTCAGCGCGGAGCCAGCGCTGACGCGGCTTTGGGCGGATGACGACCATCGCCGCCTGACCAGGCCGCCCCGCGCCTCCCGGCAGCGGGTGCAGCCTACCAGACGGCCAAACCAACCACCGGCGCACTGCTGCCGAGCTGCATCCTCTGGCGCCATCGGGTCAGCACCGCGGATGATTGCCCAGCCTGTTGCTGCGTCAGTGCCAACACGCGACCAGGGGGCAGTCGGCGCAGCGCTGCATTGCACATTGATGCGCCACGCGGCAGGCAATGCCGCGATGATGAGATCAAGGTCAGAGAGAGCGGCCGCTGACAGGGCGGCGCGCTGGCACCATGCATCACGCACGTCGCAGAGGCGCCTCCACCGCCGTGCCGCATCGGTGCGGAGGCCCTGGAAATCGATGCCCGGCACGGCGTCGTTGCCACAAGTGGCCTCGCGCATGACAGACTCAAAAGACAGCGAGTCCGGAGGCATGATGCGCGTGATGCGCAGCTGCATGAACGCCTTGACGCCTTCCCGCACAATAGACGTCGCATCCATGCTGAGGCCGGAAACCGCCCCCGGCTGCGTAGCGACCCAGAGTGGCCCAGGCGGGAGATGGGGGACGGCAGCAGCAGGCTTGGCGACTTCCGACGCGTACAGTGCTGCCCACGGGTGTGAGTTGAAGCCGAACAGCTGCCAGATGGCCTTCGCCCTCATGGCCGTCGCGTGCGAATCGAGGTCGGGCAGGCCAATGCCCCCCATGCCCCGGGGCAGGTGGGACACAGCAGCGCACGGGTAGAGGCACCTCGCGTTTGGAGTGACCTCCTCCGCACGCGCAGAGGCTGCGACGTAGCGGTTTGTGACCTGTTGCATGGCCTGAAGCAGGGCACGTACGGTCATGGTGAAACCCGCCTGGTAGACGAGCTTGGCCGCGATGCACTGCGTGGCGACGTGAGCACGGCCGATGAGCGTGGGCGCGACGCCTGCCCACCGCCTAGTGGCAGCAAGCATGGAACCCGCCATGGTGCCGTACGCGGCGGCAACGACGGCGTCCAGGTTATCAGGGGCGATAGGCACGCCGAGGTGGCGAGAGACCGCAGCTGCAATGTCACGGAGGGGGTAGCCAGTCGCAACGTGGCGCTCGCGGACACCTGCCTGAAACACGAGATCATCGGGGGTCGGACCGGCGAGCCGTGTGAAGAAGAACTTGTTGACCGACTCGCCCGGGTTGCCAGCGCTGCGGGAGAGGGCGAGCGCCGTCTGGAACCTCGCGATGTCGCTCTCGGGGCAGCGCGTGGCGAGCGTGACGTCATCCGCGAACGCCTGCGCCGGAGGGGCCTCCGACCCCTCACCGACCCCGTTTGGTCCGGGCAGCCTGAACGTGGTGAGTGTACCGCCAGCCTGCAGCGACGACAGGTAGGACATCACGGGCTGCAGAACGATGACCCACTCCATGCATGAGAGCGCCGAGCCCTGAAAGAGACCAGAGTCCATGGCGAAATCTGGCGTGAAGAAGCCGTTGACGCGCACCCTGACCTTGGCCCCTCCGAGGAGGATTCGACACCACCTAACCACCCCATTGGGTCGGAGACCCATGCGGATCATGGCTTGGTCGAGCCAGCCCCTGTTCACCGTGTCGTACGCCTTAGTCAGGTCGCTGTGCACCAGCCAGCCCGGCAGGCCGAGGTCGCGGAAGCGGGCAGCCAGCGCGAGATGGTAGCGCACGTTGTGAGAGATGTCACGGCCATGGATGAACGCGCCCTGCCCGATGTCGATGAGGTAGTCAAGCGGGACTTGTAGGCGGTTGGCTATGATGCTCATCACAAGCTTCACGTCTGAATTGAGGAGCGTGATGGGCCGGTAGCCATCGAGCTCATCGCCCGGCTTGCCTGGCTTGGAGAGCAAGCAAACAACCCCACGGAGGAGCAGAGCAAACGGGGTAGGTGACGTGCGGCCAGCCTCTCCAAAGCCGGTGTTGAACACACGGAGGAGGAGGGGGGAGAGGGAACCGCGCCAGTGGCGGTAGACCTCGTACGGAATGCCGTCGCCGCCGGGGACCTTGCCCCTAGCCGCGTGGGAGAGCGCAACCTGCAGCTCTTCTGCCGTAAGCATGCCAGCAAGCGCGTCGTTGGCACAGTCGACGCCCTCGGCCAAGGCAGCGAAGGGCCCATCCAGCCTCCTTGGCAGGGTGGTCAGGAGGGTGTGCTGGGCTGCGGGGTCAATGCCCAGCTGCGGGCGGAACAGACCGATGGAAAACTCAGAAGAGAAGAAGTCGACAACGTACTTGGTCGCTTTCGGAGCGTCCGACACAAACGAGGCGGCATCGGGGCTGTCAGTAGGGGCACGGCCGGGTCGGTTGAGGGAGAGCATGGTGGTGACTGTGTGCATCTCGCGTGCCTGGTGGTGGAAGTAGTACGAGCTGGTTTCACCCTTGTTCTGGTCGAGGGTGGCAGCCACGTCCCATGCCAATGCGGAGAGCGCACGCCATGCCGCCGCAGCGTTGTCCTTCTGCGCGAGCCAAATGGTGGCAGCCGCACCGACGTCCCCCCCGGATGCTGCTGCAGCAAGCATGCCCTCTCGGGCGCTGCGCGCGCAGTGGTCGGCGGCACGCGCGGGCGCCTGGCGGTCGCGGCGGTGGCGCTTGTCAACACCAACAGCCATGTCTATGAATGCCGACTTCCAGGCATCGAAGGCGCCGATGAGCTCAGACGCCGGGCACACCATGAGTGGGGGGACCGTCTTAACGATAAAGGCGCTCACGGCTGCAGAGGGCTCCTTGGAGTTCAGCAAACGCAGGGGGAACGACAGGATGCCCCGGCCACGCGGCACGCCTGACGTCATGCAAGTCACCATGAGGGACACAGGCAGGTGGTCGGTGGAGACGGGCGCTGAGGGCAGAATGTCTGAGGTCGCACTGAGCGCAGTGGCGGCAGGAAGCGCAGCTGTGGTCAGAGCTGGTGAGAAGCACTCAGAGACAAGGAAGCGGTCCAGGCGTTTTCCCGATGATGTCGACGCCGACCAGTGAGTGAAGGCCATGGCGGCAGGGTTGAGGTCGCGCCAAATGTCGCACAGCTGTGCCGAGCCCATGACGGCCAGCAGCTCTGATGCACCGATGTGCACCCCTGGCACCGGGCAGGCGACGCGGTCATCCTGGTGCAGGGTGACGTTGAAATCGCCAGCCACAACAGTCGGGGTAGGGTCATTGACCGGGAAGTATCCAGCCAGGGTGGAAGAGAAGAAAACTCCCCGGTGGACAGGCTGTGCCGGGGCGTAGACTCCAATGAGGCGGAAAGGCGATCCATCGAGGAACGCGTCGACGCGGAGGATGCGCCCCGACGTGTCGAGGGGGGCATCATGCCTAGTGGGCTGAGTGAGGGGGCAGTCCGGACTGAGGACCATCACCACCCCGCCGGTGGAACCGGCACCCGGCGTGTGGAAGAACCGCGCGCCAGGCCAAAAGGCGCTCGCACCGGGCTGCCGCCGCAACAAATCATTTGGATCTGCGGCGGTTTGCGTCTCAGTCAAGATGCCCACGTCCGCCTGCTGCTCGCGCAGCCAGGCCGTGACCTGCACCAGCTTAGCACCAGTGAGGCCCGTACGTTGAGCATGATGACTGAGAGGCGGCGGCCGGTGGGCGCACCGGGCGTACTCATGGCGCCCTGCGCTGGGGACCAGCCCACATGCCGTAGGGGCCGCAGCGCGCTGGGAGAGAGTCGTCTTCGTCGTCGTCATAGGACCTGCGGCCTCGCTCCGGGTGGTGGCGGAAGGCGGGGCCACGGTCGTGCTCGCAGTAGTCGCCGTGAACCTGATCGTGGTAGAAGACGGGGTTTGAGTCGAACCACCTGTCGGGAGTGGCATGGCTAGACACCCCTGACCCAAACTGGTACTGCGTGCGCGGGTCGACCGCTGGGGAGCGCGATGCCGGTTGGTCCGGGATCGGCTGCCCGAAGATGGTGGGCCGCGGTGGCAGCGACGTGGCGGCTGCCGATGCACCACGCCCGGCAGCACGTGCACCCGTGGGCGGGGTGAGCGCGGCCGATGTCCCTAGGGTTGGCTGCCCGAAGATGGAGTTGACCTGCAAAGGCAGAGTCTGGGTGCCAACCGGGCCCCGGGAGGTGCCAGCGTGCGCCCCGAGGCCCATGCCAAGATCCGCCGGTGCTGACTGCCTGGGTACGGTGGGAGGCACCAAAGGCGCGGCAGCAGTGACAACGGGCAGGTCGACTTCCATTGCCATCGCACCGGCGTGCGCGCGGCCGTTCATGCCGGGGAGGTTTAGCCAGCTTTTTTTTTAAAAGGTATTACATCAAAGCAACACCTTATGCCGACGCCTAGGCTACAGCAACACGGGGACCAAGGAACAAGGAAACTGGTATTGGTATTTTTGGTAAACCGGAAACCAGAAACCGGTGAGCGACCCAGGAATCGAACCTGGAGCCTTTAGGATTGCAGATAACATCGTTAACCACTAGCCCAAAGGTGGAACCATCCCCCCCCAGCTGCCCGGCGGGCTGAGGGCAGAGCGGTTCCGGAGCATGTAACCGCTGCTACTCGTAGTACGGATTGCAAGGGGGTTGACAGGTGTGCTCCGCCCGCCCCGAGCACGGCTCGCAGCAGCGCGCGCGAGGGCGACGGCCTCATCGTCACGGCTCGGTGATGCCCGCCAGGAGCCGGCCCTGTCAGCACGGCCGGAAGCAGCCAGAGTCCCGACGCGGGGTCCTAGAGAGCCACCACTGTCCCCGCCGTCATCACCAGGGGATGAGTCAGTGGGTGGTGACCCCGCAACAGCCATGGGGGCGGAAGCGCTGGCTGTCGGCGGGGCAGCAGACCCAGAACGCATGGCAGCACCCATGACGCTTGTGCCTGCAGAGTGCACCTCGTGGCCCCCTGCGGTCCCTCCGGTGGCAAGCACATCGCTGCCCCCTTCTGGCATACGCATGGAGGTGTCCGTGTGCACCTCGTTGGCACCGCCAGCCACGCGGCCAACACCTGCAGAGTGCGCGATGTGGCCACCGCTGGCCGTGGCACCAGCACTGCCAGCAGTGTGTGCACCGATGCCGTTGTCAGCTACGGGGAGGGCAGCGACAGCAGGACCTGCATCAGCGCCACTGCCACCAGCGGAGTCGGCACCACCAGCTAGCACGGCGGCCGCACCGCCCTCGGTGACACCAGCCCCCGCAGAGCGGCCAGCGTCGGCAAACCTCGACGTGTTGCCAGCGATGCCTTCCTCGTCCGACTCATAGAACCCATCGAGGACGCCGGCCCACCCCTCCCGCAAGAGGCCACCCGACCCCGGTGAGTCAACGGATGCCCGGGGAAGAGCGGGGATGGTGGTGCGGCAATTGGGGCACGTGTTGTGACCAGCGCGCCATTTGTCAAGGCAGCAGAGATGGAACACGTGGTTGCAGCTGGTGCTGACTAGGTTGTCGACGTCGGAGAGAGGCTCGCGGCAAATAGAGCAAGACCCCAGCTCCGGGGGGTTTGGCACCTCAGTGGCAGTGGCAGAAGCGGGTCCCAACGTGCGCGCCGCCATCCTCGGGGGCAGCGGCGAGCGGGGGCGCTGCAGCCTCGGCCGAGCCGGAAGGGGCGTTTAGCCCAGGCGGCACGACCCCCGCCGCTGCTCCCGCAGCCGGAGAGCCAGCGTCAGCAGAAGTGGAGCCAGGGGCGGGCCCTTCGGACGCGCGTGCGACCACGTCGATGTCAAGGTCGAGGTGGGCGGGAAGCATGACCCCGTTTGGCAGCGTGGTCCCCGGCAGCGCGGCCGAGCCGCCCCCGATGGCGGCAGCCGCGACGGCGGGCACAGCCGCCAGAGAAGGGTGCCCTGGTGAGTAGTGGACCGCGGGGGTGAGCACAGAAGCTCGCACGAGCGGGTCGTCTTTTAGGAGCACGAGCACCGGTGAGGTTGTGATGCCCGGCACGTAGAGCGCAGCCGGGAGGCGGCGCAGCCAAGGGTCCGACGCCGGCGGGGTTACCCACACCACGATTTTTCCACCGTCGGGCTGGTTGGTAGCCTTGTCCCGACCGAGCCGCATGCGCAGCACGACGACGGCATCGGGGTCGCTGTTGAAGCGCACCACGTCAGCCGGCGCCGTGCCCATTAGTGGGGTCATTGGTGCGTAGCCAGCCATCGCGAGGAGGGCCGCCGCAAGCTCGTGAGTGGAGAGGGCAGCAGGCACATTCTGCACCAGGATCTGGATGGCAGTGTTGGGGAGCGGGTGCTCAGCGCGCTTAACAGCCACCTGCCAGATGCCGTTACGCCACTCTACTGGGTACGCCCCACCGCTGGTCAGGTAACGGTAGAGGGAGCCATACGATGCGGTCATCTGGTTCAGCTGGAGCTCAATCACGATGAGCCCGCTCTTGCGGATGGTGCATGCAGGTGGGTGATCCTTCCCGACACCAAATCTGGTGGTCAGGTCGGTCATTAGTGCCGCGTGAAGGCTGTCCTGGTGCGGCCTGCCGGCTGCGTCCCCCACCATCAGGCAGAAGACCGACGTGCGCGCGTGGACGTTGTCAACCGTCCCACCACCGAGGCGTTGGCCATGGTCGACTACGCGGGCGACCAAAGAGTGGTCACCCACCCACAGCACGCTCCGAACGAGCATGCCGTAGGAGTCGACTACCCTAGGGCTGACCTACCGGTCCCCCACACAACCGTCAAACTCCCGATCAAACTGCCTCTAAACCGCAACGGCCGGAAATCCCACCGGGGCTCTGAGTCGCCGCCTTCGTCCCCTCCTTCTAAGTTCAAACCACCCGCACAGGCTTTTTTTTTTTTTTTTTTTAAAGGTATTACATCAAAGCAACACCTTATGCCGACGCCTAGGCTACAGCAACACGGGGACCAAGGAACAGGGAAACTGGTATTGATATTTTTGGTAAACCGGAAACCAGAAACCGGTGAGCGACCCAGGAATCGAACCTGGAGCCTTCAGGATTGCGGATAACATCGTTAACCACTAGCCCAAAGGTGGAACCATCCCCCCCCAGGCACTGACAACCCGGGCCGCGAGTCGTCGGGGCCGGGCGGCGGCAAGCCGGCTCCTATACGGGCAGGACAAACTTAGAAGAAAAGTAAGAAAACAGGGAAGGCGAGGCCGGGGGGGAAGTGCGGACGGGAGGGGCTTTGGGCTGGTGGATCGGGAATTGGGGGCGTGGGGGGGTCAGCAGTCCGGCAGGTCAGGGACCTACCTAGGGGTCGGCGGCTCAGGGGGTCGGTGAGTCGGCAGGCCAGAGGAGGCCAGGAGGAGGTCAGAGCGGCACGGTTTGGGGTGGCAGCGGAGTGCGACCCCCGTCTGGACGGAGCCGCTTGAGCTGGCGCCGCTTCAGGGCAGAGAAAAGGGGTGCGAGTGCGCGTGGAAAGCGGTGGTACTAAGGGTGCTGGGGGGGCGGGTCCAGTGGCTGGAGTTGCCAGAGGGCTAAAAGGGAAGCGGGCAGAGAAAACGAGAGGCCCCGGGGGAGGGTGGGGGCTCAGGGACCCTTGTGAGTCACTAGGGCGGCCACTGGGAGGGGCAGGAGAAAACTACGAGTCGGAAGGCTCCGGGAAAGACAGGGAGCAGCTAGAGGAGGCACCGGCAGCGCTAGACTCAAAGGATGGCGTGCATTCTAGTGGGCGTGCATGCGTGCCGATGCGTGCTCAGGCAAACGTTTGTGCCTGTGCGTGTTCGAGCGTGCGTTCGTGCGTGCGTGCGTGCGTGCGTGCGTGCGTGCGTGCGTGCGTGCGTGCGTGCGTGCGTGCGTGCGTGCGTGCGTGCGTGCGTGCGTGCGTGCGTGCGTGCGTGCGTGCGTGCGTGCGTGCGTGCGTGCGTGCGTGCGTGCGTGCGTGCGTGCGTGCGTGCGGCGCGTGCGTGCGTGCGTGCGTGCGTGCGTGCGTGCGTGCGTGCGTGCGTGCGTGCGGGCGTGCGTGCGTGCGTGCGTGCGTGCGTGCGTGCGTGCGTGCGTGCGTGCGAGCGTGCGAGCGTGCGTGCGTGCGTGCGTGCGTGCGTGCGTGCGTGCGTGCGTGCGTGCGTGCGTGCGTGCGTGCGTGCGTGCGTGCGTGCGTGCGTGCGTGCGTGCGGCGGCGTGCGTGCGTGCGTGCGTTAGCGTGCGTGCGGGGCGTGCGTGCGTGCGTGCGTGCGTGCGTGCGTGCGTGCGTGCGTGCGTGCGTGCGTCGTGCGTGCGTGCGTGCGTGCGTCGTGCGTGCGTGCGTGCGTGCGTGCGTGCGTGCGTGCGTGCGTGCGTGCGTGCGTGCGTGCGTGCGTGCGTGCGTGCGTGCGTGCGTGCGTGCACACCACAAACCAAAAGGATGCAGCGGCGGAGAGAGGGGTTGGGGGAGCAGGGGCCTAGAGGGCGCTGGGGCTAAGGGTCAGAGGCGGTGCGAGGAGGGAGAGCGGGCGGCACTAGGGGGGCCAAAGGGCCAGGGATCCCAAAAGGGCTTAGGGGCCTCGAGGTGTAAGCGGCAATATCCAAGGGACCATGGGACGTGGCGGCGGCGACGCAGGTGGTGGGGGGGAGTGTAGCCCAGAGGGGGAAAGACAGATCCTGGGGGAGGGGCAAAGGGAAAACCAGAGGCCGAAGCTGCCAGCTGGCTACAACAGACGGAGGGGAGAGGGTGCGTGGGGTGCACGTGAAAGGGGGGTTACGGCGTCGGGTGGGGGTGGTGGAGACTGGAAAAAGAGGGCCGCAGAAAGGGTCCTCTACGGAGGGGTGCCCAGGAGGGCCCCTTGGGAGTCGCTAGGGGGGAAACGCTAGGGGGGCCACTAGGAGTGCTGGCTACCTAGAGAAAGGGACACTAGTAGTGCCTAGGCTCCGGGAAGGGCAAGGAGCGCTCACAGGAGCCACCACTGGTTCTAGGTTCAAAACAAGCCGTGTGCACGCGAGCGAGCGAGCGTGCGTGCCAGCGCGTGCGTGCGTGCGTGCGTGCGTGCGTGCGTGCGTGCGTGCGTGCGTGCGTGCCTGCGTGCGTGCGTGCGTGCGTGCGTGCGTGCGTG
>VFSX01000230.1:5057-122557 GCA_016618255.1 Chlamydomonas sp. UWO 241
GAGGGGGCGGGGCACGCAAGGAGGGGAGGGAGGGAAGGGAAGGGGAACGAGCAGGGAGTGGGCAGGCAGGAAGAGGGAACAAGCAGGGAGTGGGCAGGCAGGGAGAGGGAAGGGGGGAATGGCAGACAAGAAGGGATGGTGGTGCAGGCAGGGCGGGAAGGGGCAGGCAGGGATGGGGGGGAGAGAAAGACAGGGAGATTCGGGGGAGGGGGCAGGCAGGGATGGGAGGGATTTTTTTTTATTTTTTTTTAAAGGTATTACATCAAAGCAACACCTTATGCCGACGCCTAGGCTACAGCAACACGGGAACTGAGGAACAGGGAAACTGGTATTGATATTTTTGGTTAACCGGAAACCAGAAACCGGTGAGCGACCCAGGAATCGAACCTGGAGCCTTCAGGATTGTGGGGGTTAAAGACCAGGGAGATGCGGGGGCCATAAGAAGCAGTGAAGGGAGTGAGAAACAGGCAGGATGAGCGGTGAGCACGGGGGAGAGAAGAGGGCAGGGAAAGCAGGGAAGCGTGAGGGAGGGTGGGAGGGAGCGTGGGGGGGGTTGGAGGTGAATATCAGGGAGCGTGGGACGAGCAAACAGAGCAGAGACAAGGGGAGACGGATCAGAGCGGGGAGAGGAGTTTTTTTTTTTTTTTTTTTAGAGGGAGGAGGGGGGAGGGATAGGAAGAGTGGAATAACCGGGAGGCGGGCGAGGTGGCTGAGAAGAGAGCGAGAGGCAGTGGAGAAGAACAGGGAGAGGGAGGAAAAAAGAAGGGGGCGGAGCCGGAAGGCAGATGGGGAGGCAGGTGCACAGGGAATGGGGAGGACTGGCGGAGGGACTCCTCCGCCAGCCCCCTCCCCCCCCACCTGCCCACCGGCTTGAGCCAGAGGGCAGGTGGGGGGGATGAAAGGAGGGGCACAGAGAAGACTAAAAAGCACGCCTAACCGGGAGAGCAGCAAACTCAAAACGTGGGAGGGAGGCGTGGGAGAGAAGGTGGGGGGGTGGGAGGTGAAGACCGGGGAGCGTGGGACGAGCAAACGGAGCAGTGAGAGGGGGAGACGGACCAGAGTGGGGAGAGGAGAGAGGGAGGAGGGGGTAGGGATAGTAAAAGTTGAAGAACCGGGAGGCGGGCGTTGTGGCTGAGGAGAGGGCGAGAGGCAGAGGAGAAGAACAGGGAGTGGGAGGAAGAATGAAGGGGGCGAGAGGCAGAGGAGACGAATAGGGAGAGGGATGAAAAGGGAAGGGGGGGGAGCTGGAAGGCAGATGGGGAGGCAGGTGCACAGGGAATGGGGAGGACTAGCGGAGGGAATCCTCCGCCAGCCCCCCCCCCCCTGCCCACCGGCTTGAGCCAGAGGGCAGATGGGCAGGAATGAAAGGAGGGCACGGCGAGGACTAAAAAGCACGCCTAACTGGGAAAGCAGCAAACTCAAACCGGTGTCTAACCTGATGCCAAAACAAGTAACAGTAACAAGTAACACGGGGTTTCCAGCTAAGCAGGCCACTTGAGTGTACTATTTTTTTTTTTTTTTTAAAGGTATTACATCGTCCTCGATGGGTTCTATGAGTCGGACGAGGAAGGCATCGCTGGCAACACGTCGAGGTTTGCCGACGCTGGCCGCTCTGCGGGGGCTGGTGTCACCGAGGGCGGTGCGGCCGCCGTGCTAGCTGGTGGTGCCGACTCCGCTGGTGGCAGTGGCGCTGATGCAGGTCCTGCTGTCGCTGCCCTCCCCGTAGCTGACAACGGCATCGGTGCACACACTGCTGGCAGTGCTGGTGCCACGGCCAGCGGTGGCCACATCGCGCACTCTGCAGGTGTTGGCCGCGTGGCTGGCGGTGCCAACGAGGTGCACACGGACACCTCCATGCGTATGCCAGAAGGGGGCAGCGATGTGCTTGCCACCGGAGGGACCGCAGGGGGCCACGAGTTGCACTCTGCAGGCACAAGCGTCATGGGTGCTGCCGTGCGTTCTGGGTCTGCTGCCCCGCCGACAGCCAGCGCTTCCGCCCCCATGGCTGTTGCGGGGTCACCACCCACTGACTCATCCCCTGGTGATGACGGCGGGGACAGTGGTGGCTCTCTAGGACCCCGCGTCGGGACTCTGGCTGCTTCCGGCCGTGCTGACAGGGCCGGCTCCTGGCGGGCATCACCGAGCCGTGACGATGAGGCCGTCGCCCTCGCGCGCGCTGCTGCGAGCCGTGCTCGGGGCGGGCGGAGCACACCTGTCCACCCCCTTGCAATCCGTACTACGAGGTCTACCGCCACGGGCGCGGTTCCCTCTCCCCCCTCCTCCTCCGTGTGTTCAACACCGGCTTTGGAGAGGCTGGCCGCACGTCACCTACCCCGTTTGCTCTGCTCCTCCGTGGGGTTGTTTGCCTTGCTCTCCAAGCCAGGCAAGCCGGGCGATGAGCTCGATGGCTACCGGCCCATCACGCTCCTCAATTCAGACGTGAAGCTTGTGATGAGCATCATAGCCAACCGCCTACAAGTCCCGCTTGACTACCTCATCGACATCGGGCAGGGCGCGTTCATCCATGGCCGTGACATCTCTCACAACGTGCGCTACCATCTCGCGCTGGCTGCCCGCTTCCGCGACCTCGGCCTGCCGGGCTGGCTGGTGCACAGCGACCTGACTAAGGCGTACGACACGGTGAACAGGGGCTGGCTCGACCAAGCCATGATCCGCATGGGTTTCCGACCCGACGGGGTGGTTAGGTGGTGTCGAATCCTCCTCGGAGGGGCCAAGGTCAGGGTGCGCGTCAACGGCTTCTTCACGCCAGATTTCCCGATGGACTCTGGTCTCTTTCAGGGCTCGGCGCTCTCATGCATGGAGTGGGTCATCGTTCTGCAGCCCGTGATGTCCTACCTGTCGTCGCTGCAGGCTGGCGGTACACTCACCACGTTCAGGCTGCCCGGACCAAACGGGGTCGGTGAGGGGTCGGAGGCCCCTCCGGCGCAGGCGTTCGCGGATGACGTCACGCTCGCCACGCGCTGCCCCGAGAGCGACATCGCGAGGTTCCAGACGGCGCTCGCCCTCTCCCGCAGCGCTGGCAACCCGGGCGAGTCGGTCAACAAGTTCTTCTTCACACGGCTCGCCGGTCCGACCCCCGATGATCTCATGTTTCAGGCAGGTGTCCGCGAGCGCCACGTTGCGACTGGCTACCCCCTCCGTGACATTGCAGCTGCGGTCTCTCGCCACCTCGGCGTGCCTATCGCCCCTGATAACCTGGACGCCGTCGTTGCCGCCGCGTACGGCACCATGGCGGGTTCCATGCTTGCTGCCACTAGGCGGTGGGCAGGCGTCGCGCCCACGCTCATCGGCCGTGCTCACGTCGCCACGCAGTGCATCGCGGCCAAGCTCGTCTACCAGGCGGGTTTCACCATGACCGTACGTGCCCTGCTTCAGGCCATGCAACAGGTCACAAACCGCTACGTTGCAGCCTCTGCGCTTGCGGAGGAGGTCACTCCAAACGCGGGGTGCCTCTACCCGTGCGCTGCTGTGTCCCACCTGCCCCGGGGCATGGGGGGCATTGGCCTGCCCGACCTCGATTCGCACGCGACGGCCATGCGGGCAAAGGCCATCTGGCAGCTCTTCGGCTTCAACTCACACCCGTGGGCAGCACTGTACGCGTCGGAAGTCGCCAAGCCTGCTGCTGCCGTCCCCCATCTCCCGCCTGGGCCACTCTGGGTCGCTACGCAGCCGGGGGCGGTTTCCGGCCTCAGCATGGATGCGACGTCTATTGTGCGGGAAGGCGTCAAGGCGTTCATGCAGCTGCGCATAACGCGCATCATGCCTCCGGACTCGCTGTCTTTTGAGTCTGTCATGCGCGAGGCCACTTTTGGCAACGACGCCGTGCCGGGCATCAATTTCCAGGGCCTCCGCACCGATGCGGCACGGCGGTGGAGGCGCCTCTGCGACGTGCGTGATGCATGGCGCCAGCGCGCCGCCCTGTCAGCGGCTGCTCTCTCTGACCTTGACCTCATCATCGCGGCATTGCCTGCCGCGTGGCGCATCAATGTGCAATGCAGCGCTGCGCCGACTGCCCCCTGGTCGCGTGTTGGCACTGACGCGGCAACAGGCTGGGCAATCATACGCGGTGCTGACCCGATGGCGCCAGAGGATGCAGGCTCGGCAGCAGTGCGCCGATGGTTGGTTTGGCCGTCTGGTAGGCTGCACCCGCTGCCGGGAGGCGCGGGGCGGCCTGGTCAGGCGGCGATGGTCGTCATCCGCCCAAAGCCGCGTCAGCGCTGGCTCCGCGCTGACTACAACTTCTACGCGGCCGAAATGGTCAAGGTTGACCCCGACGATCGCCGCGCTGTCGCTGAGCCATGGCTGGTGGGTGTGTGGGACACCATGCAGCTTGACCCGTGTGCCTGGGGCATCCCGGCCGTCGCAGGGATCGGCCAAGATACCGTCTCTCTCCTCGAAATGACCGTTCGTGCTGCGCGGCTGCGCCTGCGCTACACCACGGCAGCCAGCGAGGACATGGGCTTCGGCTCCAACGTTTTTGGGGTCCGAACAGACGGTGCGGTCTTCCCCCCAGCGTGGCGCCTCCCGAGCGAGGCTGGCATCAGTGCGGGCGCCCTCCGCAACCGCGCAACGATCCCTACTGGGCAGCTCGATCGCCACGGGCTTGTTGGGCGTGACGAGCGCTGGTGCCGCACGCTAGAGGTGGTCAGGAACGGTTTCCCGCCAGAGGACGTTGACAACCCCGTGGCGTGGGTGCGCGGGGTCCAGTCAGGTGCCGGCCCCTCCGCGCCTCGGCAGCCCAACCGCCTGCAGGTGCGTCGCTCCGAGGGGGAGGCTGCTGCTCAGGCCCAGCCTCCTCCCAGCGGGGCGCCGATCAGCGACCCCGACCTACCAGAGGGGTTTGCTCAGGTCTGGACCCGCCTCCTCGACCCGACCATCCACCGGCCTTTTGTAATCACCGCTTGGCGCATCCTCCACTGCTGCCTTGGCTGCAACGCCTTCATCGCGGTCAAGCTCCTCGACCCGGACACCGCGCCGGCTGATGCGGACGGTAACCCAGACGTGTCAACTGCGTGTTGCGGTCACCCGTTCTGTGCCTCTCTCACCGACCCGCCTTTCGAGACCCTCGCTCACACGTTTCTCGACTGCCCGGCGGCACGACCAGCCATGCAATGGCTTTGTGACACGTGGGCGGCGCTGACGGGTGGCGCGCCGCCGCCGCTCACCGCCGCCGTTATGCTTGCCGATGACATGTCAGGGTGGAGTGCTGCGCCCGTGGAGAAAGCTAAGAAGAAGGAGCTGCGCGCGTGGACGCGCCTCCGTGTCACGGTCATCGGCGCCATCTGGCGTGTGCGCTGTGACCGCCAGGCGAGTGGGCTGTTGGGGGACAGCCTTGCCCTTCGCGCCGTCCGCCTGGCCCTCGACTCTGTCACCGGTGCCATCCGGCGGGATTGGCAGCGTACCGAGGAGGACATCACCATGGTGGATGATGGCTTCTTCTGCGTGGACTGGTGGCGTGGCTTTGACGCAGAGCGTGACAAGGACTGGTTCTGCAGCCAGTGGGCGACACCGCCGCTCCTTTGCGCGGTGCTTGCTGCGCCCTGAAAAAAAAAAGCCCGGTGCCACTACAGGCGACACAACGTTCACCCTCGACGTCCGCGTGGGCGTCGAGGGGCAGGTCCCGCTGCCGGCGTGAAAGGATTCCTGCTGTGCGTACGCCATTGCTTGCTTGTGGTTAACGATGTTATCTGCGAACCTGGAGGTCCCGGGTTCGATTCCTGGGTCCATCACCGGTTTCTGGTTTCCGGTTTACCAAAATACCAATACCAGTTTCATTGTTCCTTGGTCCCCGTGTTGCTGTTGCTTAGGCGTCGGCATAGTGTGTTGCTTTGATGTAATACATTTAAAGAAAAGAAAAAAAAAATTGCCTGACCTCCTCGTGTCAGCTTACTTTGGTGCCCCAAAGACCACCACTATTCCGTCAGGCAGCCACTCACTTCCCCTGCTGTCCTCCCCTCAACCCTGGGTCCCTCACCGGTTTCTGGTTTCCGGTTCAAAAAAATACCAATACCAGTTTCCTTGTTCCTTGGTCCCTGTGTTGCTGTAGCCTAGGCGTCGGCAAAGTATGTAGCTTTGATGTTATACATTTAAAAAAAAAAAAAAAATGCTGCTTTTCTCTCTGCCCCTTCCCCCCCTTTGTCTGTGGTACACAGTCCAGCCACTCGGCCGTGTCTCATGTTCTGCCGCGTTGCTGCCTTTTTTCTTATTTTGGTTTCTTCTGCTTTGCCTCCTATTCCATCCACCTATTTTTTTTTTTTTTTTTTTTTTTTTCTTAAGGTATTACATCAAAGCAACACCTATCTGCGAAGCTGGAGGTCACAGGTTCGATTTCTGGGTCCCTCACCGGTTTCTGGTTTCCGGTTGACCAAAAATACCAATACCTGTTCCCTTTGTCCTCTTTTCCCGTGTTGCTGTAGCCCAGGCGTCGGCATGATGAGTTTGCCCAGGTGAGTGCCTCCATGCATTTCGGCATGCACATGCGCATGGACCCCATGTGCGCGTGACCCCTTCCCCCCCGGGCTGCCCCCCCTGTCTCCGCCTTTCGCCCCTCCAACTAGGCTCTGCTTTTGCTCCTCTCCCTGTTCCTGCCCCCCTCCCACACAGCCCACGCCGCCGCCGATTCCTAGAGGGCCCCTCCTCCCGCCCACGCCGCCGCCGGTTCTTAGAGTGTCCGCCCCCCCTCCCCCGCCCTCCGTGCTCCTCCCGCCCACGCCGCCGCTGGTTCCTAGAGTGGCCCCTCCCCCCGGGCCCCTAGCCCCCTGTCCCTAGTGGCGGTTTCCCGTCTCCTTTGGACCTGCGCGCACACGCACGCACGCGCACACGCACGCACACGCACGCACGCACGCACGCACGCACGCACGCACGCACGCACGCACGCACGCACGCACGCACGCACGCACGCACACGCACGCACGCACGCACGCACGCACGCACGCACGCACGCACGCACGCACGCACGCACGCACGCACCCACGCACGCACGCACGCACGCACGCACGCACGCACGCACGCACGCACGCACGCACGCACGCACGCAACCACGCACGCACGCACGCACGCACGCACGCACGCACGCACGCACGCACGCCGCACGCACGCACGCACCACGCACGCACGCAACGCACGCACGCACGCACGCACGCACGCACGCACACGCACACACACACGCACGCACGCACGCTTGCGCTTCTGCACGCGCTGGCACGCACGCTCGCTCGCTCGCGTGCACACGCCTTGTTTTGAACCTAGAACCAGTGGTGGCTCCTGTGAGCACTCCTTGCCTTTCCCGGAGCCTAGGCACTACTAGTGTCCCTTTCTCTAGGTAGCCAGCACTCCTAGTGGCCCCCCTAGCGTTTCCCCCCTAGCGACTTCCAAGGGGCCCTCCTGGGCACCCCTCCGTAGAGGACTCTTTCTGCGGCCCTCTTTTTCCAGTCTCCACCACCCCCACCCGAAGCCGTAAACCCCCTTTCACGTGCACCCCACGCACCCTCTCCCCTCCGTCTGTTGTAGCCAGCTGGCAGCTTCGGCCTCTGGTTTTCCCTTTGCCCCTCCCCCCAGGATCTGTCTTTCCCCCTCTGGGCTACACTCCCCCCCACCACCTGCGTCGCCGCCGCCACGTCCCATGGTCCCTTGGATATTGCCGCTTACACCCCGAGGCCCCTAAGCCCTTTTGGGATCCCTGGCCCTTTGGCCCCCCTAGTGCCGCCCGCTCTCCCTCCTCGCACCGCCTCTGACCCTTAGCCCCAGCAGCCTCTAGGCCCCTGCTCCCCCAACCCCTCTCTCCGCCGCTGCATCCTTTTGGTTTATGGTGTGCACGCACGCACGCACGCACGCACGCACGCACGCACGCACGCACGCACGCACGCACGCACGCACGCACGCACGCACGCACACGCACGCACGCACGAACACGCACAGGCACAAACGTTTGCCTGAGCACGCATCGGCACGCATGCACGCCCACTAGAATGCACGCCATCCTTTGAGTCTAGCGCTGCCGGTGCCTCCTCTAGCTGCTCCCTGTCTTTCCCGGAGCCTTCCGACTCGTAGTTTTTTCCTGCCCCTCCCAGTGGCCGCCCTAGTGACTCACAAGGGGCCCTGAGCCCCCCCCCTCCCCCGGGGCCTCTTTTATCTCTGCCCGCTTCCCTTTTAGCCCTCTGGCAACTCCAGCCACTGGACCCGCCCCCCCAGCACCCTTAGTACCACCGCTTTCCACGCGCACTCGCACCCCTTTTCTCTGCCCTGAAGCGGCGCCAGCTCAAGCGGCTCCGTCCAGACGGGGGTCGCACTCCGCTGCCACCCCAAACCGTGCCGCTCTGAACCCCTCCTGGCCTCCTCTGGCCTGCCGACTCACCGACCCCCTGAGCCGCCGACCCCTAGGTAGGTCCCTGACCTGCCGGACTGCTGACCCCCCCACGCCCCCAATTCCCGATCCACCAGCCCAAAGCCCCTCCCGTCCGCACTTCCCCCCCGGCCTCGCCTTCCCTGTTTTCTTACTTTTCTTCTAAGTTTGTCCTGCCCGTATAGGAGCCGGCTTGCCGCCGCCCGGCCCCGACGACTCGCGGCCCGGGTTGTCGGTGCCTGTGCGGGTGGTTTGAACTTAGAAGGAGGGGACGAAGGCGGCGACTCAGAGCCCCGGCGGGATTTCCGGCCGTTGCGGTTTAGAGGCAGTTTGATCGGGAGTTTGACGGTTGTGTGGGGGACCGGTAGGTCAGCCCTAGGGAAGTCGACTCCTACGGCATGCTCGTTCGGAGCGTGCTGTGGGCGGGTGACCACTCTTTGGTCGCCCGCGTAGTCGACCATGGCCAACGCCTCGGTGGTGGGACGGTTGACAACGTCCACGCGCGCACGTCGGTCTTCTGCCTGATGGTGGGGACGCAGCCGGCAGGCCGCACCAGGACAGCCTTCACGCGGCACTGATGACCGACCTGACCACCAGATTTGGTGTCGGGAAGGATCACCCACCTGCATGCACCATCCGCAAGAGCGGGCTCATCGTGATTGAGCTCCAGCTGAACCAGATGACCGCATCGTATGGCTCCCTCTACCGTTACCTGACCAGCGGTGGGGCGTACCCAGTAGAGTGGCGTAACGGCATCTGGCAGGTGGCTGTTAAGCGCGCTGAGCACCCGCTCCCCAACACTGCCATCCAGATCCTGGTGCAGAATGTGCCTGCTGCCCTCTCCACTCACGAGCTTGCGGCGGCCCTCCTCGCGATGGCTGGCTACGCACCAGTGACCCCACTAATGGGCACGGCGCCGGCTGACGTGGTGCGCTTCAACGGCGACCCCGATGTCGTCGTCGTGCTGCGCATGCGGCTCGGTCGGGACAAGGCTACCAACCAGCCCGACGGTGGAAAAATCGTGGTGTGGGTAACCCCGCCGGCGTCGGACCCTTGGCTGCGCCGCCTCCCGGCTGCGCTCTACGTGCCGGGCATCACAACCTCACCGGTGCTCGTGCTCCTGAAGGACGACCCGCTCGTGCGAGCTTCTGTGCTCACCCCCGCGGTCCTCTACTCACCAGGGCACCCTTCTCCGGCGGCTATGCCTGCCGTTGCGGCTGCCGCCATCGGGGGCGGCTCGGCCACGCTGCCGGGGACCACGCTGCCAAACGGGGTCATGCTGCCCGCCCACCTCGACCTTGACATCGACGTGGTCGCACGCGCGTCCGGCGGGCCCGCCCCTGGCTCCACTTCTGCTGACGCTGGCCCTCCGGCTGCGGGAGCAGCGGCGGGGGGCGTGCCGCCTGGGCTTAACGCCCCTTCTGGCTCGGCCGAGGCTGCAGTGCCCCCGCTCGCCGCTGCCCCCGAGGATGGCGGCGCGCACGTGGGGCCCGCTTCTGCCACTGCCACTGAGGTGCCAAACCCCCCAGAGCTGGGGTCTTGCTCTATTTGCCGTGAGCCTCTCTCCGACGTCGACAACCTGGTCAGCACCAGCTGCAACCACGTATTCCATCTCTGCTGCCTTGACAAGTGGCGCGCTGGCCACAACACGTGCCCCAACTGCCGCACCACCATCCCCGCTCTTCCCGGGGCATCCGTTGACTCACCGGGGGCCGGTGGCCTCTTGCGGGAGGGGTGGGCCGGCGTCCTCGATGGGTTCTATGAGTCGGACGAGGAAGGCATCGCTGGCAACACGTCGGGGTTTGCCGACGCTGGCCGCTCTGCGGAGGCTGGTGTCACCGAGGGCGGTGCGGCCGCCGTGCTAGCTGGTGGTGCCGACTCCGCTGGTGGCAGTGGCGCTGATGCAGGTCCTGCTGTCGCTACCCTCCCCGTAGCTGGCAGCGGCATCGGTGCACGCACTGCTGGCGGTGCTGGTGCCACGGCCAGCGGTGGCCACATCGCGCACTCTGCAGGTGTTGGCCGCGTGGCTGGCGGTGCCAACGAGGTGCACACGGACACCTCCATGCGTATGCCAGAAGGGGGCAGCGATGTGCTTGCCACCGGAGGGACCGCAGGGGGCCACGAGGTGCACTCTGCAGGCACAAGCGTCATGGGTGCTGCCATGCGTTCTGGGTCTGCTGCCCCGCCGACAGCCAGCGCTTCCGCCCCCATGGCTGTTGCGGGGTCACCACCCACTGACTCATCCCCTGGTGATGACGGCGGGGACAGTGGTGGCTCTCTAGGACCCCGCGTCGGGACTCTGGCTGCTTCCGGCCGTGCTGACAGGGCCGGCTCCTGGCGGGCATCACCGAGCCGTGACGATGAGGCCGTCGCCCTCGCGCGCGCTGCTGCGAGCCGTGCTCGGGGCGGGCGGAGCACACCTGTCAACCCCCTTGCAATCCGTACTACGAGGTCTACCGCCACGGGCGCGGTTCCCTCTCCCCCCTCCTCCTCCGTGTGTTCAACACCGGCTTTGGAGAGGCTGGCCGCACGTCACCTACCCCGTTTGCTCTGCTCCTCCGTGGGGTTGTTTGCTTGCTCTCCAAGCCAGGCAAGCCGGGCGATGAGCTCGATGGCTACCGGCCCATCACGCTCCTCAATTCAGACGTGAAGCTTGTGATGAGCATCATAGCCAACCGCCTACAAGTCCCGCTTGACTACCTCATCGACATCGGGCAGGGCGCGTTCATCCATGGCCGTGACATCTCTCACAACGTGCGCTACCATCTCGCGCTGGCTGCCCGCTTCCGCGACCTCGGCCTGCCGGGCTGGCTGGTGCACAGCGACCTGACTAAGGCGTACGACACGGTGAACCGGGGCTGGCTCGACCAAGCCATGATCCGCATGGGTTTCCGACCCAATGGGGTGGTTAGGTGGTGTCGAATCCTCCTCGGAGGGGCCAAGGTCAGGGTGCGCGTCAACGGCTTCTTCACGCCAGATTTCCCGATGGACTCTGGTCTCTTTCAGGGCTCGGCGCTCTCATGCATGGAGTGGGTCATCGTTCTGCAGCCCGTGATGTCCTACCTGTCGTCGCTGCAGGCTGGCGGTACACTCACCACGTTCAGGCTGCCCGGACCAAACGGGGTCGGTGAGGGGTCGGAGGCCCCTCCGGCGCAGGCGTTCGCGGATGACGTCACGCTCGCCACGCGCTGCCCCGAGAGCAACATCGCGAGGTTCCAGACGGCGCTCGCCCTCTCCCGCAGCGCTGGCACTACTAAAGGAGGGGCACAGAGAGGACTAAAAAGCACGCCTAACTGGGAAAGCAGCAAACTCAAACCGGTGTCTAACCTGATGCCAAAGCAAGTAACAGTAACAAGTAACACGGGGTTTCCAGCTAAGCAGGCTACTCTTCTACTTGAGATCACCCGCCGATACTCCAGCCCACTTGAGTGTACTAGAGAACCGCCGGCTCCCGGCCAATAGACTACCGCTCCCGCCGGCTAGACTACCCCAAAACAGCGGTCTCTGAGAGACATGTCTGGCAAGGAGCATATAGGAGAGGACCTTCCTCAGGGTCACAGTAGTGGCCTTGTGGCCAGTCAAGCCGGCAGAGCCGACTGGCGCTGACTGGAACGGTCCCCGCCTGGCAGTGCATGGCTGTCCAGCTCTCGTTCGCATGGGGCTCAGCCGGCGCCCCATGCGTCATGCATGGCCAGGTCCCACCCTCCAGGATGCCAAAGCGGGAGATTTTTTCTTTTCTTTTTTTCTTTTGATGGGGGGACTGGGAGAGGGCTGGCGGAGGAGCGCCATGCCTCCACCAGTCCTCCCCCCCCCCCCCCACACCCGCCTTCAGGCTCGAGCCAGAGGGCCGGTGGGGGGCAGGGAACAGGAGGCAAAGCAGAAGAAACCAAAAAGGACAAAAAGGGCAGCGACGCGGCAGAACATGAGACACGGCCGAGTGGCCGGACTCTCTACCACAGAAAAAGGGGGAGAAGGGGCAGAGAGAAAAGCAGCGGGGGGAGGGGAGGACAGCAGGGGAAGTGAGGGGCTGCCTGACGGAACAGTGGTGGTCTCCGGGGCACCAAAGTAAGCTGACACGAGGAGGTCAGGCAAGCAATGGCGTACGCACAGCAGGAATCCTTTCACGCCGGCAGCGGGACCTGCCCCACGACGCCAACGCGGACGTCGAGGGTGAACGTTGTGTCGCCTGAAGTGGCACCGGGCTTTTTTTTTTTTTCAGGGCGCAGCAAGCACCACGCAAAGGAGCGGCGGTGTCGCCCACAGGCTGCAGAACCAGTCCTTGTCACGCTCTGCGTCAAAGCCACGCCACCAGTCCACGCAGAAGAAGCCATCGTCACCATCACCATTTTTTTTTTTTAAAGGTATAACATCAAAGCAACACCTTATGCCGACGCCTAGGCTACAGCATCACGGGGACCAAAGAACAGGGAAACTCGTATTGGTATTTTGGTAAACCGGAAACCAGAAACTGGTGAGGGACCCAGGAATCAGACCTGGAGCCTTTAGGATTGCAGATAACATCGTAAACCACTAGCCCAAAGGCGGAACCATCCCCCCCCATGGTGATGTGGGTGGGAAAAAAAAGGAGGGAGCGTGGGGGGGTTGGGAGGTGAAGACCAGGGAGTGTAACGTTGGCCTCTGAAGAAAAAAAATCAGGGGCCGCCACGGCTCCGGCCGTGCCGTCGGGAGTCTCCGTTCCATCACCAGGGTCTCTCGTTTCTGCTTTGTTTCCTGTGTTGCTGTCGCTTAAAAAAAAGGGACACGCAAGCCAGTCCATCTAGAGCACCAGAGCCGACAGGACTAAAGGAACTTGGACTCGGGGGAACGAAACTTGAGGATAAGGAAGACGAAGGACACGGACACGAGGGAATGGAAGCCAGGAAACTCGAGGCACGTGGGACGATGGAACGATGAGGGAACGATTGGAAGAAAGCTGAAAAGGACTCGAGGGGAGAGGGAGACGTAGAAGCAAAGGATGACGAAAGAATACCTGTGCGGAGGGGGAGGGAGGGGGGGCACGGGGGGGGGGGGCGGGGGCGGGGCACGCAAGGAGAGGAGGGAGGGAAGGGAAGGGGAACAAGCAGGGAGTGGGCAGGCAGGGAGAGGGAAGGGGGGAATGGCAGACAAGAAGGGATGGTGGTGCAGGCAGGGCGGAAAGGGGCAGGCAGGGATGGGGGGGGAGGGTCTCTCGTTTCTGCTTGTTTCCTGTGTTGCTGTCGCTTAGGTGTCAGCAAGGATGCGTTGCTTGAGTGTAACGTTGGCATTTGAAAAAAAAAAAGGGACACGCAAACCAGTCCATCTAGATTTTATTTTTTTATTTTTTTAAAGGTATTACATCAAAGCAACACCTTATGCCGACGCCTAGGCTACAGTAACACGGGAACTGAGGAACAGAGAAACTGGTATTGGTATTTTTGGTAAACCGGAAACCAGAAACCGGTGAGCGACCCAGGAATCGAACCTGGAGCCTTTAGGATTGCAGATAACATCGTTAACCACTATCCCAAAGGTGGAACGATCCCCCCGCCAAAACCGGGAAGGGGGGGGCACGGGGGGGGGGGGCGGGATTTTTTTTTTTTCAGAGGCCAACGTTACACTCAAGCAACGCAGCCATGCCGACACCTAAGCGACAGCAACACAGGAAACAAAGAGGAAACAAGAGACCCTGGTGTTGGAACGGAGACTCCCGAAGGCACGGCCGGAGCCGTGGCAGCCCCTGAAAACACAGGGACACGCAAGCCAATCCATCGAGAGCACCAGAGCCGACAGGACTAAAGGAACTTGGACTCGGAGGAACGAAACTTGAGGATAAGGAAGACGAAGGACACGGACACGAGGGAATAGAAGCCAGGAAACTCGAGGCACGTGGGACGATGGAACGATGAGGGAACGACTGGAAGTAAGCTGTAAAGGACTCGAGGGGAGCGGGAGACGTAGAAGCAAGGGATGACGAAAGATAACCTGTGCGGAGGGGGAGGGAGGGGGGGGCACGAGGGGGGGGGGGGGGGGGCGGGGCACGCAAGGACGGGAGGGAGGGCAGGGAAGGGGAACAAGAAGGGAGTGGGCAGGAAGGAAGAGGGAGGGGGGGAATGGCAGACAAGCAGGGATGGTGGTGCATGCATGGCGGGAAGGGGCAGGGACGAATGGGGGGGAGAGAGAAAGACAGGGAGATGCGGTGGAGGGGGCAGGCAGGCAGGCAGGCAGGCAGGCTTTGGGGAGATTGGCCGCACGTTACCTACCCCGTTTGCTCTGCTCCTCCGTGGGGTTGTTTGCATGCTCTCCAAGCCAGGCAAGCCGGGCGATGAGCTCGATGGCTTCCGGCCCCTCACGCTCCTCAATGCAGACGTGAAGCTTGTGATGAGTATCATAGCCAACCGCCTACAAGTCCCGCTTGACTACCTCATCGACATCGGGCAGGGCGCGTTCATCCATGGCCGTGACATCTCTCACAACGTGCGCTACCATCTCGCGCTGGCTGCCCGCTTCCGCGACCTCGGCCTGCCAGGCTGGCTGGTGCATAGCGACCTGACTAAGGCGTACGACACGGTGAACCGGGGCTGGCTCGACCAAGCCATGATCCGCATGGGTTTCCGACCCAACGGGGTGGTTAGGTGGTGTCGAATCCTCCTCGGAGGGGCCAAGGTCAGGGTGCGCGTCAACGGCTTCTTCACGCCAGATTTCCCGATGGACTCTGGTCTCTTTCAGGGCTCGGCGCTCTCATGCATGGAGTGGGTCATCGTTCTGCAGTGCGCCGATGGTTGGTTTGGCCGTCTGGTAGGCTGCACCCGCTGCCGGGAGGCGCGGGGCGGCCTGGTCAGGCGGCGATGGTCGTCATCCGCCCAAAGCCACGTCAGCGCTGGCTCCGCGCTGACTACAACTTCTACGCGGCCGAGATGGTCAAGGTTGACCCCGACGATCGCCGCGCTGTCGCTGAGCCATGGCTGGTGGGTGTGTGGGACACCATGCAGCTTGACCCGTGTGCCTGGGGCATCCCGGCCGTCGCAGGGATCGGCCAAGATACCGTCTCTCTCCTCGAAATGACCGTTCGTGCTGCGCGGCTGCGCCTGCGCTACACCACGGCAGCCAGCGAGGACATGGGCTTCGGCTCCAACGTTTTTGGGGTCCGAACAGACGGTGCTGTCTTCCCCCCAGCGTGGCGCCTCCCGAGCGAGGCTGGCATCAGCGCGGGCGCCCTCCGCAATCGTGCAACGATCCCTACTGGGCAGCTCGATCGCCACGGGCTTGTTGGGCGTGACGAGCGCTGGTGCCGCACGCTCGAAGTGGTCAAGAACGGTTTCCCGCCGGAGGACGTTGACAACCCCGTGGCGTGGGTGCGACGGATCCAGTCAGGTGCCGGCCCCTCCGCGCCTCGGCAGCCCAACCGCCTGCAGTTTTTTTTTTCCTCCTCGCACCAGGCTCGAGCGCTGCACGTCGACAAGAAGCATGGGGCTGCGGGCCTCGCGCGCGCATGGCCAAACGAGCTCTGCGGGCGACGCAAACCTGCACTTGACGCCTTGCGTCACCATGCATACGATCCACCCCTCATCACTCACACCATCTCCCTCCTGTTCTCGCCTGGTTCGGCACTACTACATGTTGCCCACATCCATGCGCGGAGCTCGCGCCCGATCCGGCGTTGTGGCTGCGCCGCTGAGCAACACGCTGCGTGCACACACACACGCACACCACTCGTGTTGCTTACGCCTGCCCCCTCACCCCCCCCCCCCCTCCTCGCACCAGGCTCGAGCGCTGCACGTCGACAACAAGCATGGGGCTACGGGCCTTGCGCGTGCACGGCCAAGCGAGCTCTGCGGGCGACGCAGACCTGCACCTGCCCACCACCACCACATTTCCCACCACCCCACCCACCTCAATCGCAGATCAGACAGGCAGAGTCGTCATCACGACGCCTGTCCGTCGGCGCATGGCACTCGAGCCCATGCGACGCCCCACACAGAACACACCTCGCATGGCCAGACGGCACGCTGCCACACGCTCACAACTCAACCCAACCACCAGCCACCCTCACAGAGTACCGAGGCCGGGTCGGCATCACGACGCCTGTCAGCTGGCGCGTGCGCCACGCTCAGGTCTGGGTGCATGCGGCCGCACCCCCCTCACACAAATCTGCATGCAGCCGCCCCGAGCTCCCACGCCCTCCTTTCCCACCACCCCACCCACCTCAGTCGCACATCAAACAGGCAGAGTTTTCATCACGACGCCTGTCCGTCGGCGCATGGCACTCGAGCCCATGCGACGCCCCACACAAAACACACCTCGCATGGCCAGACGGCACGCTGCCACACGCTCACTACTCAACCCAACCACCAGCCACCCTCACAGAGTACCGAGGCCAGGTCGGCATCACGACGCCTGTCAGCTGGCGCATGCGCCATGCTCAGTGTTGAACATCCCCACGGGTGCCGTACTACCTTCGTGAACAGCTCAAAGCGGAGGGCTTTGATGCGTCTGAGGAGTTTGACGAGGACGGGCTGGAGGAGTTCTACTAAATGTTGTAGTGGGCCGGGGGAGTGACCTCTGGCGCGCCTGATAGTGGCCGGGCTGGCGGAGTTCGCGCGGACGCATGAGACGGATAGCTTTGACGGGTGGTTAGCCCTGCTGCGGTGGGCGGTGGTGGTGGTTGCTCGCTGGGGTACCGGATTGCTCGCGTGGTTGGGCTTTGAGGTTGTCGTGCCGCTTTGTGGATTTGGTTGGGGCGCTTGGAGAGGGGGGGGGTCAGCGCGGGGCCGGGCCTGTGGGTCACGCTTTTGCAAAGACATCAGGGCTGAAAAGTCCCTGGGGCTGAAAAGTCCCACGGGTCGGTTGGCCAACCTAGGTGTCCCGTCTCAGTCGGGTTGTTTCGTTGTGGGGTTCTCCTTCACGTTTCCCTAACTGCCAGGAGGCTGCCTTCAATGGCACAGGTCATGGAGGCCTGGGGTTCTCCCGTGGTGCTTTATGCGGTCACCTCCCATGGTGAGCCTCCGTGGAACTGCTCCTACTCGTAAGGGTGGGCACGGGTCTGGAGCGTACGTACGTACGTATTTTTCGGAAATACGTACGTACGCTGGCCGTACGCGTGCGAAAATCGGGACGCCGCAGCACTACACGCCTTTTACTTGAACCACAAAAACGGTCATAACTCACGCTCCTGTGCTCGGATCGCAACCATTAAACATGCACTGGAAAGCTGATAGAAAGGGTTGTCCAGTGCGATCTAGCAGGGGGCGACCTGCAGGGCAGGGAGTTGCTGCCCTTTTTGTTTGTGGTGCGGTGCGAGCGCGTGCGCGCATGGTGTGCTGCAGCACCCCCGCAGGCACGCCCCTTGGCCGTGCTGCATACTGAGGTCATACAGATAGCCCGTGCTTCAAGCTTTCCAATGCAAGTCGAATGGCCCAAATCCAGGCAGAGGGCAGGGAGTTCCGTCCGCTGTTGTGTGCATCGTTGCAAGCGCGCGCGCGTGGTGCTGCACCCAACAGCAGAGCCCAAGGCCTACCCCCTACTGCAGTGCAATACTACAAATCCCACGTGCCTCGAGTTTCCTGACTTCCATTCCCTCGTGTCCGTGTCTTTCGTCTTCCTTATCCTCAAGTACCGTTCCCCCGAGTCCAAGTTCCTTTAGTCCTGTCGGCTCTGGTGCTCTAGATGGATTGGCTTGCGTGTCCCTGTGTTTTCAGGGGCCGCCGCGCCTCCGGCCGTGCTTTCGGGAGTCTCCGTTCCAACACCAGGGTCTCTTGTTTCCCATTTGTTTCCTGTGTTGCTGTCGCTTAGGTGTCATTCCTCCGCCAGTCCTCCCCCCACCCGCCTTCAGGCTCGAGCCAGAGGGCAGGCGGGGGGAGGGAATAGGAGTCAAAGCAGAAGAAACCAAAAAGGAAAAAAATAAGGCAGACCAAGCAAATGCGCACACCAGGGCTCGACCGCCAGGCATCGGCTTCACTAGGCAAGCAGCGATCCTGAGCAATCCTGGGCGCGGTGGTTTAGCAGGTGAAGGTGTGGCAAGGTGTGTGGAGTCAGTCAATAAATTGGTTTACGAAAATGAATGAAACACTAACATGTGCTCATGACCTCACCGCCAGGAATTTATGCAGTAACAGAAACACGGGGTTTCCAGCTAAGCAGCCACCAAGGAGTGTGGGCCCTCCAGTTCACACTTTCCAAGCAGATTCAGGGTTGACTCTCCTGGGGTGTTTTATTGTGCCCTCCAAGGAGATTCAGATGACATCGCTCCCATCTCAATCCATGAAGGTTGCTCAAATCCCATGGTGGGCACTTGGTGCACCGTAGGGAGCACGCGGAGGAGTTTGAGCGTAAGAATGTGTGGACCCCCCACCCTATGACCCAGGGTCACTTCTCAGAGTGCATTCGTGCTCCTCTCATCAAGGCGGTTCCAATGGTTGTTGTCCCGTCCAAAACGGCCCAGTAACAGTAACACAGGGTTTCCAGCTAAGCAGGCTACTCTTCTACTAGAGACACCCGCCGATACTCCAGCACACTTAAGTACTAGAGTACCGCCGGCTCCCGGCCAATAGACTACCACTCCCGCCGGCTAGACTACCCCAAACAGCGGTCTCTGAGAGACATGTCTGGCAAGGAGCATATAGGAGAGGACCTTCCTCAAGGTCACAGTAGTGGCCTTGTGGCCAGTCAAGCCGGCAGAGCCGACTGGCGCTGACTGGAACGGTCCCCGCCTGGCAGTGCATGGCTGTCCAGCTCTCGTTTGCATGGGGCTCAGCCGGCGCCCCATGCGTCATGCATGGCCAGGTCCCACCCTCCAGGGGTGCATGGACGACAGAGTTGTCATGGAGGCTGCCTGAAGACCTTCCAACGCCAGTCACCGGCAGACGAGCGACCCCGAGGATGAGCGCGGTGACGAACGCTGCGATTGGTGAAGCGGATTTACTCTGTGTTGCCTTGGCGGTCGCCACCGCTGAAGCCGTGATGGTAGCCCGCCTCCACGGCCATCTTGACGAATGTCCAGCATGCATTGACGGGCGCCAGCTCCTCCGCTCGTCGATCAGCTCGTCGAGATCGGTGCTGCATGGCATCCTGCATGGGGGGATAAGGGCCGTCTCCCAGCACGGGCCGCTGCAGCGCCGCGGCTACTCGCCAAGCCATGGCAGCGCCGGGCAAGCCGCTCCTGAAGTATTCCACCGAGGGGCAGTCTAGCAGGAGCTGGGCCAGTCGTATTTTAGCCCGCTCGTCAGCGGCACGGAGATCCTCGTTACCAGCAGCGCCACATTGCTGGGTCCATAGCTCGGCGACGAGAACGCGCCTCCGTTCATCGAGACCCAAGGCATTTATACACACAACAAAAATGTGAAACGTGCGACGAAGTGAGGAAAAGTACCTTTCTGCCAGGAGCTCACCTCCCTTGACCGAGTCCAACCAGTGGTACTGGCGTGGGATGCCGCCGATGGCCCTCCCCTCTCCCCCCGACCACCTGTTCATCGGGGTGGTGTGGGCGGGCGACCGGCATCGCCTCTGCCTCCACGCTCCGGTGGGTCCCTCGTGAGCGAGTCGGCGGGGAGCATGCGCCCCCCCGACTTCCCTGACTCTGACTTCTGACTAGGGAATCCCTCCCGCTGGGGTGGACGATGACGACGCGCTGATTGCTTGGCGGCCTGGTGTGTGTGTGTGTGTGTGTGTGTGTGCGGTTTGTGTGTGTGGGATGGAGGGTGGGGGTGGGGGGACGACGACCGCGGCAGCTCTTAGTCCGGCACCGGCGGCTAAGGTGCTGGCGGCTCGAGTGGTGGCGTGACGGTGGGCCTGCAGCTGCTGCCGAGTGAGTGGGACGATGTTGTGATGGCGGGCAGTCTATAGACGAGCCTGAAGACGAGTCCATCGGGAGGGCGCCAGTGGATGACACATACTTCGACGTGCCTGACGACGGTAGCAGCAGCTATGAAGAGGATGAACACGACGATGCCAACGGCGCCGGCTGCAAGCAGACAGCGGCACTGGCTGGTAGAACTACGTTCTTCTTTACTAGTACATAATAGACTGGAAGATCAACAACCCACAATTCGCTGCCCCCCCTCTGGAAGCCTGGCAGCCGCCCCATGCTCGCGGTGATAGCTGTGGCTTGGTACGGGCGTGTGTTCACGTGAGCGCGTATATGTGTGCCCCCCCCCCCTGTGAAAGCTTCCTCTTCTTAAGCCAGGCAGCCGCCCACAGGCGGTGTATCTCTATGGCTGGGGAGTAGCAAGTAAGACGGTGTCTCTCTAGGGCTGCGGGGTCGCAAGTAAGGCGGTGTCTCTTTATAGCTAGCTAGGGCTGCGGGGTAGCAAGTAAGGCGTTGTCTCTCCAGGGCTGCGGGGTAGCAAATAAGGTGGTGTCTCTGGGGGGGGCTGGGGTAGCAAGTAAAGGCGGTACGCCGCCTTGGATGCCGCCTGGACGCCGCCTGGACGCACAATGGCCGCGGGTGAGACGTGGGTGCGACGCGGGTGAGACGCGTGCCCACACGTCCTGCGTTGGACGCCTCCTGGACGCCTCCCAGACGCCGTCCTAGACGCGTCTTTGTCATCGCCTGTGTCCGGACGCGCCCACGACGTGCCAGACGCCACTCATATGCGTCTGGACACGTCAGACGCCTTTCGGACGCCCCCTGGACGACAATACGCCTCCTGGACGCCGTTTGGACGGGTGCTCTTTCCGAGAGCGAGCTTGCTGCACGTGACATGTCAACAATAATTACAATGCTATCGAGTTGAGCAGCGCAATACTTGTACCACAAGGCAGACCCTGAGGATCGCCAACATTGGTCACTGTGTAACTTTCAAGGACTTTGAAGCGCGCTCGTCTCCCAAGCGCCCCTCCTTCTCCGCAAATGCCTCCGGGTGCACTTCTGGCGTGACCCACCCCTCGCGGAGGCCCTCGGGCGTTGCACCCGCCTCACGCATTGAACGAATGCTGAGCGCATCGTGGCGCTTGGCTAGCCGCACGCCATTCTCGCTGAGCACCAGCGGTGTGTGGAAGTAGTTGGGCTCGGGCAGGTCGAGAGCGCTGCGTTGGGGGAGGTGGGTGCGTTTTAGTGCCCTTTTCAGTGTACAGTTTACAGTTTGCAGTACGCACCCTTGGGGCGTGGGATTGAGGGGGCTGCCTAACGAGGGTAGCTACCATAGCTTTAGTACCTATGATATTAGGCGGACGTAGGACGACACGATATCATCCTCATCGCGGAGCTCAAGACCTGACACGCGGCCAACCGACCAGATGATGGCGGCGCGGCAACAACATGAGGAGCTAGTGGAGCGGCAGGTGGGGCGAGGCTACCAGCGCAACAACATCAAGATCTACCCCGTCTTGCTCGGCATCAGCGGCACCATCTACGCGGCGCACACGATGGGAACACTAGAGCAGCTAAGGGAGCCCAGTGGAAAGAGGGTTCTCGACCACAGTCCCCACACACCCCATGCCCTGACTGTGAGGTACGCACCCCACACGACAGATGCTCTCCCGCCGCACACACGGCGTGGTTTTGGCTGAATCCGCGACGTTTGTGTAGCCTGTATCCCTGGCTATCGATCCCGCGCGTCGCACTTGGGCACGCACGAGGGGCGCAGGAAGAGGTGTTGAAAGTGACAGCTGGGGTAGAAGGCGTCTACCCGCGCCCTGCGGCTCTTCAAGGACCCCGACTCAACGTACATGGACTTTAGGCAATATATAGAGCTTGCCAGAGGCCCTGGGGTGTCGGCACAGCCGTGTTTGGGGGTGTCAAAACTTGAATGTGGCGTGGTGCCGAGGTGTCCATGCACCTGCTCCGGGGTCTCCCACGAGCTGCAAATGTCTAGTGGGTGACCCTAAAACGCCATGCGTGCTCCCAAACAGCGGGAGGGAGGCCTCTTGGGGCGTCCAAGGTGGTGACGTGTTTGGTCGTTTTGGGGAGGGTTGTGCCCGCAGCCTGGCTGTGCGCGAGGCAATGCGTGATGCCTCACGATTATTAATGGCAATACGAGAGGTTTGGTGCACCGTGGGTGAATCCGCTGCCCCTGGGGCGTCGATCGTTGTTTGGGTGTTTAACCCCGACAACATGCAACACGGCCACGTACCGTGGCCCAGGCCCCCCTCCGCCGCTTGCATGCGACCTTGTAGAACCCCAATGGAGCCTGGGGCGGGTGGGGCTCCCTTGGAGGCCCGGAGCACTACGCCGGACTGCTTATAGTGCAGATGGAGAAGCTGAACACTCAGGGCAAAATCTTAAAACATCACAATCGCAATTTTTGCATGGCACATTCTGTATATTAAATGGGGCCCAGAGCCGCGGCGGCAAGTCTGTGGGAGTGTTTTTTGTGGGTGCCGCATGGGCGCGCGTTTGCATGCTGCTTGGAGTGTAGCACGCCCATGCGGCGGTCCCCGGCGCCCCCCAACAGTCTGGTCGTCATCAGGGGGGTGTACTGAGGACGCGCCCAGCGAGTTTTACTGCATGGGGAGCTCGGGAGGGGGCTTGAACCCCAAGACACACCGTTTTCGGTGTGCACACTTGTGTGGCGATTTACAAAATGGAAATATGACCATCGAGATTTTCTTGCTACGGCTTCGTGGGGATCTGATCTACACCCCTGCCAAGTTTCAAGTTTGCCAGAGTGATTTAACTACCTGAACCCACATCTGCCGTCCGAACGCGCACAGTTGGTGGGGGTGGGGGGACTGTGGTTCTCGACCCCCATATTTAGTTTGCCGCCCCCCCTACCCACCCACCCCCCTACCCACCCAAACTTTGGACCCTCATATCTCGGCCCCCAGGTGGCCATCCACACCCAACCTGGGCCCAGCCCATGAGGAAAAGTGGCTAAAACGGGAAACACCAAACTTTGGGAATTTCTTGTGGCTTCCCTGGTTGACCAAATCCACTTTTGACGAGTGCTTTTTAGTTGCCGCCAATCTCATTTAGACGCATGCGTCGTGGGTGGCCGTGGCTTGGAGAGACGGTGAAATGCGGAACGAAACCGTTTGGCGTCAAACGCAACCGTGACGTGTAACATTTGACGCCAAACGATTTCGTTCCACATTTCACCGTCTCTCCAATCCACGGCCACCCACGACGCATGCATCTAAATGAGATTGGCGGCAACTATAAAGCAATTGTCAAAAGTGGATTTTTCCAGAGGCGCCGCCGCAAAACATGCCGAAAGTTTGGTGTCGCCCAGCACAGTTACCCCCGCAACGCGACACGGCAGGGGACCCAGCGCCTCGTCAAGTTCATGCCACGGGTTGTACCGATCGGTATGAGGCGTCGCGGGGGGCTGGCTCCCCGCAGCGGCGCGGCAGGGGGTTGGGTGCGACTGTTGCATGACGCTTCGCGAGGCCCGTGACGGCCCCACGACGTATCCCAGCACATGCTCTCGACACGCATGTCTATATTACGTGTCGAGAAAGCATTCTGCTCGCTCGATGGGGCCGTTTTGTCGACTGTGGAATTTTGGGAGTGGCCACATTTTGGTCACAGGTTGGGTGGGGATGGCCAGGTGTCCAAATTCAATAAATCCGCTCGACTCGGAACGTGGACAGCAAGGAGATTGATAATCAGCGTGTGTGTCACACGTACTGTTCTGCCCCCCCCCCCCCTGCTCCCCCATGAATGGCAGCTAGCCTCTCTAGGTAGCTCCTTTAATCCCACGCCCCGAGAGAGCGTAATGTATAGTGAAGGCCGCGTAAACGCGGGACCCGAGGAACTCCGATGTGTTTGCTTGTGATTGTCTGCTTGATTGTACACCAAACGCCAACTTCTTGTGGTTGCTCATATGTTTCCAAAAGCTCTAGCATGACTTGAGAGAGTTCTGAAGCCCTGCCTATCACAGGGGGGGAGCCGCACTGTAGCGCCACCCGAGCTTGGTGGCGGGCGTACAGCATCACCACAGTGCAGGCTTCAGACGCAACCCGTTTTTTGAGGAGGGAATGAAGGGACCTGGAAATCCCCTTGATTGTCCGCTCGTCCAGCCACCGCGTGTAGAGGGGGATGAGTGCGCGCCACACAGTAGGTTTGGTACATCCCACAGCACTGGCGGCAGTGCGGCTGGTTAGAGGGCTTGGCATGCAACGTCCCCGCCATAAGCCCAGCACCGCATGGAGCTGCTGCGGCAGTGTACGTCAAGGGAAAGCTTGGACGAACGTACGTGTGTTGTGCGTGTGCCGTGGGCGACCGTGCGTGTGCCGAGCCATGCCAACAGCGCAATCACATTTGCGATCGTGCGCATGCGGGCAAGGCCCCCCACTCGTTAGCAGGCAGCATCGCTCATGCTGACCACTCTGAAGATTGTGTGCCCAGCCGCATGCCCAGCGGGCTCCCGCCACTCAACCGTCTGATGCGCAGCTGGCAGCTCCAACTGGAGCAGGGGTTGGCCAAAGCGGCGCCTCAGGCCGCACCCCAGGCTCAGCTGTCGGCGCACCCTGGGGTACGTGCTGCAGGTCAGGGCTTGCATCCCTCCAAGTGCATGTGTTGGCCCAGCATCGCTGGCATGTTGGCCCATGCTAGAGCCAATGTGATGTTTGCGAGGGGTGGGCTTGCGTGGTGTGTGCACATCAGGCATGCTGCGCAACAGGCCACGCATGATGCATGGCATGTTGGTTCATGCATCCATGCATGTGGCCGTTGCAGCCATGTCTGGGGCCCATGCAGCCCATGCAGCCCATGCCGTAGTGCTGTGCCCCTCCCAGGTGCCTGTGGCAGTGGCGGCGCATGGGGCGTCGGACCTCGTTGCGCGCCACGGCAGCGCTACGAAAAAGAACGGCACTTTGTCGCGCTCTTCTGTGCTACGGCATTGCGCACACAACTGTGTGGAACATCAGGGGAGAGCGGGGTTGGCCCAGGTTCATACCTCACCTGTTCAAAGTGGCCCGCCCCAAAGAGGCTCTCCCATGCCGAATCGTACTAGTTACGTGCAGGCTAACTACAAAGCAGAGGAGATAAGCGAAGAGAAGCGCAGCATGGCTAGCTGACGCATCCTTGCGGCGCTCCGACACTGTTGCTCCTGCGCCTTGCAGACGCGCGCACCGTTTCCGGCGACACGCGCATCGCACTAGCGACGAGCAGGCTAGCCTCGCTACGCTTGCAGCAGCGGAGAGAGGCTAAGGGACGGCGCGGCATGGTGCTGACCTGCCGCGGTCAATACCAATACCGGAGCAAAGCCCCGCCTCGGAGCAGCTCGCTCCGTCCCGTGCGATGCGTCTATAACCTACGCTAGGCCTAGGAATACGTACGTTTGTCGGCGTCAGGCGGCGGGGCAGCGAGGAGAGGCGGGAATGAGAATCACATACACCTTTTTGTCTTATCCTGCAGCCAATCCCGAGTCACTTCGTTCCTCGGAAAAATGTCAACTGTCAACTGTAAATATAAATTCAAGGTGCACACCTCCCCCCCCGGAGGAATGCTGTCAATACCTGGGTGGTATAGGGCGGATCTGGGGGCCTAGTGCCCTGACTAGGTTTAGGGTGTGCGCGCACGTGGGGGTTTATTCTCACCCATACCAGGTAGCCAGCCACTTTTAGCCTGAAACTGAGTGTAGGTGTCGGGCGCTAGCGCCGACACAGGCCTGATACATCGTTAGTGTCACACAGACCGTAAAGTCCAACATATCCCCCCACACACATAATCTCACCGGAAGAGTAACAGCTGCCGGGCGGTCGATGTCATCAGGTCGGCGCCACGCACCACCTGCGCATGCACGTGCCGCACGCGTGCAACGATTGCGTGCACGTTGTTTTCCCTCGTGCATTGCCTCACAGCCTTCCCAACGCACCTCGGTGATTCCCATCTGTGCGTCATCCACCATGCAGGCCAGCTGGTAGGTGGGCACTCCGTCCGAGCGCCACACGAGAAAGTCGCCGAGGTCCTGAAGGGGAGTGATTGCATTGCATGCGCATGGTTGCTACAGACAGCGTGTGTGGTGATGGAAGCGCTGTCAAGGAGGCCACAGTGCGTGGTTTGATTGAGCACCTGGTAGCGCACTAGTAGGCTGGTGACTGCATGGCCTTGCGGGCTCTCCTGGCAGAGACCCCCTAGACTTCTAGGCCTGAACTCACGCCTCGGGGTCCTCCGGGCGCGTACATGTAGCACTTGTAAGACCTGAGCTGGTCGCGCTGCAGCGGGTGCACACCCTCGTCCTACAGTGTGCTTGTCACATACTAATCGCCTTACTTGTATATGCTGTATACTTGTACGGTCAGAGGGTGACTGATGCAACTAGTTCCTTTCGTCCTATTTGCTACACTGGTTTCGGTCTTAATCTAAGCAGGAGGAATGTAGCATACGACTCGCCTTACTTGTATATGCTGTTTACTTGTACTGAAAGAGGGTCACCGATACAACAAGTTCTAGTTCATTTTGCTAGTCAGTTGCTACAGTGCTCCTAGAGTGTGCTCCGTGCCTGGAGTGTGCTCCGTGCCTAGATTGTGCTCCGTGCCGCGCCGCACCTTTCCGGCCACAAGCACCTGCCGCCCAAAGTGCCCGTCCACAAACGAGACCTCCTCTCCATCGGGCACCCTGAACCGCCACGTCACTGGGAGCTTGTGCTGCGACTGCGGCCGCTGCCCGCCGGCCTTGTGCTCAGGCGCACATGAGACGTCGGAGCCGGAAGGTGTTGACACGCTCGGCTCTGGGGGATTGGTGGGAGGCGTGGATGGGTGGGAGGGTGCGAGCGCAGGTGGATGGGTGGATGGGTGCGTGGGTGGGTGGGCGGGGCCAGACGCACTCGGCTCTGAGGGATTGGTGGGAGATGTGGGTGGGCGGGCGGGCGGGCGGGCGGGCGGCGCGGGGCGGGCGGGCGGGCGGGCGGGCGGGCGGGCGGGCAGGCGGGTGGGTGGGCGGGCGGGGGGCGGGTGGGTGGGAGGCCAAAGGGGAGGGCCAGAGGGCACGCGCGACTAACCAAACAACAGCCAGCTCAAACAAGTCAGGTTGTGTGCCCCCCCACACACACACACGCAAAAACGAGTCCATCCTTCTAGAACACAGAAGTGTTCTAGCTATGTGCCTCTTGTCTCCCAGCCCCACCACCTCCGACTCTGTCCCTTTGTCGTGTTCAGGGTTGAAACCGAAGTCATCCAACACGCCCCCCCCCCCCAACGACGCAAAATTACACATGAACGAAGTGACTCGGGGTTGGCTGAAGTGGGAGATGAATCATCGTGTCCGTGGCACCGAGATCCGCGTCGCCTCGCCGTCCCCACACCTGACGTTGGCAAAAAACATCAATGTAACTTGCTCATTGGAAGCAAAAAGGGTAATCGACTTTAGCTACCACTACTGCCACGACTACTGGACCAGTAAGTACCAGTACTTATTGATTCAACCTTACTTGCTCACTTTAGCTGGGGGGTCCAGCAATTACTCCCAGCTGAAGGCTTCCCGTGTGAACGGTAGGTCATAGGTGCTCCCACGGGGAGGAAGCCAGATCTGGGGGCCGAGTGACCTGTCTAGGTCTAGCCCCGACCCACTATCCCCCCACCAGTGGCCAGCCACGCGGACGCGGACGCGCACGCGCACGCGCACGCGCACGCGCACGCGCACGCGCACGCGCACGCGCACGCGCACGCGCACGCGCACGCGCACGCGCACGCGCAAGCGCACGCACACGCACACGCACACGCGCACGCACACGCACACGCACACGCACACGCACACGCACACGCACACGCACACGCACACGCACACGCACACGCACACGCACACGCACACGCACCAGCACACGCACACGCACACGCACACGCACACGCACACGCACACGCACACGCACACGCACACGCACACGCAAACGCGCAGGCACACACACACGCACATGCACACGCACACGCACAGCACACGCACACGCACACGCACACGCACACGCACACGCACACGCACACGCACACGCACACGCACACGCAACGCACACGCACACGCACACGCACACGCACACGCACACGCACACGCACACGCACACGCACACGCACACGCACACGCACACGCACACGCACACGCACACGCACACGCACACGCACACGCACACGCACACGCACACGCACACGCACACACACACACACAGGTGAGCATCAGCAGCACGACCAAGAGCAAGGCCGCAGCGCTGGTTGACTTCTTGAAGCAGCGAAAGAAGGAGCACGTCAACCACATCCCCCTTCAACACAGCATAACCACCTGGTGCGATCACGCCACCGTCGACATCCCAGTTGTTGCCTCTGCACGTGCCGGGATAGACCGGCTCCTCCGTGCCTTGGTGCGGCGCGCTCAGTGCCGACATGATGTCCTGTTTCACGTGGCGGCGTCATCAGAAGGGACGTCAGTGCTAGCGCCAGTGCCAGCGTCAGCGTCAGCGTCGGTGTCAGTGTCAGTGTGTCTGTTTCAGCGCCAGCGCCAGCGCCAGCGCCAGCTGGGAATGTGGTAGGGATACCGTATCTTGCGCGTACACGTGCACGGGAACAGCACCCCCCCACCCCCCACCCCCGTTGTTTCTCCACCCTCCCCTGCCGAGTGCCATGCACTGCGCCGTGCGCGAGCACATGCGCGGAAACAGCCCCCCCCTCCCCCCCCCTGTCTCAGCTGCCGCGTACTGCACCTTGCGCGAGCACGTGCACGGGAAAAGCACCCCCTTGTCCCGCAGCTGCTCAAACGCCGCCTGGTACAGCCCCATGCGCTCGCTCTGGCTGTATGGTCCGTGCGGCCCGCCCATGTCGGGGCCCGCCTGCCACGTGATGCCAAACCAGGAGAGGTCCTCCTGCTGAGCCTGCAATGGAGTGGTCCGAGGAGGAGGATCTGCGGTCAGGTCCCGCCGTGCGAAGGCGTGGTGCTAAGGGTGTGCGGCCTGGGCACGCCTGCCATGTGATGCCAAACCAAGAGAAGTAATCCTGCTATGCCTGCAAAGGATTAATGTGGAAGTTCTGTGGTCAGGGCCCGCCGAGCAACGGTGTGCAGGGAAGGGTCTGCGGTGGGGTCCCGCCGTGCTTAGGAGTGGTGCTAAGGGTATGTGGTCAGAGCACATCTGTGATCAGTGCGGGATGAGAGGAGCAGTGAGAAGGGTCTGCGATGAGGCCCGTCATGCAAAAGGAGCGGTGCGAAGGGGCGGTGCTCAACCTCGCCCTTCTAAGGGACCACGCAGATCGGCAGCGCGTAATAAGAGGAGCTCGGGGGGGGGGGGGGGGACAGGCTGCACGTCCTCCGCTCCGTCCAATCTACAGTGCGGGGGGGGGGGGGGCAAGGCTCTCCCTCATGCGCTCAAACGGCTGAGGCCTGCGTTGCGTCGTGACGGTGATAGATGCAGCCAGACAGAACGCACGTGTGCCTCGGGTTTCCTCTTTCCCAGGGACTCACCCACCCACCCACCCACCCACAGGCACTCAGCTACCCACTCACTCACCTACTCGCCCACTCACCCAAGATGACGGCCTTCCCAAGCAAACGTGCCTTGGGACATTGATCGAAACTCCCCTCTGGATGGTCAACCCCCCCCCACCCCACCCCACCCCCCACACACACATACACTCACCCGCACCTCACTCCCAACCCAGGCCCACCTCGCCCACGACCCGCTGTGTATAATGTGCTAGCGCCCACCGCCCACCTTGAAAAACTCGGGCCTCACTCGGCCAGTGTCCAGGTCGTCGTTGCGCATCACTAGCGAGCCGCCCGCGTCGAGCGCGCGCTGGTACGCCCACCAGAACGTCTGACGGCAAGTTTGGCAGTGGCAGCGCATACGTGTGTGCGTGGGTGTGTGCTGTGTGTGCCGTGCGTGCCGTGTATGCGTGTGTTGGGGGGGGTGGGGGTGGGGTGCGTGTGCGTGTGTGCGCGTGCGTTCACACATACGCTGCCCTGCGCGACACACCCTTGCATGCGCACACAATGGCAGACGGCACGCTGGTCGCACCTTGGCATGCCCCAGGTGTAGCAGGCCTGTGGGAGATGGCGCCAGTCTGCCTCTGTATGGCCGCCCGACCGTGGCAGAGCGCGCCACTGCAGTGCCTAGGCGCTTGCTGCCATGCGACGTTGCATGCAGCTGCATGGCCCCTCCTGCACCTCCTGACTCCACCTCGGGCGCTGGAGCGCCCCCCTGTTCCGCCAACTCGACGCCCAGGCGTGGGTGGCGACACGGGTGTCTTGGAACACTGGGCGCAGCAGTCACAAGGACGCTGTGTACCACTGGGGCGGTGGTCACATGCCTCCACTTCCAACCGCTCTAATCCCAGTCAGTCTGTTGTTCCCGAGCCCTAGGTCGCGTTCCCTTGTGCACCCTAGTGGTCGTGCACTGAGGCAGGGGCCCTGGGCGACGACTGCGGCCATACATTTGTTTTCCCACACCCAACTACGGAAAGTGCAGCATGCACCCACGCGCGCAGACCAGACGACCTCGTTGTCGCGTGCGGTGATGGTTTGATAACGCGACTGAAGCATCGAAAGGAGTTTTGAATCGGAGAAATGGAGGGAAAAGACAGCCGGGGTGGCGAGGAGCAGCACACGCTGGAGCACCCCAGCAACACCTCCTCCTACGACTTGGTGGCAGCGTTGGGTGGCGGGACTGAGCAGGCGGGAGGTCAGGGCGGCGGGACGGCAGCAAAGCGGCAACCCCGACAGGTGGGCCTCATGCATGCACCCATGTGTCCCTGCAGCAGCGGGCCGATGCAGTAATGTAGACGCCTCGCACGCAACTGATGGATCGCAATCGTTGTGCCGTGGCACACGCATGGCGCATGGCGGGCATGGCATCGCGCATGGCTCGGGCCAGGTGGCGAGCCGCTTGCACATGCATGGCGCCGCTTGCACTTGCATGGCGCCGCTTGCACATGCATGGCTTGACTGGCTCACATGGCGTGCCCGGAGTTGCAGGTGGCGAGCCGCTTCATGCAGGCGGCAGCGACGCTCAAGGGTGACGTGGCGGGGCTCAGCGACCAAGGTGGCGCGGCGTTCCAGCGCCGGCTGTCGCTGCCGCGCCCGATGCCGGCGTCTGCTGCTGGAAAGGGCGCGCTGACGGGGCGCTCCGCGATGAGCATGGGTTCGGGCGGGCCGCTGCACGCGCTGCTGCCGGCAGTGCCAGCAGCGGCCGGCACGGCACGGGAGCCGCAGCAGCAGCAGCAGGAGCAGCAGGAGCCGACGCAGCAGCACGCGACACCCGCGCCTGCTGCTGCCGCTCCTGCCCCTCCCGATGCGTTTGCCACGCCCCTTGTGGCCCCGCGCACGCTGCAGTTTACAGAGACCTCCACGCCTGCTGTACCTGCATCCGCGACAGGCAGCGGGTGGCCCGGGGTGCAGCAGCAGGGCCCGGCGGGGCTGTCCAAGTCGACGCCCAGCGCTGTCCTGATGAGCGGGGCGAAGCAGGCGCACAACCAGGGTGGGTTAGGGCACGGGGCAGCATGAACCAGGACTCGCATGCGGCGCTGAGTCGAGTGGCCTGTATTTTTGCGTGTGTGTGCGCGTGCGTGCACACACACATGTCCGCCTGGCGTTGTGTGAATCTGTGCACGCTCACTCACGACCTTGTGTATGCATGCGCTGCAACACGCGCAGCGACGATCGACCGGCGTGCGCTGCTGGCGCGCTACCGCGACGACAAGGAGCAGCGGCGGCAGTCCATCGGCGGCGGGGGCAGCATTCTGGCCAGCAGTGGTGGCACTGGGTCAATGGGGCCGCCACCCAGCCGGCGCGAGTCCATGCCGGGGCGTCCGGCCGCAGGGGGCATGCCTCCGCCTGTGCCCAGGTCAGAGGGAACACCCGGTGCACACACTCCTGCTTGCGCTTCACGTCTGCAACCTTCTTGTGGTGTCAGCATCCCCATCTCGCAGCCCTGCCTATCCACCATCTCACAGAGCCACCGCTTCAACCATCTTGTGGTGCCCGCATTTCCATCTCAATCACACAGCCCTGCTTATCCACCACCCCGCCAAGTCGCTGCCTCCGCCTCCGCCGCTGCAGGTCGCGCATGGCGGCCACCCCGTCCGTCATTGTGATGACATCAGCATTGTGGTCACTCACCTACCGCCCACCCTCCTGCTGCTATTGATCCTCCTGCTGCTGCTACTGCTTCAGGTCACAGCAGGGCAGCGGCAACATCCTATTCATATCCCACCAACCTCCCACCCTCCTGCTGCTCCTGCTCCTGCTACTGCTGCTGCTGCTTCAGGCCACAGCCGGGCAGCGACAGCGGCAACGTCCCCCTAACCGCGTCAGCAGGCCCAATGGCACCGCCCATGCAGCCCTCTTCATCATCCCACTCCCATTCATTGCTCCTGCTGCTGCTGCTGCTGCTCCTGTTGCTGCTGCTGCTGCTGCTTCAGGCCACGGCCGGGCAGCGACAGCGGCAACGTCCCCCTAACCGCGTCAGCAGGCCCAATGGCACCGCCCATGCAGCCATATTCATCATCCCACTCACACGCACTTCTCCTGATGCTGCTTCTGCTGCTTGCTGCTGCTTCAGGCCACGTCCAGGCAGCGATAGCGGCAACGTCGTCCTAACCGTGTCAGCAGGCCCAATGGCACCGCCCAGGCAGCCCTATTCATCATCCCACTCACACTCACTGCTCCTGCTGCAGCTCCTGCTGCTGTTGCTTCAGGCCACGGCCGGGCAGCGACAGCGGCAACGTCCCCCTAACCGCACCGCACCGCATGGCACCGCCCATGCAGCCCTATTCATCATCCCACTCACACTCACTGCTCCTGCTGCTGCTCCTGCTGCTTCAGGCCACAGCCGGGCAGCGACAGCGGCAACGTCCCCCTAACCGCGTCAGCAGGCCCAATGGCACCGCCCATGCAGCCCTATTCATCATCCCACTCACTGCTCCTGCTCCTGCTGCTGCTGCTGCTTCAGGCCACGGCCGGGCAGCGACAGCGGCAACGTCCCCCTCACCGCGTCAGCAGGCCCCATGGCACAGCCCATGCCGCCTCGCCACCGAACCATCAGCGGGGGCGGGGCGGGGCCCCCGCGCGTGCCCCCACTTCCTCTCCGGGCAACTATTGGGGAGGACTCGGCTGCTGCTACTGGTCCTGAAGCTCTGGCCG
Source organism: Chlamydomonas sp. UWO 241 (assembly GCA_016618255.1). NCBI lineage: Eukaryota > Viridiplantae > Chlorophyta > Chlorophyceae > Chlamydomonadales > Chlamydomonadaceae > Chlamydomonas > Chlamydomonas priscui. The sequence goes on from VFSX01000230.1 coordinate 38,387, forward strand.
CGTCGCCTCTGCGCGGAGGTGCAGGTGGGGGGGGGGGGGTAGGGGAGGTGCAGGTGCCCCCTCAACATACACACACACACACTCACAAACACGCGCGCGCGTGGACAAACGTGAATAATGATTGCGTCCACGCCCCAATACCAGAAGGCGCACACACACACGCACGACACCGAGGGGGTCGGTCTGAATATGTGCTCCACACCCCACCCCCCTTACACATCCGCGTGCCCCCTCCACGCCCGCGGGGAGGTCAGTTTTTTCAGTTCACCTGCACCTGCACCTCCACACCCCACATCTTGCTCCACACATCTCCACACCTCTCCATACCTCTGCACACCACACCCACCCCCACGCTCGTATGCCCGCTTTTAGCTCTCAGAACCATGTGGGTAGTACTTCTTGGCGGTTCGTCACAACGGGGGCTGTTCTGGAGGGCTGGTTGTGTTTCGCCTCGCTGGCTTGTGAGCTTGTGGGCCTTGTGTTTTTACTCAGGGATGGGTTGGATTCTCCTGTTGCGTTTTGCTGTCGATGATGGCGATGTCACACCCCTACCCCCGCATGCAGGCGCCGCCCCCGTCCGCTCCCCCCTGCGCGCAGCCAGCCCCCGTGGTGGCGGGGGGTCATGGCAGCCACCGCCTGCGCTAGCAAGCAGCGTTGCCGCATCGCCGCACGTGTCATCGGACACCCACACGTCTGCTGTGGGTGGAAGGGCAGGGGGGCCAGGTGGGTTGAGGAGAGAGAGGAAGAGAAAAAAGTAACACAGGGTTTCCAGCTTAGCAGGCTACTCTTCTGCTAGAGATCACCCCCCGATACTCCAGCCCACTCAAGTGTACCAGAGAACCGCCGGCCCCCGGCCGATAGACTACCGCTACTGCCGGTTAGACTACCCCTAACAGCGGTCTCTGAGAGACATGTCTGGCAAGGAGCATATATAAATGACCTTCCTCAGGATCACATTAGTGGCGGGGAGACATGAGTGGCGGAGAGAGATAGAGTTTCACTGCGTTGCCGCAAGCGTCACCAGACGCGCACTAGCTTGCTGCGGACAACAGGGCAGGGGGGGCAGAGGGGTTGGGAGAGAAAGAGAATGAGAGTTGAATGTGTGCAGCGTCTCCGCACGCATCATCGGACGCACGTGCGCCTGCCGCGGGAGGCAGGGCAGGGGGCCAGGTGGGTGTACATCGTGGTGGCTTGATTGCGGGCAGTGCGGGTCCCCCCTCCCCACACACACATGCACTGACACACACACACACACACCTCCCTCCCTCACACACATCTGACGGGCTGTAAACTTGATCACACGCATGCACACACACAAACACAAACACACAAACACAAACACATATGCACACACACACACACACACATGCACGCGCACGCACACGTGGCACCACAGCTGTCGTGTCGGTCGACCACCGCTCCCAGCTCAAAGCGCTCCGTATCCAAGAGCTGCAGCTGCGGTTCGTCAACGCGCGCATGGAGGCATCGCTCGCTGTGCGCAGCGCAAAGGTGCGTGGACCATCTGCATACAGACCGCGCATGTAGTTAAATCAAGAGGTACAAGAGACTCCTGAGCGCCCCAGCTGCGCTGTGTCGACGCACGCATGTCGCTCGCTGTGTGCAGTGCAAATGTGCGTGTGTTTTGTGTGCAGTGACCACTGTTGCATGGCAGTGATACGTCTTGTTATTTACCTGCCAAGACCGTGGCTAAGACCTCAAGGTAGAGTAATCTGGACGCCTGAGCTGCCCAGCTGCGCTGCTGTGTCAACGCGCGCATGAAGGTGTTGCTCGCTGTGTGCAGTGCAAAGGTGCGTGTTTTTGTGTCTTGTGACCACTGTTACATGGCAGTTATACGACTTGTTATTTACCTGCCAGGACCGTCAGGTAACTTCATCTGGACGCCTGAGCTGCCCAGCTGCGCTGTGTCACCGCGTGCATGGAAGCGTCGCTCGCTGTGCGCAGCGCAAAGGTGCGTGGCTCCTGTCCCTCGCGCAACCAACAACAACCAACCGCCCCCTGCTTGCTCACGCCAACACCCCCAACCCCACCACGATGCACATGCACGCCTGTCTGTCTGTCTGCCCCCCTCCGCCCCCCCCCCCTCCCGGCAGAGCGCCTGCTCGCCGCGTGCGCCATTTCAATCGGCCAGCTGCACGACGCCTTGTTCCTCGCGTGTGCCACCAAAAAACATCGACTGCTGGCTTGTGACACACACACACGCACACAGACATGCACACACCGTACATAGTCCCCCCCACACACACAGGCAGAACGCCTGCTTGTCGCCTGCGCCGTTTCCACCGACCAGTTGCACGACGCCCTGTCCCTCGTGGGTGCAACCTACATCCATCCCCTGCTGGCTTGTGACACACACACACACACACACACACACACCGCACATGCCCCTTCCAGACAGAGCGCCTGCTTGCCGCCTGCGCCGTTTCAACCGGCCAGCTGCACGATGCCCTGTCCCTCGCATGTGCCACCAACAACCATCCCCTCCTGGCGCATGAAACACACACACACACACACACCACATGCCCCCCCCCCCCCTCCCAGGCAGGGCGCCTGCTTGCCGCCTGTGCCATTTCAACCGGCCAGCTGCACGACGCCCTGTCCCTCGTGGGTGCCACCAACAACCATCCCCTGCTTGATCGTGACACACACACACACACACACACACGCACACCACACATCCCCCCACCCCATCCAGGCAGAACGCCTGCTTGCCGCCTGCGTCATTTTCATTGGCCAGCTGCACGACGCCCTGTCCCTCGTCGGTGCCACCAACAACCATCCCCTGCTTGATCGTGACACACACACACACACACGCACACCACACATCCTCCCCACCCCATCCAGGCAGAATGCCTGCTTGCCGCCTACGTCATTTTCATTGGCCAGCTGCACGAAGCCCTTTCCTTCGCGCGTGCCAACAACAAACCCGCTTGCTTGTGCAACACACACACACACACACACATATACACCACATGTCACCCCCACCCCACCCCACACATCCAGGCATAACGCCTGATTGCCGCCTGCGCCATTTCGATCGGCCAGCTGCACGACGCCCTGTTCCTCGTGGGTGCCACCAACATCCATCCCCTCCTGGCGCATGAAACACACACACACACACACACGCACACACACACACCGCACATGTCCCCCCCCCTCCCAGGCAGAGCGCCTGCTTGCCGCCTGCGCCGTTGCCATCGGCCAGCTGCACGATGCCCTGTCCCTCGCGTGTGCCACCAACAACCATCCCCTCCTGGCGCGTGAAACACACACACACACACACACACACACCGCACATGCCCCCCCCCTCCCAGGCAGAGCGCCTCCTCGCCGCCTGCGCCGTTTCGATCGGCCACCAACCACGACCCCCTGCTTGCTCGCCCCCCCCCCCACACACACACACACACGCATGCACACACACAGGCTGAGCACCTCCTCGCCGCCGGCGCCACTTAGATCGGCCAGCTGCACGAAGCTCTTTCCTTCCCGCGTGCCACCAGCAACCCCTGCTTGCTCTTGATACACACACACACACCACACGCACACACACACACCATCCAGGCAGAACGCCTGCTTGCCGCCTGTGCCATCTCCATCGGCCAGCTGCACGACGCCCTGTCCCTCGGAGAGTCTCTGCGTGCGCGGTCGGAGCTGTCGGGTCGCGTGGCACAGGCGTGCGCTGGCGTGGGGCCGCTGCTGCAGCAGTGGGGGCAGGTGTGCTGGCGGCGTGTGTGTGTGGGGGTTGCGTGTGTGTGTGTCGGGGGGGGGGGAGAGAGAAAGAGATCACCCACGATGCCGGATGGTGGGATTGGGGGGGGAGAAGGCGTGCGCTGGCGTGGGGCCGCTGCTGCAGCAGTGGGGGCAGGTGTGCTAGCGTGCGAGTGTGTGTGAGAGAGAGAGAGAGAGAGGTGGGGGATGGTGCGGGTGGCGTGGCGCAGGCGTGCGCTGGCATGGGGCCGCTGCTGCAGCAGTGGGGCAGGTGCGTGTGCTGCATTTGTGTGTGTGTGTGTGTCTGTGTGTGTGTTTGTGTGTGTATGTGCATGCGTGTGTATTTCAGAGACAGAGAGTGGCGGATGGTAACAATGCTCGGGAAGAAGGCGTGCGCAGGCGTGGGGCCGCTGCTGTGCAGGCAGGTGCGTGCGCTGTGTGGGTGTGGGGGGGTGTGGGGGGGGTGACAGAGAGAGAGATGGCGGGTGATGAGGGTCGTGTAGTGCAGGCGTGCGCAGGCGTGGGGCCGGTGCTGCAGCAGTGGGGGCAGGTGCGTGCGCTGTGTGGGTGTGGGTTTCGGTTTATGTGTGTGCTGTGTGTGAGAGAGTGAGGGAGCGGTACGGCGGGTGATGCAGACGGTGGTGACAATGAGAATGAGGCGTGGCCTGGCATGGGCCCGCTGCTTGGTGACCGGAGAAAGGCCCCGCCCCGGTGCTACGCGCTCTGTCAAAAACGCCGACGCTATAATCTGCGCTAGGCCTCGCTGATTCTGTCATTGCATGTCTCCGACCCGGGCGCGGCGCGGCGACGAGGAGCTCGGTGCCACGGACGCCATTCCGAATTCTGCTGCAGGCAATCCCGAGTCACTTCGTTTCTCGAGAATGTTGGGGGAGGTGTGCGTGCGTGGTGTGTGATGGCGATGGTGTTGGCGAGGATGAAGATAACTTTGACAAATGCGCGGTGGGCCTACATGCTTGACTCCCCTCCCGCCTGACCCTCCCCCCCCCACCCCTGCATGCTCCCCCTTGCCTGGCCCCCCTTGCCTGCCTCCCCCCTGCCTGATACCCCCCCTCCCTTGTCTGCTGCCCCCTTGCCTGTCCCAACCCCCCCAGTGCCTGCCCCAACCCCCATCGCCTGCCTCCCCCTGCCTGCGGTGTAGTGATGGCTGTTGCACAAGATGTGCACAAGATGTGCACACACACACACACACACACACACAAACACACACACGCACAGGTGGCGCGCACGAGGGTGGTGCTGGCCGCGCCGCGCGTGCCCTCACGGACGCCCTCACAGCCGTGCCTCCGCCACACAAACACACCCTCTCACTCACACACACACACAACACGCACACGCACAGGTGGCACGCGCGCACGCGGGTGGTGCAGGCCGTGTCGCGCGCGCTCACGGACTCACGGCCGTGACCCCCGTCACACAAACACACACTCGCTCACACACACACACACACACAACACACACACACGTACACACACGCACAGGTGGCACGTGCGCACGCGGGCGATGCAGGCCACGTAGCGCGTGCGCTCACAGACGCCCTCACGGCTGTGCCACTCACGGGGGGCGCAACGTGCGGGGGGCCTGCGACCGCGCAACCGCCCGTGTGGCAGGTGGGTGGTGCCGTGCTTCGGCCTTTTGGGGTTGGTGGAGGATGGGCCTCCTTGGTCCCTTCATGGTCCTGGCTTTACAGCCGGTTATACCTGGGGCCTGCCTCTGACTGGTCCAGGGCTGAGTGTGCTGCCTGGCTGAGGTGCTGCTTGCTTGGTGCTCATCGCCGCGTGTGGGTGGCGCTGCCGTGAGGTTCCACCCCCTTTTTGACTTTTGAAAGGGCTCCTGCTTTGAACCCCTCCTGTTGTTGGTGGTGGTGGCGTGTGCCGTGTCGTGTGTTGTCGAGACACGTCGAACACGCAACGTGTATGGCGCATGTGGGTGCTTTCTTGCGTCGAGACGCGCGCACGCGCACACGCGCGACGCCCTGGCGCGTGTGGGTCTCGCTGTGTGCAGGCACGCGCATGCGCACACACTGCGTGCATGGGCGGAGCCATCACAGCACATGTGCACGTGGTCGCGCGGGAGTGGCGTGCGCCTGTGCCAGGGATTTCCTAGCCGATCGGATTCCGGTGAGGAGACCGCCCAAAGGGTGTTTGGCCGATGGGGAGCAACGGGGGAGTTCGGAAAAGCCGGAGAAGAAGCGGAGGTCCGGAGGCGCAGCCCCCGGTTAAATGTCAGCCTGGGAAGCAAAGGGAGCTCGCAGGAAATCCGGAGAGTCCGTGAGGCCCTCTCCAGCAAAACCAACAGCCTGGCAGACCCCAAGGAAACCCCTGGCGTGTGCGTAGCCCGCCCATGACGCGAGTGAGCGGCACGTCTCAAGGTCACACGCGTGCCCGTGACGTTTTTGCAGGGTGGCGTGAGCCAGGGCGAGGCGGCGGCAGAGGCGGCGGCGGCAGAAGACGCGAGCCGTGTTGCACAGCTGCAGGTGTGGGCCACTATGTGTGTGTGCATGTGCGTGTAGGAGTGTGGGTGTGGGTGGGTGTGGGTGTGGATGTGCGTGTGCGTGCATGTGTGAAGGAGTGTGGGTGTGTGAGGCGAAGCTCAAGGCCAAGCCTGGAGGACACGAACCGCGTTGCGCAGCTGCAGGTGCGTGACCATCAGTGATTTCCTTTTCGGCTCTCCACAGCCATTTGGCTGTATTCTGGCTGTACTTTGACCCTGAGCACAGCTCAACCCCTTCAGGTGATTGTAAGTCTGAAAAGCCCGCCGGACAGAACCCGTCATCAGCTATCAAATGACCTATGTATGAGGACAAACGGTCAACAGGGGGTCAATAGTCAACGCGGTCAAAGCAAAATCCGGCTGTAGAATAATTCGTTAGAAACCAAGAAAAGAAAATCACTGGTGACCATGGGGGGCTGCACTGACTGTGACAACGCAGACACACGCGCACACACAAATTACGCACAGGCACACGCACACAACACGCACAGGCACACAAACAATACGCACACGCACACACAGTGGTCCCCCACCTGCAGCTGCACAATTTGACACACATACCATTCCTCACCTCACACCCCACACCCCTCACCCCAAACACTCTCTACTGGCTCGGTTTCAGCATGTAAAAAGCACTCCCACCGCCGCCCCCACCTCCTCCCCACCCACTCCCCACCCCCCACAACCCCTCCACCACCCACTCCACTAGTCTGAGGGGTTCGAATCCGCCTCAAGACAGCACCCCCCACCCCACCCACCCACCCACCCACCCCCAAGCCACCCCACGCCCCGCTGCTGCCCACCACCGCTGCCATTCACCCTCCTCCCCCCTTGCAGGCCGCTCTGGAGCGCGCCGCCTCCGCTCTGTCTGCGCTGCACCCCTGCTCCTCTGCGCTCCTGCCGCCACCACCCACCACCGCCGCTGGCGTCGCTGCGAGTGGAAGTGTGGAGGGCGGCGCTGGGGAGCAGCTGCCGACGGCGGTGCTGCTGACTCAGCTGGCGGGGGTTGTGCGCGAGGAGGTTGTTGCGCTCGGGCGGGTGGGGTCTGCGCTGCGGCAGCTGCGGGACAAGCACGCGCTCGTGGGGAGCTACCAGGCGCAGGCGTGCGGAATGTGAGGGAGGGGGGGGGGCAGCACATGCGTGCGGCCCCCATTGCTGCTTCAACTAAGCGGTATGCCGCTAACGGCGGTAAACAGGCTGGAAACCAGCGGTGTGTAAACAGGTTACGGGCTTTCCAGAGAGCCGTTTTCATCAGATTCCGTGGAATGCCGCCGCAAAGGCGGTTCGCAATAAGTAGTCCAGAATCAATTGAAGTAGCACTGGCGGTTCCCATCGAGCCCGGGTAACAATGGCACGCGTATAAGAGGCGTGTTCAGACAGGCAAGCAGGCAGATGCAAGACAAGCGCTCGCAAGTTGGCAGCTACCAGGCCCAGGTTGGCTTTTGCCCGGCATACGTGTGGAGGGGAGACATGTCTGCCGCGCAACACCGGAGTGAGGCAACCAAGCAGATGCGCGCGCTGGTGAGCACAGGCGTGCGGTGTCGAGGGAGGCAGGGTGACATGCCCTCGCGGCAGGGGGGGCAGCCACCGCGTTGCACAGGCAGGCATCATAATGCAGGCGCGGCCGGAGTGCTCGTGCAGAGGACGTGGTACTGTGTAGCTGTTTTGCTGCATCGGCTCTGTAAATGTGGCGTGAGGCAAGGCAAATCTGCACGATGAGGCCGGACCGTGTCAGTGTTGGCGCAGCCCGTGCGTTTACACGCCGCTCGAATTATTGGAAGTGCGAACAATCCAACTAGCACTACGGGACAACGCGACCTACCTGACTTGGCACGTCACATCTATAGAAGCGACAGGCTGAGCCAGGCCTGTTACAGCGCGTGTCCGCAAAAAAAAATCCGGGCAGCCCGCTCGTGGGGCAGTTTAGCGGTAGAGTTGTGTTTCGTGGTCAACAGAAATAGGGGAGGGGGGGGGGGGAATCTGTCTGGGGGACACAGCACAATAGCCAGTGGGCACGAACAGTGGTAAGTGACACATGTCGCATCTCGCGTCAGAAATGGCCGTCCGCGCCCCTCTGTAGACTGGGGCGGACAATTCTCTGACACAGCCCCGAGCAGGCACTCGAGCGCCGGTGATGGACCGCGCAGGGCAGGTTAAGGCACACTTTCTCTCTCTTGCCCCGTCTCTGCCTCAGAAACTTGGGCAGGAAGCGTCGGCGCTGGCGCGTGTGGTCGTATCGTTGAAAGCAGCTGCTTGCTCATCAGCAAAGCAGCCTCTCTCTCCCCCTGTGTCGCTCGCCTGCTCGGCGAAATCCAAACTTGGGCAGGAAGTGGCCGTGCCGCAGCCCCTTGTGCGACGCTGAGCAGTCCACGGCTGGTCGCACTGTGGCCAAGCAGGCTGCTTGCTCATCATAACAGCTGCCTCTCTGTTGCTCACGCACTCGGCAATAACTCAACTTTGCGAACTCGGGCCGTGGCCAGCAGGCAGGATGCTTGCTCATCACAACAGCTGCCTCTCTCTGCCGCTCAGCAAACTCAGAACTCGGGCAGGAAGAAGCGGTGCAGCAGCGCACCGTGTGACGCTAAGCAGCCCGCGGCTGGTCGCGCCGTGGCCAAGCAGGCAGGCTGCTTGCCCATCATAACAGCTGCCTATCTCTGTCGCCCACCCGCTCAGCGAAATCAGAATTCGGGCAGAAAGTGGCGGTGCAGCAGCGCCTCGCATGACGCTGAGCCGCCAGCGGTTGGTCGCGCCGTTGCAGTTTGGTCGTGCGCCGTGGCCAGGCAGGCAGCTGATTGCTCATGAAAGGTCTCTTTCTCTTGCTTGCCCACTCAGCAAGATCATAACTCGGGCAGAAAGTGGCGTTGCAGCAGCGCCTCGCATAACGCCGAGCCGCCAGCGGTTGGTCGCGCCGTTGCAGTTTGGTCGTGCGCCGTGGTCAGGCTGGCAGCTGCTTGCAGATGAAACCCGTCTCTTTCTCCTGCTTGCCCGCTCAGCAAGATCAGAACTCGGGCAGGAAGTAGCGATGCAGCAGCGCCCCACCGACGCTGAGCCGCCCGCGGTTGAACGGCCCGCTGCGCTTGCAGATGAGCTTCCGCGCGAGGTCAAACCCGGCGCCGTTGTTGCGGTCGAGCAGGGTGAAGTCCTGCGAGCGCCCGCGCGAATCGCGCCAGACCTTGAGGTCGAAGTCCGACTGCGCCAGCTCTGCGTGTGTGTGTGTGTGTGTGTGTGTGTGTGAAGCCCTATGAGCACCCGCGCGAATCGCGCCAGACCTTGAGGTCGAAGTCTGACTGCGCCAGCTCTGCATGTGTGTGTGTGTGAAGGGGGGGGGGGGGTCTGTGAGTATGTGTCAGTGTGCGTGTGCGTGCTGGGTGGGTGTGCCTGTCACCCCGTGGCAAGGCTGAATGGTTCACCCTGTGTTGAGTTTGTCAGGCCTGCTCTGCGTAGCAAAACACGAGAAGCGTGCGGGCGGGCGCGGCGTCGGGTGTGCGGCCACTCTCGGGGTGCGTGCGCGTCCGAGGAGGGAGGGGAGGGGCATGTGCAACAGGACAGGCTGCACGTGGCTGCACATGCTACCGCATGTGGGCGTGGTAGCGTGCACGCGCATTCCCTCTGATCAAGAGAACCCAAACCAAGCGCCTGACGTCGCAGCCTGGCGTCGTTGTTCGTCCCTTTTGTTCCTTCATCACCACCGAACGACACGCACACGCACCTGCGTTGAAGAGCCGCATGGCGGTCCCACGGCGGAGGCCGGGCACGCTCATCTGGACGAGCAGCACGCCTGCGGTTGTGGACAAAGGTGTAGACAGGTGCAGGTGTGAACAGGTGCAGGTGCGAACATGCGCTGGTGTGGACATGCGTGTGGTGTGGACAGGTGGGGACAGGTGTGAGGTGTGGACAGCCAGCCGCCCCCACTCCTTGTCGTCCTGATGACCTGTGGTGTAGGTTCACCAGTGAACGGGGGGGGAGGCGGGCGGTTCTGACGCACGTCACCTTCTTGATGATGATGATGATGATGATGATGATGATGGATTTTACAGTCGTGTGTGACGCACCTACAGGCAGCGTATTCGACCTTGCTCGGCATATAGCGCCCGAGCGCTACAAGCGCTATACGCCGAGCACTGCAGACGGGTGGCTGGCTACTGGTGGTGGGGGTGGGGGGGGCTAGTGCGTCGGGGCTAGACCTTCACAGGGCACTCGGCCCCCAGATCTGACTCCTCTCCTAGGGATATAGGGCAAGGCACGCCCGAACGATAACTCAGCTGGTTCCAAGGCACAGCAACCGTCGCCCACGCACCTGCGCTGTAAGAGTCGAACAGGTCGGGAGCTCCGTACAGCCATGCAAACGGAGCCAGCAGTGCAGCGAGCGCGGGCGCGGGCGCGCGCGGGAACGACTTGGGCATGACCAGCTCCTCTGGGGGGGAGTACCTGCGGGACGGGTGGCAAGGTGTGTGTGTGTGTGTGTGTGTGTGTGTGGTGTGTGTGACGTGTGACAGCGCATGTGCCGCGGCACGTGCTCTGTCTCTTGCCTCTTGCCTATTGTCTCTGCCTTGGGCCCAGCATCTCAAACAGCGGGTTCAAGTTGATACCAGTCAACATGTGCCTCACCACCCCTCACACAAGCACAACAGTATGGCGCGGCTCGTGCCATCTCTTGTCTCAGTCTCTGCCTTTCCTTGCCCTCCCTGTCGCCCGCACTTAAGGTCCAGCATTCCGAACAGCGTGTTGAAGTTGATGCCAGTCGACATGTGCCGCCTCACACACACACCAGCATGGCGCGGCACATGCGCTGTCTGTCTCTTGTCTCTTGTCTCTTGTCTATGCCGCTGCCTCTGCTTCTGCCTCCCACTTCTCTCCCCCTCACCTTGGGTCCAGCATCCCAAACAGCGGGTTGAAGTTGATGCCAGTCGACATGTCGACCGCTGCACCGAAGTCGATGATCTTGACCGAGCCGTCGCCTGTGATGAGCAGGTTCTCGGGCTTGACGTCCCTGTGACATGAGATGGTGTGTTTGTGCGCATGTGCGAGAGAGAGAGAGAGAGAGAGAGAGAGAGAGAGAGAGAGAGAGAGAGAGAGAGAGAGAGAGAGAAAGAGAGAGAGAGAAAGGGAACGAGAGAGAGAGATAGAAAGAGGGAACTTGAGAGAGGGATGCGAGGGAGAGACGAGAGAGAGAGACGAGCGAGAGATGACAGGGAGGCAAGAGCGAGACAAGAGAGAGAGAGAGAGAGAGAGAGAGAGGGAGAGAGAGAGAGAGAGAGAGAGAGAGAGAGAGAATGAAAGACAGACAGAAAGAGGGAGACGAGAGAGAGGATAGAGGGCAGAGAGAGAGAGGGGCTGGAGAGGGTTGAGTGGGCAGCTCTCGCCAGTGATGAGCAGGTTCTCGGGCTTGACATCCCTGTGAGGTGAGATGGTGTGTTTGTGCGCGCGTGTGTCAGAGACGGAAAGAGAGAGAGAGAGAGGGAGAGAGAGAGAGAGAGAGGAGAGAAAGAGAGAACGGGAACGGGAGAGAGGCGAGAGGGAGACGAGAGAGAAAATCAAGGGAGAGACACGAGGGAGACGAGAGAGAGGCGAGAAATAGAGCGAGAGAGAGAGAGAGAGGGAGGGAAACAGAGAGAAAGACGAGAGTGAGAGAGAGGGGCTGGATACAGAGGAGTGGGCGCAGCCGTCGCCAGGGATGAGCACGCTCTCGGGCTTGGCGCCCCTGTTTGGAGAGAGAGAGGAAAACAAAGATCAAGAGAAGAAGCAGGCTGACAGAGAGAGAAAGAGAGAGAGAGAGAAAGAGAGAGAGAGAGAAGAGAGCGATAACGAGCCCGAGCCCGAGAAAGAGAAGAGAAAGAGAGAGAAGAGAGAGGGAAGATAGAGAGCCTGGGGAGGGATGAATGGGCACAGCCATTGAACAGGCACTGTATTCCGAACCCCCCCTCCCCCACTCCTCGCACACAAATACACGCACACACACACACCTGTGCACGATACCGATGGAGTGCAGGCGCGAGAGCCCGACCAGGACCTGCTTGAACAGGCTCTTGACGACGGCGTTCTCGCGCTTGACGGTCGACTCGCTGCCGCTGGCCTGCTGCTTGTTGGCGCGGCTGCTGTTGGTCTTGCCGTTGCCGTAGGGGCTGCGCTTTTTGCTGCCGGTGCCCGAGTCAGACTCCCCTCCCTGGGGGCGGTTGGATGTGTGGTGCGCGGGTGTTAGCATGGGCGCCTAGATCTTGGGCCAGCGTGTTGGCGCGGCTGCTGCTGTTGGTCTTGCCGTAGGGGCTGCGCTTTTTGCTGCCGGTGCTGAAGTTGGACTCCCGTAGGAGGTGTGTGGTGCTCGAGGTTTTTTTTAAGGAACGGCGCCTGGACGGCCTGCTGGGCCAGCTTGCTGCAGCGGCTGCTGCTGGTCTTGCCCAACGGCAACTTGCCGTTGGAGCTGCGCTTTTTCTGCCGGTGCCGGAGTGGATGTGTGGATGTGTGGATGTGTGTGGACGTGCCGGAGTCGGACTCCTGCACCTGTACATTGCGCGAGTGTCGACAACGGCGCCTGGACAGACTGCTGATCAGTGGTGTCTGTGTGTGTTCTGCCTCCCCCCTCCCTCCCTCCCCCACTCCCGTCGTCCTTATGTGCGTGCGCATGGCCCTCAATTCGTCCGCACCCCCCCACACACAGTCCCTCCCTCAACACACACACACACACACACACACACACACACACACACACACAACAGTGGTGCATATTTGTTTGGGCGTGATGACGGTCCTGTGATTCGGAACCAGTCCCGCAGGGCTGCTTTGGATCTTGTGACGCGAAGGTCACGCCAAGCGACCCTCTCGTGTGACGCAAGCATCCGCGTCACGCCTTCCGGCACTACTGACACAAACACACACACACACACACACACACCTTCCCCACCAGCACATAAGCCTCCACACACACACACACACACATACACGCACACGCACACACACCTTCCCCACCAGCACGTACGCCTACACACACACACACACAAAGACACACACACACACACACACACACCAGGGGTTTCCTTCCCGATCGGGAAACGAAAAAAGGCGTGTCCTAAGGGCGCGCTCCCGATGGTTCTGGGGCAGGCACCTTCGGGAAAACCGCCGTGCGGAGAAAAAGTGTGAAATTGACGATTTTCGCACTTTTCGAAGTGATTCTCCGGGCTGCAGCCCGAAATCCCGACGAAACTGGGAAAGCCTCTTCGGGAAAAACGAAAGGATGACTGACCCCAAGGAAAACCCCGACACACACACACACACACACACACACCTTCCCGCCCAGCACGTATGCCTCCACACACACACACACACGCACGCACACACACACACCTTGCCGCCCATAACGTATGCCTCCACATCGAGCGGGAACTCGCCCAGCTGTCCGTCGAGTGCATCGCCGAGCGTGCAGTCGCTCTCAAACTTCCACACCAGCCACTGCGTGCAGGTGCATGTGTGCATGTGTGCAGATGTCATGTGCATGTGTGCATGTGCATGTGCAGGTCCATGCAAGGGGGGGGGTCAGATGAAGATGCAGGGATGGAGGAGAGCAGGGGGAGAGGGGCAGGGTGGAACAAGGTACGGAGGGAGGGAGACAGAGAGAACGGGCGGACCGAGAGAGAGAGGGAGAGGGGGAGAGTGAGTGAGGGAGCGAGAGTTCAAACTTCCACACCAGCCACTGCGAGGAGTGCAGACAGCAATGATTGCTCAGTGGATGCACCTTCAACCCACGCGTGGCGGAAGATGCACGACAGGCAGGCAGCAACATCTACATGCCGCACGCTCACAACTAGCTGCACTAAGAACAGCTACCAGGACTCACTTAAGTGGGGCGTTAAGTACCACGCAGGCGGTGATTTTATTTTCAGGAATTTCAATTAATTGTTCCACAGCCGGATTTTTCTTTGACCGCGTTGACCGTTGACCCTCTAAATTCACGGTATGTCCACATATCTGAATCATTTGAAAGCTCGTGACGAGCTCTGTCAGGCGGGGTCGTCAGACTTCCAATCCACTGAATGCGTTCAGCTGTGCTTATGGTCAAAGAACAGCCGGAATACAGCAAAGTGGCTGTGTCGAGCCGAAAAGGAAATCACTGCACGCAGTGGTGGCTGCAGCGCGACAGCTGGCAGGAACACCCGCATGCCGCACGTTCACACCTGGCTGCCCTTGGCACAGTTGCCGAGCGTTGCCTTGGGCGCCAAGAAAGTAGTTAGCAGTGGTGGCTGCAGCGCGACAGCAGTATCCATGCCGCACAAAAACTGCATGCCGCACACTCACACCTGGCTGCTCTTGGCAAAAGTATGCAAGCGTCGCTGTGGGAGCTACGTACTAACATCGCACGATAAGATGTCTCCAAGCCGCACGCTCGCACCTGGCTGCCCTTGGCAAAGTTGCCGAGCGTTGCGTTGGGCGTGAAGTTGCCGATGAACCGCGCGCAGCACGCAGCCACCAGCGGCGACCGGCTGATCTTGTCGCACATGTACGCCTCCACCTTGCCGGTCTCGGACGCGCCCTTGGCCATGGTGCCACTCTGTACGGGGGGGGGGGGGGCAGGCAGGGGGGGGGGCAGTGGTTCCGGTAAGGATCTTGGAAAATTGACGTCTCACCCTGGGCCTCGCACTCTCTTCCTGAGGGCCCCTTCCCACCCAGCAGAAATCGGCAGTTTTCGACTGTTTCGGCAGTTTTTGCATTCCCACCAAACCGAAAATCGGCTGTTTATGGCGGGCGGAATCAGCCGAATATCGGCTGTGGACTGCCAAACTGCCGAGTGGTAAAATCGGTGTCGGCAGTTCGGCTGTTTGCACCCCACCTCTCCGACGTGTCCCGCGCGGCACTCCCCGTCCTCCTCTACTGCCAGGAGCCTTGCCATGCCCAGACACTGCGCAGGCCCAGCACGCAGCATGCAGCAGGGCATGTAGCAACAGCCCATGGGCATGCAACGGCGCATGGGCATGTAGCAGCAGCAGCCCATGGGCTGCAGTAGAAGCCCATGGGCATGCAGCCGACCACGGACATGCAGCAGCCCATGGGCATGCAGCCTGGAGCCCTGGCCCTGGCCATTTTATGAATCTGCCAATCCATGCCGGTGGGAACACAGGTTTGGCAGTTTGGCTGTCCCAAACTGCCGAGCCTTCCAGACCCAAACTGCCAACTCTGCTGGGTGGGAAGGGCCCTGAATCTCAATTGTTTCGGCAAAAAGTGTGAACATTGAGATTTACACACTTTCAGTTCAAAATTCGCGCAATCTCACCCCGCAGCTTCGGCCTGAATCAGCTAATCCCACCCCGCAAATGCACGTTTACGAGGTGCAAGGTGGCTAATGGAAACACTGGTGGTGGCGGTGCGCGTGAGTCAGGGGGCCATGCATCGATGCAGCGCAACAGAGCATTGAAGCTGATCTAGCTGTCTCAGACGCGCCCTTGGCCATGGTACCGCTCTGTGCGGCGGGCAGGCAGGGTGGTGGCGGTGCGCGTGAGTCGGGGTGTGATGGATCGATGCATCGCAGCAGAGAACCGAAGTTGGTCTAGCTGGGCACTGGATGCTGGCTGGTGTGTCTGATGCCAGCCGCCCTGCCCTTGCACCACACAACCCGCCATTACTCCCTTCCGTACCCACATGCAGGAAGCTGTCCCGGATCTTGCTCCTGTCCATGTTGACCCGCTTGAGCACAAAGCCAGCCGCCCTGCCCTCGCACCGCACACCCGCCCACACTCCCTTCCATACACACCTGCAGGAAGCTGTCCCGGTTCTCGCTCCTGTCCATGTTGACCCGCTTGAGCACCACGCGCCGCTTCTTCTGGTCCCCGTTCAGCAGCTGGCGCGCGCCAATCGTCTCGCCCGTCTTGATCTTGATAGCCTCGTACGCCGTGCCAAAGTTGCCGCCTCCCAGCTTCTCGCGCAGCGCGTAGTCTCTAAAGTCGAGGGAGCTCATCTTGGAGAACACCTGTGTGTGTGTGTGTGTGTGTGCACGTGTAGTTAGTGCACAAATCCATGGCAAGCAGGCAGGCAGGCAGGCACGTGCCCGACTGCAGCGAGCACACTCACACACAAGACCCTGCCTCCTCACCTTTCCCACGACGTAGAAGTCGAGGAGGGAGACGAGCGGACCAGGCTTGGTGAGCAGCAGGTAGTAGATGGCCTGTGGTGCGCGTGTTGCAAAGGTGAACGCGCGATGCATGCTCTGCGGGACCAGAGGTAGCGCGGGGTGCAGGGAGCAAAGCCGGCCAGGGGCTCGTGCTCGTGACAAAGTGTGTGCATGTGGTACGAGCTCGCACGCCAGAGCGTCGCACCCTGCACGAGGCATGCTACAAGGCACATGCTGCAAGCCGTGCAATCGTGGGGATCCCCGGGGTCGCGCGCCATGCAAGTGCATGGATGCATGAGACTCTGTGGCTCTCTCGTATGCCCACCCACCGACAGGCGCGCGACCCCCTCGGGCGTGGGAGACATCCCGATGAGCGACGCGACGTCCCCGGTCAGCAGTTGGAGCACAGGGCTCGCCGCGATAAGTCCGGACAGTCCAGCAGACACTTGCGCCATGCTGATCCCTGCATCAGCGATGGCTGGCACTGCTGATGTTGACGCAGCCACAGCTTCGGTCGCGAGAGTCAGAGCTGCGCTGGCCACTGGCGTGAACTCTGCCACTGGCGTTAACTCTGATGGGCAGGAACCAAACCCATAGCACTCGCTCGCAACGCTGTACAGGCTGGCGGTCACTGCTGCGCCACTGTGCACCACCGCCTCGACGAGAGCTGGGAGGGCGCTGGCAGTGGTGGGTCGTGAGCGATGAGAAGCGATGGAAGCCTTGCCAACCGTGAGCGATGGGAGGCCGCGAGTAGATGCACCGCAGGCCCCGCGCGCCCTGTCCAGCGTCTGCATGGAGGTCGTACGCATGGCTACAGAGCGCGTTGATATACAGAGGCGGCCTCCAGAGCCCGCCGAGGAGATAACAATTGCTGACGCGTGTGCTCAGAGGACTGGCTGCCTGCGTGTGCGCGATGGCTGCCTGTCACTCGTGTATGAAACTGTGCAGCGTTGGTGAGATGCCCGGTGGGGCGAAGAAAGTGCGGCAACTGTCGACACATTCTAGCCACAGCCTCATCATCCGCATTTGTGTGGGGATTCTATCAAACTTAAGGGCAGCCCCGGAAGCAGTAAGTCTGGAGGCATAGTGATAGGCCATACAGTGTGGTGGGGGCCAAGGGGGGGGCCACCGCTCGCACCCTTGGGGACGCTCACTGCGTGTTACTCAAGCGGGTATGGTGGCAGCGGGGCGGCGCGTCACGCAGATGTCGCAGTGGGCACTGCCACTGCCATTGACGAACGTGCACGCAGAGCATGTCCAAGGCAGCATGCTGCGATCGTCCCACACGGCTGCTGCTGTTGTCGTAGGGAGGGCAGATGGTGCGCCAGAGTCGGATGGGCGCCCCCTCGCATTCTCCGACATGCTGGCATCCCCAGCTCGCGCACCGCCACCGCCATCGCCACCGCCACCGCCACCGCCACCGCCACCGCCACCGCCACCGCCACCGCCACTGCCACCAGCACCAGCAACACCGCCACCGCCCCCAGCACCGGCGCCGGCACCAGCGTCGTCTCCATCGGAGTCGTCCAGAGTCAGGTCGACAACGGGCGCAGCCCCACGGGCGCGCCCCCCCCCTCCCGCAGCCTCAATGCCGCCACGCTGCCGCCCCGCTGCTGCCGCGCCTGCAACCCCACTGCCGCCGCCAGCGGAACTGGCACCTGCGTTGGCCGGCAGCGTTGCGCCTGCCGCCGCACTGCCGCCGCCAGCAGTGCTGGCGCTTGCTGCCTTGCCCACTGTGCTGTGCTGCCTGCCCACTGCGTTGTGCCTGGCTGTGCCGACAGCACCCTGCGGCGCAGATGCCGGCGGCCGCTGTGCACCGCTGGCGCTAGGGCCAGCAGCAGTGGGCACAGGCTGCGCGGCCGCCCGCGCAGGTGCTGCCTTGGCAGGCTGCGCCTGCTTGACCATGCCGGAGGCCGCGCCCCCCTGCGGCGCCGCTGCCGGCTGCCGCTGTGCACCGCTCGAGCTGGGGCCAGCAGCAGAGCCACCCTGCGGCACACGCAGCACGGCCGCCCGCCGCCCTGACGGTGACAATGCAGCAGCGGCTGCGCCTGCAGCAGCCAGCTCCTGTGCACCCGCCGTCCGCCCGCCCCCACACGCACCGCCCCCGTCGACCTCCCCCTCGATGATCGCCACGATCGCGTCCTGGGTGCTGCGCAGCCCGTCGCCATCCCCATCGCTGTCGTCGTCATCAATCACGTACACCTGCTGCTGCTGCTGCTGCTGTTGCGCCCGCCCCCCCGCGCCTGGCACCACTGCCTCCCCCCCACCTCCTCTGCCGCTGCCCCCTGCACCTGCACCCGCGCCCTGGGCGCCAGCCTCCGCGCCCCCACCAGCACCTCCTTCGGCCACGCGCGCGGGCTTCCGCTGTAACTGCGACTGCACGAGCGCCTCACCGATGCGCTCACACGGGCACCACACGTTGTCGCGGAAGCGCCTGTCGGCCGCGGCAGCGGCCGCCTGCGCCGGCGTGAGGTTCTTTGCCGATGCCGTGCTGCCGCCCAGCTTCTGTGCACCTTGCGACATGATGCGTTGCCGCTTGGCGCGCTCCTCTGCCGCTTTGAGCGCCACGTCCCGAAGCCGCAGTGGGTCAGGGTTGTGCGTGGGGATGAAGCCGTGCGCCCCGAACCGCCCGGCGCTCGTCCCCTCAAAGCCCACGCCGCTGCCGCTCACACCGCGCGCCATCAGGTCCTCGCACTCTGCCTTCAGCTCATCCAGCAGCTTGTAGAATACACTGCCAGTGGTGGGATTCGAGCGGGAGGGGAGCAGGAGGGTGGGGGAGTGGGGAGCATGGAATTCATTCAGTGGGGACAGGAGTGTGCACGAGGAGGGACACAGTGTGCGTTGCATGCGCGAGTATACCTAGGAGCCCTACTTAGGAGCTCCTATCTACGCGTCCACGGCTGTGGCCATTCACTTTACTCCCCACCTGTCGTGCGGCCCGCGCACGTTGTGCACCAGCTCGTGCAGCATCGTTTCGAGCACGCTCTCATAGGGGAGGAACGACAGCGGGGAGCCAGCGGGGCGCAGCCGGACCTGCGTGCACGACGCCGGGCATGTGTGTGCGCGCTGCCTGTGGTCCACTGGGCGTGCAAGTAGGACTCGTGCGCTTACAGGTACTGCGTGCGTGGGCAGGTGCATGCGTGAGCGAGCGCCCCGACACGCCTCCCCTCTCCCAATGCCCCCCACGCCTGCTGGGCACCACCCGCTCACCTTGACCTCCCGCGTCCGCCCGCCCCCTCCGCCCACGTTCATACCCAGCAGCCGCGCGTTGGCCGGGAAGAATTCAGACAGCTTTGGCACGATCCACTCGCGCTTCTTCATGATTGGCTGCACCTGCATGCGCGCATGCATGGTGGCATTTGGATGGGGAGGGTAGGATCGTCCGGATTTGGCTTCCCTGACCCCGGCAGCACCACGCCACAGAACGCAGCCCAGTGGGCCCCCCCTCCCTGCGCAATGCCTGTGCGAGCACATGCGTTCGCACGCACATTCACACACAACGCACCTGCTTTGCCACCTGCACCAGCATCGCCTTGGCTTCACCGTCGTTGGGGTGCTTGCCCATGCTCACGATGTCGTGCACCTGGGTGGAGGTTGTGGTGGACGGGGAGTAATGTGCTTTGGACGGTGTCTTGGGCACCGTGTGGTGAGCACGGTGTCGTGGGCCACCAAGGCGCGCATCCACGTGTTGGGGGTGACACGTGGTTACGCAAGGCAAGGGTCGCACCGCCTGTGATGGACTGCAAGCCCTCACAGGTCCACAGCATGGCGCTGCATGGGCACAGCATGCATGGGTGCGCCATGCGCGTTGCGGAGTCCACTCTGTGTCCCGTCCCACCTTTGACTCGCTGAGCGCCGCTCCAGCGTCCCATACGGGGCCCATGTGGTGCCGTCTCCAACGAGGGAGGGCGAGCAGCGTTCAGTGAGTTGTGCCTAGAATTGCAGTAGGGTACTCCCACAGGAGACGTACGCGCGTCTCCCCCCTGCAACGACGTTTACACTGCACGTGTGCAGTGTCGACTTGAGTGCACCTGTTGTCGAATTCTGCATGGCATACCTCGGAGTGTGGACGAGCTAATCGCCCTCCAATCATCCGGGTCCCCATCCAGGCGCCGGTACCATGGAAACCGCCGCGGGCTTCGCCCGCCTAGCGTATCGCCTGGCGATGATGAGATC
Source organism: Chlamydomonas sp. UWO 241 (assembly GCA_016618255.1). NCBI lineage: Eukaryota > Viridiplantae > Chlorophyta > Chlorophyceae > Chlamydomonadales > Chlamydomonadaceae > Chlamydomonas > Chlamydomonas priscui. The sequence goes on from VFSX01000230.1 coordinate 58,893, forward strand.
GCCGTCTGCATCGGCGGCACTCGCCTGTTCGCCACCAGCAGGCCACTTGATGGCGGCACAGAGCAGCAGTGGGCAAGCATCAGTGGAGCCTGGGATCCGTGGCTGCAGCGGCGACGCGCATGCGGCAGCGTGCACGCCCTCCCAGAGCAGTATGCATGCATGCGCGCCCATGCAGCGGCATGCGGCGTCAACGGCGGCAGCGGCGTGTGCCGGGTGGGGCGGCATGTGGCAGCAGCAGCCACATCGCGGTGCTGGGCTGGAACGGCTCGCGCTCCCTGGCCCTACAGCCGCCATGCGCCGCCATCAGGGGATGCTGCAACACCCGATGGGGGCACCTGCAGCCGCTGGGTCGTTCAGCAGCGCCGCGGCGCCTGCGTCGTCCAGCAGCACCACCCACATTGAAATCAAGGCGACCAAGGACGAGGTGGCCAAGGCGCGCGAGGTGGCGGCGGCCAAGTCTGGCGGGCGCAAGCGCTTCTTCAAGGTGCGGGGGGGTTGTGATGATTATGAGTTGCTACGTCCGTGCTGCGGGGAGGGAGGGGGGCCTGAGCTGCAGCGGCAAGCATGTGCTCCGGCAGCTGTGCTTCTGAGGCAAGGTGAGGAGAGGTAGTGGACAGAGAGGGGCGGGGAGCACGGCAGGGAGGGGGCAGGACGGAGTCGTGCCACCTTCCCACACACACGCGGCGCCTGCATACATGCGCGAGCAGGTCCCGGGCTACCCAACACGCATTCTACACATCGCCTTCTCACACGGACGCCACTGCCCGCCATAACCCTCTCAGCACGGACCAAACTTGCCCGTCTGTCATGACAAACAGTGGAGGTCCGCTCCGCAGAGGGCGGCCACTGCAGTCGACATGGGAACGTACGCCGTCATGACGCCCGCCACACCCGATCCCTACATCCACGTATCATGACACTCAAACTGCTACCTCTGTATGTGCCGGTTGGATCACCCTCTCACACGTACCAAACGTGCCTGCCTGCCATGACAGACAGTGGAGGTCCGCCCCGTGGAGGGCGGCCACGCCGTGTACATGGGCAAGTATGCCGTCAAGACGCCCGCGCGCAAAGTGCTGCTGCTGCCGACGCGCGCGCTCGCACTCGCGGTTGCGGCAGAGTGGGAGTGGCAGGAGGTGCGCGTGTGTGTGTGTGCGTGTGTGTGTGTGTAAGCGTGCGTGTGCGATGCGTGGGTGCGTGAGGTGCTTGGGAGTGGCAGGAGGTGCGTGTGTGTGTGTTTGTGTGTGTGTGTGTGTGCGCACGTGTGCGCGTGTGCGTGTGAGGTGCTCGGGAGTGGCAGGAGGTGCGTGTGTGCGTGCGTGTAAGGTGTGTGTGTGTGTGTGTTTGTGTGTGTGTGTGTGCGCGCGCGGGTGCGATGTGCGGGTGCGTGTGAGGTGCTCGGGTGGCAGGAGGTGCGTGTGTGCGTGCGTGTAAGGTGTGTGTGTGCGTGTGTGTGCGTGCATGTGAGGTGCGTGTTTGCGTGTGTGTGAGTGCTCGCGCTCGCGGTGGCGGCAGAATGGGAGTGGCAGGAGGTGTGTGTGTGTCTGTGTGTGTGTGCGTGTGTGTGTGTGTGCGTGTTTGCGTGCGTGAGTGCGTGTGTGCATGTGAGGTGCGTGCGTGCGTGTGTGAGCACTCGCGGTGGCGGCAGAGTGGGAGTGGCAGGAGGTGTGTGTGTGTGTGCCAGCACCAGCATGCAACCAGCGTGCACGCACACATACACACACACACGCACACGCGAACGTGCACACGCACAGACACGCACACGCACACACACACGTATGATGATGATGGATATTACAGTCTGTGTGACACCAGTAATGATGTATAAGACCGGTGTCGGCGCTAGCGCCCGACACCTTAAATCCAGTTTCAGTGGGAAACTGGCTGGTTACCTGGTAGGGGTGAGGGTAAACCCCCACACGCGCGCACGCACTGGACCTAGACAGGACACTGGGCCCCCAGATCCACCCTATACCACCCAGGTAGTGACAGCAACGCATTGTTGGTGTGCGCCTGTGTTCTACTACTAGTCCCGCCGCCGCCATTGGCTCCAGCAATCTCCTCCATGCCCGCCAGCAATCTCCTCCACGCCCGCCAGCAATCTCCTGCATGCCCGCAAGCAATCTCCTGTATGCCCGCCAGCAATCTCGTCCATGCATGGGCGCCGCCATGCGATCCCCATCGCCGCGCCGCGCTCCATGCGCGCCAGCACCCGTACCACCCGCCTCATTCCCGTTCTTTAGCCATTCCCAGTGACACCTATGGCTGATCCTTGTTCCGCCGTCCCCTTTGGCATCTGTAACCCGTATCCTCTCCCTGTAGCCTCATTCCCCGTTCTTAACCGCCATCTCCATTATGGTGCCCGCCCGCTGGTGGGGCCTCGCCTCGCCCCATGCCGCAGGGCTAGTGTATTGATTGCTGCGCCATCTATAATCTGCGCCTTGGGGCAGGGAACCCCTGCGCCACAACCTCCTCACAAAGCCTAGCCGCATGTGCCTCGCTTCCCATGTTTCTCAATTTCTCGCCATCCGCTTCCATGCCCGCCTGCAATCTCCTCCACGCCCGCGAGCAATCTCCTGTTTGCCCTCAAGCAAGCTCCTCCATGCCCGCCAGCAATCTCCTCCATGCATGCACGCGCAGAGCGCCGCCATGCAACCCCCATGCGCCGCGCGCGCCGTGCGCGCGCCGCGCCCGCCAGCTCCCGTAGCCTCATTCCCCGTTCTTTACCCATGCGCCGTGACGCATTAGCCTTGTCCGCCGTCCCCTGGCATGCATAACCCGTAGCCTCATCCCCGGTAGCCGCATTCCCCGTTCTTAGCCGCCATCTCCATTATGGTGCCCGCCCGCTGGTGGGGCCTCGCCTCACCCCATGCCGCACGGCTGGTGCATCGATCGCGTCGCCATCTAATAATCTGCGCCTTGGGGCAGGGAACCCCTGCGCCGCAACCTCCTCACAAAGCTAGCCGCATGTGCCTCGCTTCCCATGTTTCTCAATTTCTCGCCATCCGTCTCTCTCTTCCATCCAGGCACAGTAAACCATTAGGAGCCGCAATCTGCTTGAGTTCCGATCGTTGTGAAGGGGGTGCATGCTCGCCGCAATTCTCGCCATCGTGCATCGTGCTCTCCATCGTACCGCTGCCCCATCTGCCACATAGCCTCGCCCCATCAGGACCAGTTCATCAGTAGCGCTGTGCGTCACAGCCGCTCAGGGTAAATTTCCAGATTTCCAGCCGCCCAGTACCTAGCGCAGTTGTCCCGGTTGTCCGCCATCGAGCGGCGCCAGGGCGGGAGCCCCTGGCGAAGAGCTTATGAACTTAACATGGGTAGAGAGTGCATACAACGTATACGCACATGGGTATACGCACATGGGTTATGGGCACATGGGTTATGGGCACATGGGTTATACGCACATGGGTTATGGGCACATGGGTATACGCACATGGGTATACGCACATGGGTTAACATGGGTAGAGAGTGCATACCACGTATACGCACACATGCACGCACACACACACACACAGGCATCCAAGCCAGCCGTGCACACGATGCCGCTGACGAGCCTGGCGGCAACTGCATACGACCAGCGCGCACACACACACAAACACACACACAACACACACACGCACGTGCACACACACACACATACGCACACACACACATGCACACACGCGCGCGCACACACGCATGCGCACACACACACACAAACTCAGGCGTCCAGCTGTGCACACCATGCTGCTGATGAGCCTGGCGACAATTGCACGTGACCAGCACACACACGCACACACACGCACACACAGGCGTCCAAGCCAGCCGTGCACACGATGCCGCTGACGAGCCTGGCGACAACTGCACTCGACCAGCCAAAGCCGCGCGAGCGCGTGCTAGAGGGAGTGCTCAAGTACATCCACACGGACGCAGCGCTGTGCAGGTATGCACAGGAGCGCTTACTACCTTGCTCATCACTGTCTACCTAACACAAACAAAGGGCTACCCATTTGAAGGGCACGCGGCGGCAGGGCACGGAGGCGCTGCTTTGGGCATTTGTTTGGTATGGGACATATTTTGACTGAGGCCGTTTTGTAGGAGCTCCTACGTGTGTGGGGGGGGTTGTATATCTTTGTGTGCGTTTGTGGGCGGGGGCAACTGCACACTCAACCGGCCGAAACCGCGCGGGTTGGAGGGAGTGCTGAAGTGCATCCACACGGACGCAGCGCTGCGCAAGTGTGCGGCTTGCTGTGTTTAGCAGCTCCTGCGTGTGTGTGTGTCTGTGGAGGGGGGCAGGGGGGGGGAGGGGGGGCAAACTGCACATTCGACCCGCCGAAGATGGAGGGAGTGCTGAAGTACATCCACGCGGACGAAGCTGTGCACAGGTGTGGGTGTGTGGGGGGGGGGCTTGCTGTGTGTAAGAGCTCTCGGGGGGGGCGGGGGGTGCCTGTGCGTGTGTTTGTGGGCGGGGGGCGACTGCACACTCGAACTCGAGCTGCGCTGGCGCGTTCTGGAGGGAGTGCTGAAGTGCATCCACACGGACGCAGCGCTGTGCAGGTGTGCTGCTTGTTGTTTTTAGCAGCTCCTGTGTGTCTGTGCGTGTGTGGGGGGGGGGGAGGGCAAACTGCGCATCCGACCAGCCGAAGCTGGAGGGAGTGCTGAAGTACATCCACGCGGACGCAGCGCTGTGCAGGCGTGCACACGGAACTCATGCACCCTGCAACTGCACGCCGCAGCTGCACGCTGCCTGTGCAATTGTAACTGGTCCTTGGAAGCTGTACTCTAATTACAAGTGTCCGTGTTTGACCCTGCCCCCACTGGTACTGCTGCACGCTGCAACTGCAAATTTAACTGTTGAACTGCTGCAGGTACGAGCCCGGCCCTCTGTCTAACCGCCAAGAAGGTCCACTTTTGACCCGGTCCCCACTGTAACTGCTGCACGCTGTAACTTCTAACTGTAACTGATCCGCGCTGCAACTGCTGCTGTAACTGATGCAGGCACGAGCCCGGCCTTCTCGCCTACCGCCAGACATCAACAATTGACCCTGCCCCCACTGCAACTGCTGCACGCTGCCACTGTAACCCGTAACTGCAACTGTAACTGATCCATGCTGTAAGTGTCACTGTTACGGAAGCAGGTACGAGCCCGACCCTCTCGCCAACCGCCAAGAAGGTCCACGTTTGCCGCTGCCCCCACTGGAACTGCTGCACGCTGCAACCTGTAACTGCAACTGTAACTGATCCACGCTGCAACTGCTGCTGTTACGAACGCAGGTACGAGCCCGGTCCTCTCTCCAACCGCCAGGCGTCCGTGTTTGACCCAGTCGTCGAGTGGGCCCGGGAGGAGCTCGGCTGGGCAGGCCTGCACACCACCGAGTCGATCCTTGGCACGCAGCAGGTGTGTGTGTGTGTGCTCTTGTGACGCAGCAGGCGTGTGCGTGCGTGTGTGTGTGTGTGTGTGTGTGTGTGTGTATTTTACAAGACGACACGGCACAACACGTGTGCACTCTCATATCAACCGCCTGCTGTGCTGCTGAATCGAAACAGGAGCCAGAGGTGGTGGAGCGCGCTTGTCGCTGTCGCTTCTGGCCCTTACAATCACCTCCAGTGACTCGCACTGACTACTGCAATAACACCACCCGCCTGCCCTGCTGCTGAAACCAAACAGGCGCCAGAGGTGGTCGACGGCGCGCGCGCGCTGCTCGAGGGCCTTGACCCCTGGGAGCTTGCGTCTGTTGAGCAGCTGACCTACGGAGGCAAGTCGCATGCATGCGTGCATGCATGCGTGCACATGCACACACGCACGCGCACGCACACGCGCATGGATATGAGAGTACGCGCTCACCCACACGCGCACACGCCACGAGCACACGCGCACATGCGCACACACACACAAACACACACACACACACACAACACACGCGCACGACGCGCACACACGCACACACACACACACACACACACACACGACACACAAGCACGACACACACACACACACACACACGCAGGCAAGTCGCTGCTCCTCTCGCTCGCCCTCCTGCGTGGCCTGATCAGCCTGCCGGGCAGGCCTCAGTCCGGGGGTCTGCCTCCGCCCGGGGCGGGTCCCCTTCTGGGCGTGGAGCAGGGCATGGCGGCCGCGCGGCTGGAGGAGCTTTTCCAGACGGACGAGTGGGGTGAGGTCGAGGCGGGTCACGACCTCGACAAGGCCAACATGGCGAGCTGCGTCGCCGCGCCCATCGTCATGATGCGCCTGCTGCGCGTGCGCGACACCGCGGCGTGAGCGGCAGTGGGCGCCTGCTGCGCGTGCGCACCACGGACGAGTAGGGCGAAGTCGAGGCGGGCCACGACCTCGACAAGGCCAACATGGCGAGCTGCGTGGCCGCGCCCGTCGTCATGATGCGCCTGCTGCGCGTGCGCGACACCGCGGTGTGAGCGGCAGAGGGCGGCGTGCGCCGGCGGCGGTGCACGCTCTGTGGGCTGCCAGCGTGCCGGGGCTGCGGGGGAGGATGTGAGGAGGCACCCATCCGACTCTCTGGCGCACCGCGGGTTTGACTATCTGCCCCGCGCCCAGGGCACCCTTGGTGGTGGCAGCAGCGGGTCTGGGAGCGAGATGCGATGTTGATGCGTTTACAATTCACTATTTGCGGGCATGCTGCCTTGCCAGTACTGCCGCGTGTGCGTCGCACGGCCCCCCGCTAACGTAACTGCATCGTGACCTGGAGGCTGCTGTCTAGGCGTGCGTGCTCTTTTCACCGTCGCTGTAATTGCGCGCCTTCTCTTCGCCTGGCGTCGTATAAAGAGCTGGGAGACGTTGGGTCGCCGTGGCAGTGATCCACTAGCATTCGGACAGAGACGCGCTTGCTGCCGCCAAATTTGCCTAGAAAATGCTGAGTTGCGAAAAGCCGGCCGATGCCAGTGGCTTGGCTTTTAGGGGCCTTGTGTACTCAGCCCAGCGTTAAAGGAATCCCGAGCTGTATGTATTCCACAGGTTTGAGCCAACACGGTCAACGACTACGATCTGTCCCTGCACCCCCCCAAAACACAGGGGCTACCCCCACACCGCACGACTGCTCAACTCCCTCCCACCCAATCTGTTGTGTGCGATAACCAACAGGGGTGCAGCTGCCCGCCCCGCCACAGCCTGTCTGCATATGTACATGACGCGCGCACTTGCGGAGTGGAGCAGGCACAGCGATGATAACGTTTTAGAGCCCGCATTGCTCAAGCAACCTTGTGCCAGCAGTAAACAAAAAAACTCGCGAGCTCGACCTTCATGTCGTCAAATCATCGCGCTGAGCTTGACACTCAGCTTGCGCCCATAGTACAAGAACCCGTCTCATCGTGTGATTGCCGCGATGGCGTAAGAGGGCATTGAAAACAGCACGATGCCCCAGCCCTGCGCAGCGTGGAGGCAAACAGGCATCGCGCGTGGGCACACGTGCACGGCAGACAGGCAGCTTCCACACCACGCCACACACACCAACACATACCTTGGATTTGCTCCTGGAGTGCAACCGCATGCGCACGCGCAACACCGTGCCGCACGGCTGCATCATCTCCGCCAGGGCGCATGCGTCGTACTCAAACGGCAGCCCGCGCACCACCACCTGGCACCTGGCAACGTGGTCATCCGGCGGCGCTTCCAGACCCCACACCGAGTACCTGCCGCCCCGCGCGTGATGGTCAACGTAGCCGCTGGCGCCCCCACCGCCACCGTAGCGGTCGGCGGGCACGGTATACACGGCATACACATCGCCCCCGCCCGTTCATCGCTCCCGCCTCCACCGTCACCCCTGCGGCGCGGCGCGCCGCCGCTGCCGTTGCGGTGGTCGAGGCCACCATGCGTATTGTATGCGCTGCCACCGCCGCCGTGCGGCTTGCACCTAACACCACTTCCGCCACCGCCGCGGTCCGCGTAGCCATTGTGGCGACCGCCCTCGTTGCGGGGGGCATCGTAGCGACCGCCCTCAATGCGGGGGGGCATTGTGGCGACCGCCCTCGTCGCAACGACTGCCACCGCCACGGGCGGCGTAGTCGCCGCGCGATGGGGGCACGTTGTAGGACACGCGCGAGTCGCAACCATCACCACGGCTCACATTGTACACACCGCCACCGCCGGCTTCGCCGCCGCTGTGGTCGCGCTTCAGCTTGCGGCCGCCATCACCGCCGCCGCCGCCCGGGGCGTACCGTCCCCCCTTTCCCTGTATTATGTCGCCTTCGCCGCCCCTGCTGCGTTTTCCCATGCCTGTGGGAGGCGGCGGAGGGGGGCTGCATCCTTTGGATGCACTGCTGCCTCCTCCCATGCCTCCGGGAGGCAGCAGATGGAGACCGCCTCCCTTGCCCGAGCTGCTGTCTAAGTCCCGCCTCCGCCGACTATGCCTCCCCCGCCCGTGCCGCCGCGGTCACCCATGGTGAGGCTGCCCATGTCGCCGTCGTGCGAGAAGGCAATCGCAGGGTCGTGGCCGCCCATGTGGTTGCTGCCACGCACACCGCGGTCCTGCGGTTCCTCACGCGCGCCGCCCGAGCGCCCACCATCAAGCGGTCCGTCATTTGATCGCTTGCGCCCACTGCTGTTGGGTTCTCTGTTGCGCGTGCCCATGCCAGACATGGCTGCTGCCTCACCACCATCACCGCCAGCAGAGGGATCCTGGCGCACAGCTGCAGCTGTGGAGTTAGCAGCGACCACAGCCCCAGCATCACACTCAGGTGCAACAGCGTCCCAAGTGCTGGCATCAAACATAGCGGACACCAGTAGAGAATCAGTCACAGCATCACACGCCTGGGGAGCTACTGCTGCCTGGGGCATGCCATCATCAGGCACAGCCGCCAGAGATGTGTTGCCTGGTGCCTCGCCCGGGAAGTTCAGCCTCGCACTCGACCCGATCAGCTCGAGTGCCTTGGCGTCGTACACACGCGCTGCCTTGGCCGACGTGGCATATCTGCCAATGTAGTGTAGTTTTCTGTGGTATAGCTGAGCCTGCCACATGCCATCCTTCTTGCGGCTGACCCCACGGAGCGTGTTCTATGCACCAGGCTCCCCATCGGAGTCGCCGCCTGTATCGCTGCCAAGGCCGCCTGCACCGGCACTTGTATCACTGCCAGGGCCGTCTGCACCGCCACCTGTATGGCTGCCAGGGCCGTCTGCATCTGCACCGCCATCTGCATCGCTGCCAGGACCGTCTGCACCGCCATCTGCATCGCTGCCAGAGCCATCTCTATTTGCATCGCAGCCAGGGCCGTCTGCATCTGAGTTGCCATCTGCATCGCTGCCAGAGCCGTCTGCATCACTGACGGACCTGCTCGCCGGCGTCTGCTGAGTGACCGCAGCCTCGCCCGGAAAATTGACCCATGTTGCAGGACCACGCAGCTCCCGTGCCTTGGCATTGTATGCGCGCGCCGCTGCCTCGGGCGTAGCGTAGCAGCCGAGGTGGAACGTTCCCCTGTTCTGCGTGATTCTAGCCACAAACTTGGCATACTTTGTGCCGGTAACCCCACGGAACGTGCGCTGCTGTGCGCCAGGCTCGAGGACCACGTGGCGGCCAGGAGCCCGCTCGTCGCCATCAGCGGTGCCACTGCCATGGCTGTCGGAGTCGCAGGCGCCGCCACGTGTGGACCTGCTATCTGAGTCACCAGAGCCGCCTGCATCATCAGCGACCGCAACCTTGCCGGGGAAGTTGAGCTGGGCGTCAGGCGCCTTGGCACCGTGCACATGCGCCGCCGCCTTGGGCGTGGCGTGCGTACCCGCCATGCGCACACCTGCCCGCGATGCTGCTCCACTCCCCCCAGCGGCAGCGCCAGCGCCACCGCTCGCAGATGTGCCAGCACCAGCGCCCGTGCCGCATGCCCCAACGATGGGAGCAGCAGCGCACGCAGCAGATGTGCCGTGTGTTGGCTGCAGCTCTGCCGCTGTCCCACTGCCCCGCCCGCCTGCAGTAGCTGTGAGCGTGACCCCAGGCGCAGACACCGCAAAGCCAGCGATGTTGCCTCCCGTGGCTCCACCCCTGGCGTTGCCGCGGTGATCCCCGCCACTGCCGCACCCTCCGGTGCCACCGCCGCAAATCGAATGCAGCAAAAAAAAAAAAAAAAAAAGATAGCTCTGCCATGATCGCTGCTTGCTGCTTCAACAGCTCAATCTGGCGCCCGAGCATCGCCACATGCTTGGCATGGTTGCGGCTGGCGCATCCCTCCTCGTTTCCCGTCACAAACAGCTGTGCACAACATAGGCAAAGGCAGGTCAGCGGCCGTTTCCTTGTCAACCACTCCTCAACACCAGTTACCCGTGTGCCCTCTGTCAAGCCAAGGCCAGGACCCCACCCAACGCGCATTGGTTGTGCCCACCCAGGGGCAGCTGGCTATGGCCATGCACAAGCACGCATGCAGCCACCGCGCACCTTGCCGTTCACGTTGCTGCCGGGGCGTTCCAAACCGCTCGACACGTTGCTGCCAGGGTGGGAGTTGCTGATGGCGGGCGCTGCCTGTGCAGCTGGTGAGTGTTCCGATGGCTCCGGTGAAGGCGAGTCACCACGGCTGCTGACAGGCCTCAGCGGGTTGCCGCGCCTCGGCGTGCCAGTACCACCACTTCCGCCACCGGAACCAGGGACACCGTCCCTGCGGCACCACGTGCACGCTTCCCAGCCACACCGCCCAACTCTCCCGGCTTGTGGTCGCGCAACAAGGCTACCGGCTCACCAAACGTTGGCGAGGCTTTGTTGTGGCGGCGCTGCTGCATGGTGAGAGGAAGTGGATTTGAGTTGGTGGGGCCGGGGGCTGAGTGGATGGCGCAAGGGCAGAGTAAAGGCAGTATGCACACACGTGTATGTGCATTGCTCCCCACCTGGCCGCGTGGATTGTTGCAACCATCGGGTCCAGCAGCAGCAGCATGCGTGCTCAGCGGTCCATCGCCTACCCCGCCGCTGGCACTCTTGCGTGGCTCGCCGTTGCGCTGCACGGCCTGCCGCCCTGGTGTCAGAGGCTCAGCACCCTGCTGAGAGCTGCTGTGAGACGAGTCCATGGCGGGCGTCGCCTGGCTGGCAAATGGAAGCCTCTTGCATGCCAGCACAACACGTGCTGGCACGCCAGGGGCCGGTGCGGCGACTGCGGTGCCTGCTGACGCAGCCAGAAGAGCCGACGGCGTCGCTGCTGCCTCGCGCTGCTGCATCAGCAGTGGCTGCTGCGACGGCGAGGCCAGCGAGCTGTGCGGTGTCCTAATGCCAGCCGGCGCGCAGGCCTGATGCGCCATCTGTGCATATGTCGATGCATCGGCACTGACTGCAGTGGGTGCGAGCTCGGTGGCAGCACGCACGCTGGCAGCCGCCTGCCTTGGAAGTCGCACAGGCACCACGGTGGGGATGCGCGGCTTTGCTGCACTGTCGGGATGCGGAGGCTCTGGGCTGCGGCACGGGCTGCACAGATCTACGGTGCATGCGCTCGCCTGCGGTGCAGCCAGGGCAGTTGGGGCAGTGGCGGTGGGTCAGGGCAGCTCGGGAGACGCAGGGAAGCCAGGCGGGGGCACACCCAAGTGCGCCTGCCGGTGATGGCCGCACGCTCTCTCACCTGGGCGGATGCGTCGGTCGTGCGCCTGCCGCCAGGGCTGCCGCGGCGGGAGCTCCTGGATGGGCTTTCAGAGGCGCTTGGGCTGTCGGAAATGTAGATTGGCTCCCTCCCATCACCTGGCGCGCCGCCGCCGGCTGCCGTGTACGTCACCTGCGGTGGGTGGGCCGTATCGGGTGGGGGTGAGTCAGGGTGCCCGGGCATGGGTGCTGGGTGGGACGCATCGGGCCAGAGCGCGTCTTCGCCCTGCCGCACACCCTTGAGGCGGATGGATGAAGAGGAGGCGACGGCGGCGGCGGCGGCGGAGCGGATCGCTGCAGCTGCCGAGGACGGCACCAGCCTGCCCGTCCGCCTGGCTACGGATGTCGTGCGCTTCCTCTACGGCGGCACCGGCCGGCGGGAGCCGGCTGATGGTGGCGTCGTGTCCGCGTCGCTCCTCAACACCAAGCCTGCCGTCGGGGGCATCGGCGTGGAGCCACGCGGGGGCGGTGTGCTGCGTGTGCTCTTCACCGTGGCGTCTGACGCCGTGGCCGACACTGTTCGTGCGCTGGCGCCACGAGCTGCGCCGCTGCGTGGACTCGACTGCAGTCTTCGACGTCCTCAGTGACCGCGAGGAGGCGCAGCACCAGGCGCTGTGGCCCGCTTTCCTCGCCGCCAAGGTTGCGGGGAAGCGGGCGCAGTTCCACCGCGCGCGCCTCGTCGTTGACGGCGAGCGGGTGCCTGCACCTGCTTGCTAGATGGCATTCCCTCTGGGGGTGTTTTTGAAGGGGAGGTGACGCCACACACGTGCGGTGGCGGGTGCGGTGTGGTCGCTGAGTAGAGTGCTGCGGCGGGTGTGCTACTAGCCCCGCTTCCGGTGGTCTGGGGGAGGGGTTTTTGGTCCCTTCATGGTTTTATACCTTGGGTCCGCCCTCTGGCCATGTGAGGGGCTGGGTGTGCAGCCTGCACAGTGGTGCTGCTTGCTTGGCGCCCGCCACCAAGTGTGGATGGCGTTACCGTGGGCTACTTGTAGCTTGACCTTTTGTGGGCCTTGAGCCTTGTTTCTCTAAGTCCCACTGGAGCTTTGGAACCGTACGCCATCCACACTTGGTGGCGGGCGCCAAGCAAGCAGCACCACTGTGCAGGCTGCACACCCAGCCCCTCAAATGGCAAGAGGGCGGACCCAAGGTATAAAACCATGAAGGGACCAAAAAGCCCTCCCCCAGACCACCGGAAGCGGGGCTAGTAGCACACCCGCCGCAGCACTCTACTCAGCGACCACACCCCACCCGCCACCGCACGCGTGTGGCGCCACCTCCCCTTCAAAAACACCCCCAGAGGGAATGCCATCTAGCAAGCAGGTGCAGGCACCCGCTCGCCGTCAACGACGAGGCGCGCACGGTGGAACTGCGCCCGCTTCCCCGCAGCCTTGACGGCGAGGAAAGCGGGCCACAGCGCCCGGTGCTGCGCCTCCTCGCGGTCACTGAGGACGTCGAAGACAGCAGCCGACGGGTCCACGTCGCGCAGGTTGCGGCGGAGCGCACGACGGTGTCGGCCACAGCGTCAAACGCCACGGTAAAGAGCACACGTAGCACGCCGCCCCGGCGCGGCTCCACACCAATGCCCCCGACGGCAGCTTTGGCGTTGAGGAACGACGCGGACACGACCCCGCCACCAGCCGGCCTATCCCGGCCAGAGACGTCGTGCACAAAGCGCACGAGATTCAGGACGTCGAAGACTGCAGTCGAGTCCACGCAGCGACACAGCTCGTGGCGCCAGCGCACAACAGTGTCGGCCACGGCGTCAGACGCCACGGTGAAGAGCACACGCAGCACACCGCCCCCGCATGGCTCCACGCCGATGCCCCCGACGGCAGGCTTGGTGTTGAGGAGCGACGCGGACACGACGCCACCATCAGCCGGCTCCCGCCGGCCGGTGCCGCCGTAGAGGAAGCGCACGACATCCGTAGCCAGGCGGACGGGCAGGCTGGTGCCGTCCTCGGCAGCTGCAGCGATCCGCCCGCCGCCGCCGCCGTCGCCTCCTCTTCATCCATCCGCCTGCCACCGCCCGCGAGGAACCAGTTGGCGCCGCGTGCCACCGGGATGGACAGCACGAAGCTGCGGCGCAGCGACGTGTCGCCCACACGCACAGGCAGCCCCCCCCGGCGGGAGGGGCCGCGCGCAGATGCGGCACGCGTGGCGCCCGACGCAGGCCGCTCCGTCGCCGGTCCCCCCCCCGCCGACGCCACAGGGGCGGCAGCAGCAGCGGGCCGGGCCTGCCATCCATTTCCTGGAGGGGTTGAGTGTGGAGCCTGCACTGTGGTGCTGCTTGCTTGGTGCCCGCCACCGCGTGTGGGTAGCGCTTCCGTGGGGCATCCCCCCTTTTTCTGTTGGCAGGTCTTCAGGACTGCTTCCTCTAAGTCCTGCTGGAGCTTTGGAACCGAACGCGTGCCCGCCAGAGAGTGGATTGTAAAAACTCATCATCATCATTGGCGGGCTATGCGAGTATCCAACCATGTCCAGTGCTTTTGTGTGGGGGGGAGCCTAACTATATGTGTGTACTCCCTGGGGTTTCCTTGCGGACCGGGGTGTTTTGGCTTGAGGGTCCCTGACTTTTTCTGGCTCTGGTTTTTGCCCCTTTGCAACGCCAAGCCTGCCGTCGGGGGCATCGGCGTGGAGCCACGCGGGGGCGGTGTGCTGCGTGTGCTCTTCACCGTGGCGTCTGACGCCGTGGCCGACACTGTCGTGCGCTGGCGCCACGAGCTGCGCCGCTGCGTGGACTCGACTGCAGTCTTCGACGTCAGTGCACGCGGCGTGGTAGCATGCACCTTCACTAAACTCTCATCACCTCATGTCCAACCATGACGCGCTCTAAGCCGTGCAAACACAGCGAGGTCGCCGGCGCGCTAGTCGCCCGCGCGGCCACCGTCACAGACTCGGTGAGCAGCGGTTCCCCCGGCTCAGACTCCCCGCCACGCCACCGCGCGTGCGTCGGTGAGACACAGAACCAGCTTCCGGCGCTCCCTGGGGCGCTGGGGGCGGCCACATACGCGGAGGCTGCGCAACACATGCATGGAGGCGCCAGCAACCACATTTCGGCCTCGGCCGACACCACAGACCCCCTCCGCGCCATCCTGGCGGGGCAGGCTGGCCTCAGAGGCCTGGTAGGCGGGCTGGTGGACAGGGAGGCGAGCGCGCGCGCTCAGCCACAGAATGCGCCGACGCATGTGGGCGCGACACAGGTTGCCGACGCCGGCCACAGCAGCGACGCCCTCGCGGTGGTGCTCGCTGTGGTCCAGGCGCAGACGCAACAGATTGCGTCCCTCGTGGACCTGGTGCACCTCCTGGTGAGCCGCGTCCCCGGGGCGCCCATGCAGATGCCGCATGCAGTGCCGCATGCGGCCCACAGTGCGCCCCGCGCGGCGCCTGCTGCCAAGGCTGCTCAGCCTGCCCGGCCCGCTGCTGCTGCCGCCCCTGTGGCGTCGGCAGCGGGCGCGCTGGCGGCGGAGCGGCCTGCTGCGGCGGGCGCCGCGCGTGCCGCATCTGCGCGCGGCCCCTGCCGTCGGGGGGGGCTGCCCGCGCGTGTGGGCGAAACGTCGCTGTGCCGCAGCCACGTGCTGTCCATCCCTGTGGCAGCCGCCACCAGGCTCATAGCGGGCCATGGCTCTGAAGGCCAGATGGCGCGCGACGGGATCGTGCGCGGCGCACTGCGCGACGCCTCCTACTTGGGGTCCACGCGGCATGTGAGGCGGCTGTTCAGTGACTGCTATGGTTCCGAGGAGACGGCGGTGGCGGCGGCGGCTGTGCGGGTTGCTGCAGCCGCCGTGGACGGCGTCAGCCTGCCCGTCTGCCTGGCTATGAATCTCGTGCGCTTTGTGCACGACGTCTCTGGCCGGGATAGGCCGGCTGGTGGCGGGGTCGTGTCCGCGTCGTTCCTCAACGCCAAGCCTGCCGTCGGGGGCATTGGTGTGGAGCCGCGCCGGGGCGGCGTGCTACGTGTGCTCTTTACCGTGGCGTCTGACGCTGTGGCCGACACCGTCGTGCGCTCCCGCCGCAACCTGCGCGACGTGGACCCGTCGGCTGCTGTCTTCGACGTCCTCAGTGACCGCGAGGAGGCGCAGCACCGGGCGCTGTGGCCCGCTTTCCTCGCCGCCAAGGCTGCGGGGAAGCGGGCGCAGTTCCACCGCGCGCGCCTCGTCGTTGACGGCGAGCGGGTGCCTGCACCTGCTTGCTAGATGGCATTCCCTCTGGGGGTGTTTTTGAAGGGGAGGTGGCGCCACACGCGTGCGGTGGCGGGTGCGGTGTGGTCGCTGAGTAGAGTGCTGCGGCGGGTGTGCTACTAGCCCCGCTTCCGGTGGTCTGGGGGAGGGCTTTTTGGTCCCTTCATGGTTTTATACCTTGGGTCCGCCCTCTGGCCATTTGAGGGGCTGGGTGTGCAGCCTGCACAGTGGTGCTGCTTGCTTGGCGCCCGCCACCAAGTGTGGATGGCGTTACCGTGGGCTACTTGTAGCTTGACCTTTTGTGGGCCTTGAGCCTTGTTTCTCTAAGTCCCACTGGAGCTTTGGAACCGTACGTGTGACCGCCAGAAGTGGATTGTAAAACTCTCATCATGAAGGGACCAAAAAGCCCACCCTCAACCCACCGGAAGCGGGGCCGTTGTGCACACCCGCCGCAGCACTCTGCTCAGCTACCACATCACAACCCGCCAGCGCACGCATGTGGCGCCACCTCCCCTCAAAAGAAACCATCCTCTCAGGGATCTAGGACGTCTTGTTCAGAGTGAGCCCGCCGTCCACTACTCCAACAAAGGGGTGGGTCGGGCCCACCACACCCGCCCACCCACGCGGCATCACGCCGCCCTCAGCAAAGGACGCCAGCGCGTCCCACAGATCCATCGTCGCCAGCTCCCCCGCCCGCTCAACCGCCACCGAGCGAGCAGGGGGCTGCACACCATCACGCGGGCACGTAATGCGCCACAAGTGGCGGCGGCCTCGCTCCATGGCGTCCACCACGAGCGCTGCCACCACCGCCCACACACCAGCACGCACCCCAGCGGGAGGCTGCAGCAGCCACACCTGGCAGCACGTGATGACCGGCGTAGGAGCAGGGAGGGCAGCAGCAGCCGCCACCACCACCGCCTCCGCCACCGGGCACCCCCAGAAGCTGTGCGCACGCCACGCCGTCGCCGGCGGCCCGTCCTCATCACGGCACCGCCACCCGCAGGGGCACTCGGGCACGCCTAGTGCAGCCTGCTTGTGAAAACCACTCACCCACAGCCGCCAGATGGGCTCCTTGCGAGCGTTGAGGAGCGGCATCCGCCACAGTGTCGGCACCGCCGCCTCCAGGCCGCGCAGCCCCGCGAAGACCTGCGCGTCGGTCGCGCGGGGGCCCCCGTGCGGCCCGTGGTCCAGCGCCAGAGCCGCCTCCACCGTGGCTGCCCGCCGCACTCGCCGCTCGTCCACAACCGCCCGCAGTTGAAGCGCCACCGCCAGCTTGCACGTCAGTTTCCCCACCACACCCGGGCCGTGCGCAAACCCAACCCATCGGGGCTCGCCCGCGGCGCCGCCCCCCCCAGGTAGGGGAGCAGGTTGGGCAGCTGTGGATCGGAGGCCAGGCCGCCCACGCTGCCAGCCAGCCGGCGTGATGACACTCGGCAGCTTCCACCCAACCAGCTGCAGGATCTCCACCACAGCAGCGCGCTCGCCCGCCTGGGGGAGGGGCTGGAAGTGACGGAGCGGCCAGAGCACAGTGAGGGCAGCTCCACCAGCCGCCGCCTCGACCCAGGCTGGGGGCAGCGCCGCAAGCACGACCGCCACTGCCGTGAACAGGGGGTCGAGCGTGCGCCGCACGCACAGCAGGTCTGGCACACACCCCGGCACTGGCGGCGGCACCTCTGGGAAAAGGGCGCGGCACAGGACTGCCCTCTAGACATTGCCCCCGTCATAAGCGCCGCACGCCAGCGCCGCGCGTATCTGCCCCAGCACGAGCCGCGCGCGCGCCGGATCCGCAGCAGCGTACACCCTCAGGCAGGCGTGGTCAACCGTGCGTGTGCTGCGCACCATGTCGACAGCAGCGAGCCACGCCCACAGCACGCACAGGTCCGTGACCGTCCGCATGCCGGGGAGGGCGTCGCGCACGCGGGCCAGGCCGTCCACCAGCCAGCGTGCCGCATCGGTCGGGCTGAAGAGCGCATGCCCTGCCGCATCCCCAGTGGGCTCCCGCCACTGTACCGACCGCTGCGCAGCCGGCAGCTCCAGCTGGAGGAGGGGGTTAGCCCAGAGCGGCGCCTCCGCCCCCCACAGCTCAGCTGTTTGCACGCGCCCCGTGATGCGCGCCACCGGCCCCAGGGCCTGCACCCCATCGAGCATGCGCCTCATCGGCCCAGCCAAGAGCGCCGCCCTCACAGCCGGGTCCACGCACTCACCAATAAGGCCGTCCGGGAGGGCGCCGGCCCTGGGCGCGAGGCCAGCCATAAGCACAAAGAGGCTCGGGTGGGCCTCCGGGCACAGGCGGTGCACCGCCTCCACCATGAGCGGCTGCCATGCCGGCTGGGCCGGGGGCGCGGGCTGCTGTTCCGGCTGTGTCCCGCCGCCGCCACCGCCGCCACTGCCGCCAGCCCCGCCGCCACCGCCGGCCCGTGGGGCCGGCAGCAGGAGATGGGGGGCGCCTGCCGCCCACGCCCCAAACAGGCACGCGAGGTGGACGGCCCACTGCCCGTGCACGATCTCCCGCCACGCCGGCGCCCCAAAACCACCATGCGCCGGTCGCCCCAGGAGCATCGCAGCAGGCGCACCAGGCACCGAAGAGGCCCACCGCGGCAGCTCTGCCGGCGGGTCCGGCCCCACGCTCCTGTCCACCAGAGTAGCCGTCCACCGGGAGAGCACCCTCTCGGCCTCCGGAGTCATGCCACAGTGCACCGCCCGGAACAGGATGCGGGAGACCCCGTACGTCGCCGCCGCGTGCCCCCTGCCAAACGCCGACATGGGGAAGCGCGCGAGCTTGGTATACGCGGCCGCAAGCCTCTCACGGCACACCCCGGTGACGCCCTCCGGGGGCGGCAAGCCGGCAGAGACGGGCACCCCCAGCGACACGCCCGCGTCCAGCACGCGCAGCCCAGCAACCTCGGCACCCGCCAGCAGGCCCTCCCCCGCCGACCCCAGGGGCAGGATGCCGCACTTGCCGAGGTTGAGGACAAGGCCCGTCGCTCGGCCAAACACCGCCATCGTCTCCACCAGTGCAGCGACGTCAGCCGGCGCACACGACCGGAGGAGGGGCATGCAGTCGTCAGCGTACTGGGGGCAGGTCACTCGGCAGCCAGGCACGACCTCGACCCCCACTGCCGGGCATGTGCGCAGGAAGCATGCGAGCGCATGCCCCAGGAACAGGAAGAGGGCTGGCGCGGCGGGGCAGCCCTGGCGCACGCCCGCCGCATACTTGCGCGGCGCAGAGATGAACCCGTTGACCTCGGCCGACGCGTACGTGTGCGTGAGGATGGTGCGGGTCCACGCCAGCACGCCGTCGCCGACGCCCACCGCCTCCATGACCGCAATGAGGAAGCCACGGTCGATGGTGTCGTATGCCTTGCGGAAGTCCAGGAGCGCCAGCGCTGCACCCGTCGGCCCCACGCCCTCCGCCGCGTTGGCAGCCAGCAGGCCAGGCAGCATCTGCGTGAGGCAGATATTGTCCGAGATGCGGCGGCCAGCGAGGAAAGCGGTTGCCAATGTTGACAAGCCACATACGGCTTGGAAAGTCAGAAACAGGCCAGCAGCAAAAGCTGGGTCCTTAATAGGCAGTCAGGGTCAGCTCGCAGGCGCGGGCACAAGCAGGCCGTCAACAAACAGGCGCGCCCGGCGGAACTGGGCCTTCTGCCCAGCTGCGCGGGCCGCCTCGTACGCCGGCCACAGCGCCTTGTGCTGCGCCCGCTCGCGGTCACTTACCGCCTCGAAAATGGAGGAGCCCGAGCTCGTCAGGCCACAGCGGGAGCGGACCACCGCGTCAGCCACGTCGGCCGAGCCGACCGTGAAGAGGATGCGAGCAGCTCCGCCGGTGCCGTCGGGGCGCGCGCCGAGGAAGTTGGCGTCCACCACCTGGTCAAGGGAGCTCGGCCCGAGGCCATCAGCCCACTTGCCCGTCAGGGACTGGAGATCACTGTGCACCACGGCCATGGCCGAGCCGGCACTGGCCACGGCGGTGACGTGCAGGATGAAGGTGCGCCGGTCGCGCTTGGAGGCCGCCAGGGACCGCCGGCGGCACTGCCTGGGCGGCGCGGCCAGCGGCGCGGCCGGCGCTGAGTCCCCTCCCTTGGGGGCAGGTGAGGCAGCCGCGGCGTAGGAGCGCTTGGCTCTCCCACCCGCGGCGCCCGGTTGCATGGTGGCAGGCTGCATGGCCTGCAGGTTGAAGTCGAGCCTGAGCTGCTGCACAGCCTGCATAATGCTCAGGTACCCTGCCTCAAGGCGCATCATGGCCGCGTCCGCCGCGCGGCGCTCCGCGGCGATGGTGCCATCGGTGATGGTGTGGGCAGCAGGAGGGAGCGTCGCCGCCTCCACCTGCGTGCCCTTGGCCACGCTCGTCGCCAGCGGGGCCGGCTCCGGCGTGGTCTGCGTGGAGGCGTCTGTGTAGCGTAGGTGGACAGGGTCCACCTGCGTGCTTGCGTCAACACGCGAGGGGGGCGTGGTGTGAATGAAAGTCCAGTCCAGCGATTTGGGAAATCTGTCACTCCACAATTTCACGGTGTGATGGCCCCCCCCCACCCTGCCCCCCAGGTCCACAGCAGATTTATGGTTTGATGTTAATTAAGATTGAAATGGCAGCAGTCCCATCGCAATGTTTACACGAAGGTTGATTAAATCCCGATTTGGGCACTCAGTGTCACCGTATGGGGCGCATCCTGAAGGCAGTTCACGCATGCGGCCCACTGGAATGATGGTTTTGGAGAACTATTGGACTTAGTTGCATGCCCCTTCACTTGCCCCTCACTCCCAACTTTGGGCCGCCACGTCTTAGGTGTCAGTCATGTGTCGGCATTGAAACAGATGATGATTACAAGTGTACGCAACGAAGAACATTGGGGAGAGGTCGGGATGAGGCTGTGGGGCATCAGACTGTGAGGCAGGCTGCAAGCACTGGGCTGTGTGTGCAAGGCGGCGAGTCAGGGGGGCTGCGTATGCGAGGCTGGCAGGCGCGCGGCTGCCAGGAGAGGCTGCACGCGCTGGGCTGTGTGTGAGAGGCTGGCAAGCGCTCGGCTTTCAGGCGAGACTGCACGCGCTGGGCTGTGTGTGCGAGGCTGGCAGGCATGCGGCTGTCAGGCGAGGCTGTACGTGCTGGGCTGCGTGTGCGAGGCTGGCAGGCATGTGGCTTTCAGGTGAGGCTGCGAGTGCTGGGGTGTGTGTGCGAGGCTGGCAGGCATGCAGCTGTGAGGCGAGGCTGTGAGTGCTGGGCTGTGTGTGCGAGGCTGGCAGGCATGCGGCTTTCAGGTGAGGCTGCGAGTGCTGGGGTGTGTGCGCGAGGCTGGCAGACAGACGGCTGTCAGGCGAGGTTGCGAGTGCTGGACTGTGAGCGCGAGGCTGAAAGGCATACGGCTGTCAGACGAGGCTGCACGCGCTGGGCTGTGTGTGCAAGGCTGGCAGACATGCGACTGTCAGGTGAGGCTGCGAGTGCTGGGCTGTGTGTGTGAGGCTGGCAGACAGATGGCTGTCAGGCGAGGCTGCACGCGCTGGGCTGTGTGTGCGAGGCTGGAAGGCGCGCAGCTGTGAGGCGAGGCTGCGAGCGAAGTCACAGGCGCCGAAGCAGCACCAGCAGCAGCAGCAGCAGCTGCAGTGCAGCAGCACAGCGGCAGCAGCAGCAGCAGCAGCATTGCAATGCGTTCGCTAGCTGCCATGCTTTCATGCTGGTGGTCGCACTGAGTCTCCCGGTCGTGTCGTTGTCAGGCCGTGAGTGGACAATTGTGTCACGCGTTGGTGGACTGAGAGCCAGCCAGAGGCACGCAAGCCCATGCCCACACTCGATAATCACTGAGGCGCACACCCATTACACATTTCCTCCTCCTCCATCACCCCGGGGCCCCACATGGCTTTGAGTGCCTCTGCACCATCCCTGACCAGTGATGCCCTTCGCGCCCTCGCAGCCCCCGCAGCCCCCCCCCTTCCTGCGGGGGCAAACCGGGAAATTTGTGGGGAAACTGCAGGGGCGAATCGCGGGTCTCTCGCTCCAAAAAGTGTGCAAATCGACAATTTTCACACTTGACCGCAAAAAAACAACGCCCCCGCCGCAGGGGGGGGGGGGGGGAATTCATGTGTTCCCTAAAATGTCGCGGGTGCAAACAGGACACTCTCGGTTGCCTTACGGTAACCACTCCCACACAAACAGTATTGCCCCTCACCCCCACACAAACAGTATTGCCCCTAACTGGAGACTTTGTCGCAACAGCGGATTCTGTTAATACCAGAACCCACGGTGTGTGTGTGTGTGGGGGGGGGGGCGGGGGGGGCAGTGATTCCCCTGCGAGCCGTATACCGCTCCGAGCCGGATTTCCCATTTCCCAGAAAACCACCCAACACTTGGTGGGTGAGGGCGTGGAGCGATGCGTCGGAAAGCTCTTGCCGAGAGCAGCGCAGTGGCACGCGTTGCATGAATACCCGTTGTGAATTGTGCCTGGTATGAGCGGTCAAAGTTGCTGGAGCCGGCAAAAAACTAATTACTAAAATCCTTTCCAGGGACCACTGGTCAAAACAGGCGTCACACACAGGGGGGGGGGGTACTCTAAGGCACTTTGTGTTGACTCTGTTTGCACGCACTCAAAAAGGCGCGATACTTAGCGTTTGTTTCAATGGAGCCACGAAAGGGGTGTACGCCTTGGTCCCGGTTCCATGCATGGTGTATTCAGCGAGTTGGGGAGGGGGGGTCTGACCCCCCCCCCAAAATTGTACAGTGCCTGCAAGACACAATTTTCTTGCCCCCCCCCCCCCCCCTGGTTTTCGACGTTGTTAAATGCCGAAAAGTACTTAGGGGGAGTGAGTAGTACTTAGAAAGCACTTAGTACGTATTAAGTAAGTACTTAGTAAGCACTTAGTAAGCACTTAGTTAACAAGTAATGCATTTTATGGGCACCTTGCTGACACCCACTCCCTGATGCCTCTGAATACATCTGCCGAGTTTGCGGGCTGCCTGCCCTACAGCGTTAGATTAAGCCGGACGGTTGATGCTCTGCCTTGCGTGTGCGGCGATTTAGCAATTTAATTTCTCATAGCTTCATGGGGGGGGGTGAGGGGAAAACGAAAACATGACATATTAGGAAAGGCACGTGTACGTACACGGTGTGGAAAAGGCAAACCGCACTTGCGGTAGAGGTAGTGTTGCCAGCTCCTCCTACATCTCTGTGACGGCTTCCTTCCCCCCTGGTGGCAACCTGGTGGAGTATCCCAAGCTGGGTGCTGATAAGACATTCAGCTTCCCTTTTAAACAACCTGGGGGGTGGCACACAACCAAAAGCAATGACAGGCAGACGGTGGGAATTCCCCTTCTATTACAAGGGAATTAAGGCAAGGACATCGAGGGAGACATCCATTCCTCTTCGATTACAAGGGAAGAGAGGGGGGGAAGGGGGGGGGGGGGGTATGACCAGGACATCAGGGGGGACATCCATACTCATCCGGATGGCTTCTTTACAGTGAGGACTGCCCATCGCAATGTCCAAGTTGCCAGAAGGTAGCCGAATTAACCCCCCCAATGCAGCCATACCATGGCTTCGATGGCCGCCACCAAGGAGTGTGGACCCTCCAGTTCACACTTTCTAGGCAGATTCAGGGTTGAATCTTCTGAGGTTTTTGTTGTGCTTTTCAAGGAGATTCAGATGGCGTTGGTCCCTTCTCAATCCATGAAGGTTGCCCAAATCCCAGGTTGGGACTTCGTGCACCGTAGGGAGCACGCGAGGATTTGGGGCGTAAGGGGTGTGTGGACCCCCACCCTATAACCCAAGGACACTTTTGAGAGTGGATGCGTGCTCGTCTCATGAAGGCGGTTGCAAAAGTGGTCTTCCGTGGAAAACGGCCCACTGAACAGAAAGCTCTGTCCAGACCCCCCCCCCTCCCGCGCCCCAACATTCAGCCCTCATTTCTCGGCCCCCACGTGTCCAATTCAAAAATAACGACGGTTTAGGAACATTCCCAGCAAGGAGGCAATCATTCCTTTTGTGTGTCCATTTCGAGTTTTCTCCCCCCCCCCCGAGGAAATCGATTCGCACTTATTCAGCACCCACCACCACCACCACACACACACAAAAGCAGTGGGTGCCAAATTGGGGCTCGCAACTAGCGGTACACACGATTATAATATTCGTGTGGGAATTCGATCCGCACTTTTTCGCACCCATGATGCGATGGATGCGAACACCGGTTGGATCCAGCTCCATCAAGAGCCCGGACCAAAAGTTGGAGCCAGCTTGCGAAGCGCCCCATCTCCATTGCACGTTATAACGGCAGCAAACAAAACGCGGATCTCTCTCCAGCCCACCCACAAGGGGGTTGCACGTGGCCTGACACCGCCTCGCCGACTGCTCAATCGAGCCAGGAGACTGGAGGTTGAGCTGCGTACGCGTGCTGAACGGGCCCGGATAGCCCTACCTATCTGCTCGGCTCCTCAGGGAATACTAGAGAGGCACACAGCAGAGGCACAAAGCAGCACAGGAGGCATCTACATGGCATTCATCATCGGGCTTCACCAGCGCAACGTGGTCTGCAAGATTGCCTCAGGGCCACGCAAGCACGGACACCAGGCACCAGCCCACCCACATGGGCCCCATGTGCCTCGAGCGGCTTCTCTCTCGCACGATTCTGACTCACTCGAGGTGCAGGGCGGACAGAGGGGCGAGGTGGCACTCGGAGCGGCAGCAGGCAGGCGGACAAAGACGCGAGGTGAGGCGTCCAGCAGGGGCAGCAAGATATCTTAGCGTGTTGCCTTCGGGGGGTGGGGTAAGGTGGGGGGAGGGGCAGCCCTGATGAAGTGCAGCCCACAAGTAGGGCTGCACGTCAACCGCAGCACGCCACCCCATGCGCCGCCCATGCAGACGGACAGATGGCGCCGCCAGTGGTCACCACATGCACATGCATGCAGGCACCGACTCGGCTCCATCCTCCCCCCCCCCCCCCCCCCCCCCCCGTTGCCGTCGCCGACGTGCACACCCACACCCCTCGTGCGCACCGTGCAGGCCGCCCGCGCCGCGACACCGCCACGAGCGCAGCAGTAGCAGCGCCCACGCCGCCCGCTCCCGCCGCTTCTCCCTCTGGCTGCTCCGCCAGCAGCAGCAGCAGCAGCAGCAGTGCTGGGGGAGCGGTGCACACGCCGACCGCACGCCTGCTGGACGCGACGATCCCCGTCGGTCCGTTCCGTGGCGCGGATGCCTCGACCTCAACCCAGGGTGCGTCGCTCCCAGCGTTCCCGCACGCCGCTGCTGCCTGCTGCTACTGCTGCTGCTGCTTGCTGCTGCTTCTGCTGCTTGCTGCTGCTGCTGCTGCTGCTGCTGATGGCTGCTGGCTGACACCCTACCCCAGAACTCTCCCCCTGGGGCGTCGGCTACATGCCGCGTGCGCCAGGGACTGCAACACGCGCGACTCGGGACCACGCGCAGTGTAGCCTAGCAACACCCTCCCTCCCTCACCCAACCACTCGCTCACTCACCCACTCGCTCGCTCGCTCAACCTCTCACCCACTCACTCAACCACTCACCCAGCCACTCACGCACTCACCCACTCCCGCCCGCCGGCACACACAGGGGTCGGTGGCTCATCGTTCTGGGACCTTCTGTCCTACCCGGAGGAGCAGAGCCAGCAGCTGGGCGGGCGAGCGCGCTCTATGGCTGACGCCAACGTGCTGCGGCGCAAGGGGCACCTCAAGGAGCAGGTGCGTTGCCTGTGTGTGCGTGTATGTGCGTGTGTGTGTGTGTGGGGCGTGTATATGTCTGTGTGTTTGCGTGTGCGTGCGTGTGTGTGTGTGTAAGGGTGGGCGGTCTATATATAGCCCTATATAGTTATAGCCTATGTGGCCACCCCCACCCAAGTTGGCCTCACAAGTCGGACATTTCCCAAAGCGCCCAAACGGCCTCCCAACGACGCCCCGCCGCCACCCGCGGCACCCAAGATGTGTGTTGGGATGATATTAGGCTTGTGGGGCCGTCGCGGGGCCTGGGGAGAGGCGGGGGCGTGCGCGCTGTGGGAGGAGCGCCCCCACTGCATGGGCGCATGCAACTTTCCGGCCACCATGCGCGGCCAAAACTGCATGCCCGGACCTAATTCCATCGCCGCGAGCTTTCTACCTATACCAATAAGGTTGCCTTTGAGCGCCGAAGCGCGCGGTCTCGTCTGCGTGACACCCATGGTGTGTGAACATTCCAAACTTCGGAGGCGTCGCTCTCGGCCTAGGAGGCATCCCCCGGACCTCATTCCACTGCCCAGAGCTGGCAAAGTGTACCATTTAGTTCGTGTTTGAAGGGAGTCGCGTGAAGTTGCATGTGCGCGCGTCCAGACGCCGAAAAGTGCTGCCTCACTTGAAAGCACACCAAGTGAGGCGGCACATTTCGGCGTCTGCACGCGCGCACAAACGTCATGCAACGCCCGTCAAACACGAACTAAATGGTACAATTTGCAAGCTCTGGGCTGTGGAATGAGGTCCGGGGATGCCCCCTGGCTGAGAACGACGTCCCTAAAGTTTGTGTTTCCATGCAATGTCTGACTTTGTGACACTTATGAGGCCAACTTGGGTGGGGGTGGCCATGTATAGCCTATATATAGCCTATAGACGCGGGGCGCCTGCCTATCTAGGCTCCGAGCTCTATAATATAGGGTCCCGCGCCGAGTGTGGAGGCCGCAGAGGCCGCAAAAGGGGCACGTTGGCCTCCCATCGCGGCATCAGCGAAGGAACGTCACCATGTGAACCTAATGCATCGCCGTGAGGAGCGAGAGGTCTCGAAATGGCCGTCGGAAGGAGTTCCCACACTCCGTTCGACTGCAACAGCCGGCTCGTACTACTTCCGAATGAGGCCCCACCGCTTGCGACGCCCCAGAAAGGCATAGAGGGGACGACGTACTTTCGTTTGGCGCAGGGCTGGGGGGTTGCATGGGGGTTGCATGGGGGGGCTGCACGCATGCAGTGGGGTGGGTTGGTGAGGCACGCAGGTGCAGGTGGCCAGGAGCATCCCCTGGCATGCTTGGCAGCATAGAAGACCCACAGGGCATAAAAGAGACATGTCCTTATTAGGTTAGTGGCATGGGTATGGAGCCGCGCCGTGGCGTGCTGCGTGTGCTCCCGCCGCAGCCGGTGGGAGCGCAGCAGCGGCGGTGGCGGCGAGAGGGGCCGCTGCAAGGCGGCGGCGTGGAAGCCCGCCCACCCAGCAGCATATATGATGGAGTGGGGTGTTGTGTTTGGGGTTCTGGGTTATAGAAAGGCGGTGTGGGTTGGTGTATTGGATGCCTGCAGCGTAGGGCGGGTGTATAAGGGGCTTGCAGCGCGTGTAATGTCAATACGAGAGCGTGCGACTCCACGTCTCCGCGTCCCCTCCGCGCAGCCAACGTCTTGTATTGCTTCTCACGCCTCGACAATAATTCCAACAAATATTCGGAGTGCGGTTCCGCACAGTCCCCATACTACCCCCCACTGGGCAGCACCTTCCCCACATGTGCGAACGTCTACCGTCGCACACACCGCATGGTTTTGGCTGAAAACGCGACCTGTATGTATACCAGTATACCGGGCTTTCGATGCCGCGCATCGTGGTGGGGTGGGCCTGCCTGAGGGGCGCAGGAAGAGGTGTTCTTTGGTGATGTTGTTGACAGCTGGGTGTCGAGAGCGTCTGCCCGCGCCCAGGAGCTCTCTCCGGGCCCTGGCTCGATGTATTTGGACTTCATGCGATATATAGAGCTTGCCAGATGCCCTGGGGAGCGGGCGAACCCGCGTTTGCGGGTGCCAAAACTTGAATGTGCAGTGATGCCAAGGTCTCCATGCACCTGCTCCGAGGCCTCCCTCGAGCTTCAAATGTCTAGTGTGTGACTCCCATACGCCATGCGTGCCCTCAAACAGAGGCTTGGGGGCTTCCTGGAGCATCTCGGGTGTGTGCTTCGTGTGGTGGTTCGGCAGGGTCGTGCCCGCAGCCTCTAGGCTGTTCGCGAGGCAATGCACGATGACATACGATCAGTAATAGCAATACTTGAGAAGTTCGCTGCGTCGTGGGGATGCGTGCTGCCCCTAGGGCGTCGATCGTTGTTTGGGCATTCATCCCGACATCATGCAACACCGACCAGATCCATGCCCCAGACGCCCCCTCCGCCGCGCGGATGCGACCGTGTAACACCCCAATGGAGCCTGGGGCTGTTGGGGTGCGGGCAGGGGCATGTAACACGACCACCGACTGCGTGTGTGCATGCAAAAAAGCTGTGCACGCAGGGCAAAATCTAAAAATAATTCCATTCCAATTTCCACAGTCAACATTCTGTATATTAAATGGGGCTCGGAGCCGCGGCGGCAGGTCCGTAGGCGTTGTACTAGGGGGTGCCGCATGGACACGCGTCTGCATGGTGCATGGCGTGTGCCGCGTCCATGCAGCGGTGCAGCGCGCGCCCCCCACGCCGCCCGACCGACTGGCCATCATCGGGGACATACTGGGGACGTGCACAGCGAGTTTTACTGCGGGGGGAGCTCGGGAGGGCGTAGTTGACCCCCCAAAACACTGTTTTTGGTGCCCACACTTGTGTGGAGGGCCAGTCAAAATCAAAGCATGATACCACCCCAATTGTTTGGCTACGGGTTCTCTGGGATGTGAACAAAGTGCTTGCAAATTTTCACACGAAATCACGTACTCCTACCCAAAGCAGGTTCGATCGTCCAAACTGTGAGTTCGGGGGGGAGTATGGGGACTGTGGCGGTTCCGGGTTCCTTTAGAGTTGCATATATTTGTCATACTTTCCAAAAACAGATTTGATTTTAATCTAGGAAATTTATATAGTCCCTATATAGGGTATAGCCTATATATGGCCACCCCCACCCAAGTCGGTCACACAGTCCTGACACTGTCGAAAACTGGAAAACGCCCCAAACGCCCCTCCCACGCCGCCCCGCCCCCACCCGCGGCACCCAAGATGTGTGCTAAGATGATCGAAGGCTTGTGGGGCCGTCACGGGGCCTGGGGAGCGGCGGGGGCGTGTGCGCCTGGGGACGGGCGCCCTCTGCATGGGCGCATGGAACTTTCCGGCCGCCATGCGCGGCCGAAACTGCATGCCCGGACCTAATTCCAGTGCCGCAAGCTTCCTACGTGTACCATTAAGGTTGACTTTGACTGGCGAAGCGCGCATTCGCGTCTGCGTGACGCCCATGGTGTGTGAACATTCCAAATTTTGGATCCGGAGATCACCACCAAGAGCCCTCCTCTGGACAAGTGCCCGCCGCCAAAAGCTTGCGATTCGGCCCATTTAGTTCGTGTTCGAAGGTCTTGGCGTGGCGTTGCGCGTGCGCACGACACGACGTCAAAATGTACCGAACCAGCGCCATGCTCCAGTTTCGGTTCGGTACATTTCGGCGTCGCGTAGCGCAAAAACGCAACCACACGCAATGCCCTTCGAACACGAGCTAAATGTGCCAAATCGCAAACTTTTGACTGTAGAAAGAGGTCTGGGCATGCCCCCGCTGGGGAGAACGATGCCTTCAAAGTTTTGATTTTTCAAACGATGTCAGGTTAGTGGGGGCAGGTGTGCCCGACTTGGGTGGGGGTGGCCATATAGCCTATATAGGGCAGTCTGGCGGGCCGGGACCCTATATCGACGAGGGTTATGTGTGTGTGTGCGTGTGTGTGTGTGTGTGTGTGTGTGAGTTTGTGTGTGTGTGTGTGTGTGTGTGTGTGTGCGCGTCGTCCACAGTCGACAGCATGCGATGCTGGATGGACGTGACGGATGGCAGATGGCATGCCAGGGGGGTGGACTTCGGCAGCCGCCGGCCTGATGCTGGATTTTACAGTCGTGTGTGACGCACCTATCCTACCCTGACGCACCTACCCTGACGCACCTACCCTGACACACCTACCCTGACGCACAGTGATTTCCTTTTCGGCTCTACACAGCCATGTGGCTGTATGCCAGCTGTAATTTGACCTTGAACACAGCTCAACCCATACAGTGGATTGTTAGTCTGACAAGCTCGCCAGACAGAGCACGGCAACAGCTTTCAAATCACCTATGCATGAGGACAAGCGGTCAACAGGGGGTCAGCGGTCAACGCGGTCAAAGCACAATCCGGCTGTGGAATAATAAATTGAAAATCCTGAAAAGGAAATCACTGCTGACGCACCTGACGACCCTACGGCTGAGGGTCGTGTAACACGTAACAAGTAACACGGGGTTCCCAGCTTAGCAGGACACTCTACTCAAGTTCACCCCCCGACACTACAGCCACTGAAGTGAACTAGAAAACCGCTGAAGGTCTTGTACGCCATCAAATGCATCTGACGGGCTGTACACTCGCCCACACACCCGCAGGACCGCCCCACCAAGTTCATGCGCGAGATGCACGACACGCACACGATTTCAGTCATGATGGCAGATGGCATGCTAGGGGGTTGAATTTTGGCAGCTGCCGGCCGAGGGTCTTGTGCGCCATGAAGTGCATCACACGGGATGCACACTCGCCCACACACCCGCAGGACCGCCTTGTCGAGTTCATGCGCAAGATGCATGATACGCACACGATTGGAATCATGATGGCAGATGGCATGCTTGGGGGTTGCGCTTTGGCAGCTGCCGGCCTAGGGCCTTGTACGCCATCAAATGCATCTGACGAACTGTGCACTCGACCACACCCGCAGGACCGCCTGATCGAGTTCATGCGCGAGATGCACGACACGCACACGATCGGGGAGGTCATGGCCAAGATGGAGCGGTGGGTCGCACGCCAGTGGTTCCGGTTCAACAGGTTTTACACGTACTCGCCCGGAGGATCCCGAGGCGTGAGTTCAGGCCTAGACTACACGTCTAGGGGGGCTCTACTAGGAGAGCCCGCAAGGCCACGCAGCGCGCCAGCCTACCAGTAAACGCCATTAGTTCCGAGTGTGTCAACCCTTGATGAGGATGGAGTTTAGAGAGTTACGAGTCCCGTTTCTCTCTCTAATTTGTCTCCCTCCCTGACCCGGCCTCGGCCTGTCCTTTTTGTCACTCTGTCACTTTGTCTCTGTCGGGTTTGGGTTCGTGTAACACGTTCCTCCCTGAAAAAAATATGACAGGCTGTGTGACACCAGTAACGCTGTATTAGACCTGTGTCGGCGCCAGCGCCCGACACCTTCACTCGTAGCTTATCGTAGGGATAGTGCGGTTTGTGTGGCGCCACTTTTGGTGTTGCAGACATCATCCGGCGCAAGGCCCCGCACCCGCTGCCCCCCCACACGCGCGCGCACCTGGATCGCGGAGCACGGGCGTGAGCCGCGCAACTCGCAGCTGCGCGCGCGCTGCCCACCCGCCGCCCAACCGTCCCCTTACCGCCCGCCCCCCACCCGCTGCCCAACACACACGCGCGCACCTGGATCGCGGAGCACTGGCGTTAGCCGCGCAGCTCGCAGCTGCGCACCCGCTGCCCACCCTCCGCCCAACCGTCCCCTAACTGCCCCCCACCCGCAGCCCCCCCCACACACACGCGCGCAGCTGGATCGCGGAGCATCGGCGTAGGCCGCGCAACTCGCAGCTGCCCACCCGCTGCCCACCCTCCGCCCAACCGTCCCCTAACCGCCCCCCACCCGCAGCCCCCCCCACACACACGCGCGCAGCTGGAATGCTGAGCATCGGCGTAGGCCGCGCAACTCGCAGCTGCCCACCCGCTGCCCACCCTCCGCCCAACCGTCCCCTAACCGCCCCCCACCCGCAGCCCCCTCCACACACACACGCGCGCAGCTGCGTCGCGGAGCACTGGCGTGAGCCGCGCAACTCGCGCCTGTTCAGTCTGCTGCCCACCCGCCGCCCAACCGCCTGCCCAACCGCTGCCCCACCCCCCCACACACAAACACAAACACACACGCGCGCGCGCACACACACACACGCACGCACGCACGCACACACCACCTCTCACCGCGCAGCTGGCTCGCGGAGCACCGGCGTGAGCCACGCAACTCGCGCCTGTCCAGCCTGCTGCCCAACGGCCCTCCAACCGCTGCCCCACACACCCCACACCCCGCACACACACACACACACGCACGCAAGCCCCCCCCCCCTCACACACACACCGCGCAGCTGGATCGCAGAGCACCGGCGTGAGCCGCGCAACTCGCGCCTGCGCAGCCTGCTGCCCTCGATCGGCACCTTCTTCACGCCTCTCGACCTCACGGTTGCGCTGGAGCAGTACGACCGCGCGTTCCACCTCACATCGCGACGCTACATCCCGCCCAACTTTGCAGAGCTGGTGAGGGTTGTGTATGTGTGTGTGTGAGTGGGGGGCAGAGAAACAGAGAGAGTGAGGGAGGGGAGGAGAGAAGAGGGAGAAGGAGAGAGAGGAGGGAAGGAGGGAGAGAGAGAGAGGGAGAGAGAGAGAGAGGGAGAAAGAGAGGGAGAGAGAGAGATGGCAGTACGACCGCGCGTTCCACTTTATGTCGCGCCGCTACATCCCTTCCAACTTTGCAGAGCTGGTGAAGGTTGTGTGTGTGTGCCGGGGGGGGACGGGGGCAGAGAAACAGAGAGAGTAAGGGAGGGAAAGAGGGAGAGGGAGGGAAATAGAGACGGAACGAGGGAGAGAGGGTTGATAAGGGAAGGAGGGAGAGAGATATGATGAAAGAGGGGAGAGAGAGGAGAGAGAGGAGGGAAGGATGGAGGTAGAGAGAGAGGGAGAGGGGGGGAGAGGGAGAGAGGGAAGGAGACAGAGGGAGAGCGAGAGAGGGAAGCAGTATGGCCGCGTGTTCCAAATCACGTTGCGCCGCTTCATCCCGCCCTTTGCCGAGCTGGTGAGGGGCGTGTGTGTGTGTGGGGGGGGGGGGGGCAGAAACAGAGAGAGGAAGGGAGCGGAGGAGAGGGAGGGAGGGGGAGAGAGATGAGGGAAGGAGGGAGAGAGAGAGGAGAGATGAGGGAAGGAAGGAGAGATGGAGAGAGATAAGGAAAGAGGGGAGAGAGAGGAGGGAAGGAGGGAGAAAGAGAAAGGGAGAGAGGGAGGGAGAGAGAAGTACGACCGCGCGTTCCACCTCACGTCGTGTCGCTACATCCCGCCCAACTGTGCAGAGCTGGTGAGGGGCGTGGGGGGGGGAAGGGGGGGGCAGAGAAACAGAGAGGGGGGAAGGGGAAGAAAGGGAGAGAGGGAGAGAGAGAGATGAGGGAAGGAGGGAGAGAGAGAGGAGGGAAGGAGGAAGGGGGAGAGAGAGAGAAGAGAGAGGGAGAGAGAGGGAGAGAGAGGGAGAGAGAGGGAGAGGGATGGGAGCAGTATGACCGCGCGTTCCACATCACGCCACGCTCATCCCGTCCAACTTTGCCGAGCTGGTGAGTGGGCGACGGGGGCAAGAGGGACGGGGGGACAGAGAAGGAGAGAAGCAGAGATAATGAGAGCAGCAGAGAGGGAGGGAGAGGCAGGGAGCAGGATGACCGCGCGTTCCCCATCACGTTGCGCCGCTACATCCCGCCCAACTTTGCTGAGCTGGTGTGTATGTGTGTGGGGGGGGGAGGAGATAGAGGCAGGGAGAGAGAGAGAAGGAGAAAGAGAGGGGGAGAGAGAGGGTGTGGGGGCATGTGTGGAGGAGGGGGGACCCGGTGTTCTGGTGGGAGTGGCTATCCGCCTCACTTGCACCCCCCCCCCCTCCCTCTTTCTCCCCCACCCACCCTCTCTCCTCCCCCTCCCACCCACCCTCCCTCCTCCCCGCAGCGCCATATTGTCAACATTGCGCAGCTGCACGCGTCAGCAAAGGACCTCAAGCTTATCACCTTTGATGCCGACGGCACACTGTACGCCGACGGGCACCACTTCGACCACGACAACGCGATGATCAGCCAGGTGGGTGTGGACAGGTGTGGTGTGTGAACAAGAAGTGTGGACGTGTGTGTGACCGGCAGGTGGGTGTGAATGCGTGGCACGCTGTACGCAGGCGGCCACCACTTTGACCACGACAACGCGATGGTCAGCCAGGTGGGTGTGGACGTGTGTGAACAAGCAGTGTGGATATGATCTGTGACCGACCACGTGTGTGATGGTGTGATCAGTGTCAAACAAGCAGTGTGGATATGATCTGTGACCGACCACGGCCAGGTGGGTGTGAACATGCGTGGCAGTGTGAATATTAGTGTAAAGTTTGTGTGACCGACCACGTCAAGACACCGCGGTCATCAGCCTGGTACATTTTGGGAATGAGTTGGGGGCGTGCCGCCTCAGTAATTGTCGAGTGTGGACATGGGCTTGTGTGCCTCTGACTGGCTCTCAGAACCGTGTGTAGTAGTTCTTTGCGGTTCGTCACAATGGGGGGCTGTGCTGGGGGGCTGTCTCCGCAAGCCTCGCTGGCTACTAGCTTTTTTCGGGCCTTGTGTTTTTACTCGGGGTTAAGAGGCGCTCCCGTTGTGTTGCGCTTTCGACGACGACGACGGTACATTCTGGGCCCGCACCTGCCCGGACCAGACCATGGCCACGCAGACCTCCCAAGCTGACACATCGCTCACGACCATCGCTGCCCGTAACCTGTGCATAGAGCGTGGCCAGGATGCAGCTCGGCGTGCACACCGCGATCGTGACGTCCGCCGGCTACCTCTTCCCCCCCCCCCTCCACAGCTGCCCCCGCCTCCCCACCACACTCACACACACACCCACACCCACACCCACATATGCACAGATCGTGGCGATGATGCAGCTTGGCATGCACGTCGCGATCGTGACGGCCGCCGGCTACCCGGGCGAGGCGCACAAGTTTGAGCGGCGGCTCACCGGGCTGCTCGATGCGTTCCAGCACATGCGGCTGCCGGCAGAGGTGTGACCTTGTGTGTGACTTTTTGTTGTGGGGGGGGGGGCAGTCAGGGATACCTCTATAAAGGCGTCGTAGGGGGGTCAAATCCTTAAACGTGGGGATGCACGCGCTGCCCACGGCCACCTGGCTACGTTCATATGGCTGCAGGGGTGTGGCTATTGATGATGATGATGATAGATGCTGCAGTCAGGGACGCCTCTAAAGGCGCGTTATTAGGGGGGGGGGGGGTAGTTCAGTTGCGGATGCATGAGCTGCCCCTATGGCCACCTGGCTGCGTGCATGAGGCTTCCGGCAAAGGTGCGACCGGAAGTCGGTCCTCGGTAGGCGTGCAAACCCGAAGCCACTACAGGGCGGGGTCTCAAACCTCAAGCTTACACATGACGCCCAGAAACCGCGACTGCCGACAGGCATGTGTGGCCCGACCGCGCGTCCATACCAGTAACCCTAAACCACAAACCCTAAACCACAAACCCCTTAGGTGAC
The DNA here is from genome assembly GCA_016618255.1 of Chlamydomonas sp. UWO 241. Lineage (NCBI taxonomy): Eukaryota > Viridiplantae > Chlorophyta > Chlorophyceae > Chlamydomonadales > Chlamydomonadaceae > Chlamydomonas > Chlamydomonas priscui. The sequence goes on from VFSX01000230.1 coordinate 93,831, forward strand.
CGACCGCTTCCACATCATGGGCGGAGAGTGCAACTACCTGCTGCGGGTGACGCCCGACACGAAGCGCCTCGAGTTTGTCGACGTGAGTCGTGCGCAGCGACTTCCTTTTGAGTGTGTTTAGAGCCTGCATTGAGCCTGTCTCGAGTCTGTCCCGAGTTTGTCGACGTGCGTCTGTTTGAGTCTCTGTCTGAGCCCGTCTGGCTCACGTGCAGCTTCGTTCACTGAGTCTGTCTTGAGTCTGTCTTGAGTGTGTCTCACGAAGCTGCGCGTGACGCCCGACACGAAGCGCCTCGAGTTTGTCGACGTGAGTCTTGCGCTGTTTCCTTTTGAGTATGTTTTCGGCTCAGTCTTGAGCCTGTCTGAGCCTGTCCCGAGTTTGTCGACGTGAGTCTGTTTTGAGTCTCTGTCTGAGCCTGTCTGGCTCACGCGCATTGAGAATGTCTCAAGACAGACTCATCGAGTCCGTCTTAAGTCTGTCTTGAGTGTGCCTGACGAAGCTGCGCGTGACGCCCCTCGCTTGCTAACAGTCCGGCGATGTCCTTTGAATGGGGGGCATGCACAGCGGGCAAACAGTCAGTTGAAGTCTGTTGCTGCTGCTGTTGTGGTAAGTTGAAGCACCTCGAGTTTGTCGACGTGAGCCTTTTGTGTCACAGGGCCCCCCCTTGTCTGTCTTGAGTCTTCCGAGTCTTTCTCGGATTTTTCAGTGTACTGAGTGCAAGTACCTGCTGCGCTTGACGCCAGACTTGAAGCGCCTCGAGTTTGTCGACGCGAGTCTGTTTTTTGTGTCGTGGGACCCCCCCCCCGTGTCTGTCTTGAGTCATCTGAGTCTTTCTCAGTTTTTTCCGTGTACTGAGTGCAACTACCTGCTGCGCGTGACGCCCGACACGAAGCGCCTCGAGTTTGTCGACGTGAGTCTTGCGCAGCGATTTCTATTGAGTGTGTTTGAGTCTGTCGTGAGTCGGTACGAGTCCGGCAGGGTCTGTCTGAATCTGTTTCGAGTGTGTTTTGAGTCTGTCTGAGTGTGTCTGAGCCTGTGCTGGGCTTGTCTTGAGTTTGTCGACGTGAGTCCCGAGCCTGAGTGTGTTTTGAGTGCGTGTCTGAGTCTCTGTCTTGGGTCTGTCTTGAGTGTGTGCCACAACGCACCTCGATTTTGTCAACGTGAGTCTTGTGTCTTGTGGGGCTCGATAAACGGAGGCGCGTTCTCGTCGCCGAGCCCTGGACCCAGCAATGCGGCGCTGCTGGTGACGAGGATCTCCGTGCCGCTGACGAGCGGGGTAAAATACGACTGGCCCGGCTCCTGCTAGACTGCCCCTCGGTGGAACACTTCAGGAGCGGCCTGCCCGGCGCTGCCATGGCTTGGCGAGTAGCCGCGGCGCTGCCGCGGCCCGTGCTGGGAGACGGCCCTTATCCTCCCCCCATGCAGGACGCCATGCGGCACCGATCTCGACGAGTTGATCGACGAGCGGAGGAGCTGGCGCCCGTCAATGCATGCTGGACATTGGTCAAGATGGCTGCCCGTGGAGGCGGGCTACCATCACGGCTTCAGCGGTGGCGACCGCCGAGGCAACACAGAGTAAATCCGCTTCACCAATCGCAGCGTTCGTCACCGCGCTCATCCTCGGGGTCGCTCGTCTGCCGGTGACTGGCGTTGGAAGGTCTTCAGGCAGCCTCCATGACAACTCTGTCGTCCATGCACCCCTGGAGGGTGGGACCTGGCCATGCATGAGGCATGGGGCGCCGGCTGAGCCCCATGCAAACGAGAGCTGGACAGCCATGCACTGCCAGGCGGGGACCGTTCCAGTCAGCGCCAGTCGGCTCTGCCGGCTTGACTGGCCACAAGGCCACTACTGTGACCCTGAGGAAGGTCCTCTCCTATATGCTCCTTGCCAGACATGTCTCTCAGAGACCGCTGTTTGGGGTAGTCTAGCCGGCGGGAGCGGTAGTCTATCGGCCGGGAGCCGGCAGTACTCTAGTACTTAAGTGTGCTGGAGTATCGGCGGGTGTCTCTAGCAGAAGCGTAGCCTGCTTAGCTGGAAACCCCGTGTTACTGTGTTACTGAGTCTTGTGTGTGTCTTCAGTGTCTGTGACTGCCTGTCTTGAGTGTCCGAGTGGCTCAGTGTCTGACTGTCTGCATTTCCGTCCGAGTTTCCGTCTGAGTGTCTGAGTGTCTGGAGTGCCTGATCATGTCTTGTCTCGAGTGGCTGAGTGTCTGAGTGGCTGTCCGAGTGTCTGTCTGAGTGTCTGCCTGAGTGTCTGTCTTGAGTGTCTCAGTCTTTCTGACTGTCTGCCTGAGTGTCTGAGTCTGTCTTGAGTCTGTCTTGAGTGTCTCACGAAGCTGCGCGCGGCTCGAAGCACCTCGAGTTTGTCGACGTGAGTCTCGAGTCTATCTGCCTCTTGTCTGGACCTGTCTCGAGTTTTTTCGGGAGTCCTGCATCTGAGTCTAAGTCTGTCCGAGTCTTTTCAGCACGCCCATTCTGCGCCCCCTTGTTGCCATGGCGTTTAGCGTTTTAGGTTCAGGGTTTAGGGTTTAGGGTTGAAAACCCTAAACTAAACCCCTGTTGCCATGGCGTGTAAGACATTGTGCGCCCCCCTCGCTCCATCGGATACTTCGTCGGACGCCGTTGATGGCGTTTTAGACGTTGTGCGCCCCCCTTCCCCTCGTGTGCTCTGGTGGGGCTCTGGTGGTGTGCTCCCCCCACCAACAACGCTCCATCGGATGCTCCGTCGGACGCCTTTTCTGGTTGGTGTTATAGGCGTGTGCGCCCTCCTCGCCCCTCGTGGGCTCTGCTGTGGGTCTGATGGTGTGCTCGCCCCACCAACAAACCCACAACCTCGCTGTCTGTTGCCCCTCCCTCTGATGGCTCTCATGGTGCTCTGATGATGCCCTCCCCTCCCCCTCCCTACTCGTCTGCAGGGCGCTGCGTGGCGGCTTCCTCAGATGGAGAAGTGGGACGAGCGGTCACACACATACACACACACAGGCATCAATATACACAGACACATAGGTATCAATACACACACGCACACACCCACACATGCACGTGTGCAGGGCGCTGCGTGGCGGCTGCCTCAGATGGACAAGTGGGACGAGCGCGACATCACGTCGATGCTGGACGCGGCACAGGTGTGTGGACGCGCTTGTGTGGCCCGTCCCCACTAAGCCCACCTACTAGGCCCACCCAGTAGGCCCACTAGGCCTCCCTACCAGACCCACTAGGCCCACCAGGCCCGCCCACTAGGCCCGCCCGCCCACTACGTCCACTAGGCCCGCCCACTAGTTATCCGTGAAAGAAAGTACCTCTGGCAGCGATTCGACATGCTCCCTACAGTGTTGCGGGCACAAACAGGACAGTCTTGGTTTCCTTGATGACACCACTGACACGGCGCAACTGGCTGCATACAGCCGTACAGAAAATCACTGCATCACTCCCACCTACCACGCACACCTGACCCCCCCCCCCCCCCCCCCCCCACACACACATCCCATTCCAGATCGTTACATAGATGACGGCGATATCCCCCCTACCCCCTCACACAAACACACACACACACACACACGCACACACAGGCCATCCTGACAGAGTGCGCTGGCCGCCACGACCTGCCCGCGTCGTGCGTGCGCAAGGAGCGCGCGGTGGGTGGCAGCGTGCTGAAAGCTGTGTGTGTGTGGGGGGGGGTGCTTGCCGTAGTCACGCTTTGCCTTTGCAGGGGTCCACTAAAGGGGTATTTTTATTTGGAATTTTAGGCCTTTGCGGGGCGTTTTCGGAGTTTATTTCACGTTTGCGGAGCCTTTGCGGGGCGTTTTCTGACTTTATTAGGCGCCAAGGCAAAGCGTGACTACGGTACAAGCGTGACTACCACCTTGTTTTGAAGCATGCCGCTGGGTGTAGTGTAGGCAGTTTTACGGGGGAGGACGACCTGCCCGCGTCGTGTGTGCAAAAGGAGCGCGCGGTGGGTGATGGTGGTGGATTTTACACTCGTGTGTGACGCCCCTTCAGGCAGCGTTTCCGACCTTGCTCGGCGTATATTGCCCGAGCGCTTAAAACTGGTGGCTAACTACTTTTGGTGGGGGGCTAGCGGGTCGGGGCTGGACCTAGACAGGGCACTCGGCCTCCAGATCTGACTCCTCCCAATGGGAGCAAAAATACTTCCCACATTACGACAACCCTAAACACCTGCCCGTAGGTCGGCATCGTGCCGTGTGAGCCCACATTACGACAACCTTAAACCCCACTCAATGACACCCTCACCCCCCATGTGACTGACCCCTAGACCCCCGCCTGCCCGTAGGTCGGCATCGTGCCGTGTGTGCCCACATTACGCCCCCCTTAAAACCCACATCCACCCGCACCCACCCACCCACACCCACAACCCCCACCCACCGGCCTAGCCCCCCCACACACGGTACTGACCCCTGGACCCCTGCCTGCCCGTAGATCGGCATCGTGCTGACCCCTGGACCCCCTGCCTGCCCCTAGGTCGACAGCGTACTGACCCCTGGACCCCCGCCTGCCCGTAGGTCGGCATTGTGCCGTGTGTGCCCACACTACGGCAACCTAAAAACCACATTACGACAAACTCTCCCCCCTCGCCCCCCCCCCCCCACACGTTACTGACCCCTGGACCCCTGCCTGCCCGAAGGTCGGCATCGTGCCGTGTGTGCCCACATAACAACAACCTCATCACCCATATTACAACAGGCCCTAAACACCTCGCCCCCACGTAACTGACCCCTGATGATGGATCTTACAGTCTGTGTGACACCAGTAATGATGTATAAGACCGGTGTCGGCGCTAGCGCCCGACCCCTAGAGCTAGACCACCACCCAAGCGCCTCCCTCGTCGGGAGCATGGCAAAGTGCCTACAAGCATGTGCGTGTGCAGTAAACAACAGGTGCAGCAACAGCAGCACCCCCCTGCCTGCCCGCAGGTCGGCATCGTGCCGTGTGTGCCCACATTACGACAACCTCAAATATTATCCCATATTACGACAACTTCTCAAACACCTCCCCCCCCCTCGCCGGATTCCTGAACCCCACCCACGTTACTGACCCCTGGACCCCCGCCTGCCCGCAGGTCGGCATCGTGCCGTGTGTGCCGACGATCTACGAGGTGCTCGAGGACATTGCGCTCACGGTCCAGACTCAGCTGTCGTCCGTCGGGGGCGTGCCATTCTGGTGAGTTGATTTGAATTTTGCAGTCAGTTGTGAACGTTGCAGTTGCAGTTCAGTTGCAGCCAGTTTTCAGCGCAGGTGCAGTGCAGGTGCGGTGCGGTGCAGGTCAGTGATCCTTGGGAAGGATTCAGCAATTTATTCTTATTCCGCTTTTTCCCGGCTTTTTCCCGGTATAATTATGTTTGCCCCGCTTTTTCCCGGCACAATTGATTTTTCCTGAACGGAAAAGCGGAATAGCCTACAAAGCAATTAATAAAAAAGAATCTGCTCAGATTCCGCTCCGAGCGGTATACTGCAATAGCAAGGATCACTGGTGCAGGTGCAGTGCAGTTGCAGCGCAGTTGCAACTGCAGTCAGTTGTGAATGTTGCAGTCAGTTAGAGAGTGAATGTTGCAGTCAGTTAGGGAGGTAGTGTTGTGGGGCTCTGCCTCACACGACACGCTCACAACATGCGTGCCCACAGTATGGGGGCGCAGCCCCCAGAAAAGAATGACAGCCTGGAGAGCCCTCGGGGAGATCTTCCGGAAACCCGGAGAGTCTGGGAGGCCCTCACCTGGAAATCGACAGCCTGGCATCCCCCAAGGAGACCCCCGGCACGCACACACTCTAGCACGCAGTCACTCCCTCACGCTCACTTACCCACTCTCATGCGCTCCCTCACTCACTTCCTCACCCCCTCACTCCCTCACTCTCACTTGCTCACTCGCTCACTCACTCTCACTCACTCACTCACTTATGCACACTTACTCACTCACCCACTCGCACGCGCTCCCCACTCCCTCACTCCTTCACGCGCACATACACATACGCCCGCTTGCACGCACTGCCGCCAGTGATCCCCCCGCAAGCCGTTTACCGCTCGGGGCTGGATTTCCAATTTCCCAGAACCATCCCGCACTTGGTCGGAGAGGATGCGGAGGGCTGCGTTGGAAAGCTCTCGCTGAGAGCAGCACAACGGCGTGTGTTGCGTGAATATCCGCTAAGTATTGCGCCTTGGGGCTCGATTAGCGGAGGCGCGTTCTCGTCGCCGAGCCCTGGACCAAGCAATGTGACGAGGATCTCCGCGCCGCTGACGAGCGGGGTAAAATACGACTGGCCCGGCTCCTGCTAGACTGCCCCTCGGTGGAACACTTCAGGAGCGGCTTGCCCGGCGCTGCCATGGCTTGGCGAGTAGCTGCGGCGCTGCCGCGGCCCGTGCTGGGAGACGGCCCTTATCCTCCCCCCATGCAGGACGCCATGCGGCACCGATCTCGACGAGTTGATCGACGAGCGGAGGAGCTGGCGCCCGTCAATGCATGCTGGACATTGGTCAAGATGGCTGCCCGTGGAGGCGGGCTACCATCACGGCTTCAGCGGTGGCGACCGCCGAGGCAACACAGAGTAAATCCGCTTCACCAATCGCAGCGTTCGTCACCGCGCTCATCCTCGGGGTCGCTCGTCTGCCGGTGACTGGCGTTGGAAGGTCTTCAGGCAGCCTCCATGACAACTCTGTCGTCCATGCACCCCTGGAGGGTGGGACCTGGCCATGCATGAGGCATGGGGCGCCGGCTGAGCCCCATGCAAACGAGAGCTGGACAGCCATGCACTGCCAGGCGGGGACCGTTCCAGTCAGCGCCAGTCGGCTCTGCCGGCTTGACTGGCCACAAGGCCACTACTGTGACCCTGAGGAAGGTCCTCTCCTATATGCTCCTTGCCAGACATGTCTCTCAGAGACCGCTGTTTGGGGTAGTCTAGCCGGCGGGAGCGGTAGTCTATCGGCCGGGAGCCGGCGGTACTCTAGTACTTAAGTGTGCTGGAGTATCGGCGGGTGTCTCTAGCAGAAGAGTAGCCTGCTTAGCTGGAACCCCCGTGTTACTGTGTTACTGTGTATTGCGCCTGGTGTGAGCAGTCAAAAGTCGCTTGAGACGGGGGGAAAACAACTACTAAAATCTTTCCCAGGGGTCACTGACTGCCTCTCTGACTCTCTTCACTCCTTCGAGCACACTTACTCGCTTTCTCACTCATCCCCTCCCACTGAATCCCCTCTCCCTCCCGCCGTCCCTCTGTCACACTCCCCCACACTCTCGCCCCCCACAGCGCATTCAACGGTGGCAACGATGTTTTCGTCGACGTCGGCAACAAGTCGCTGGGGCTCGAGGCGCTCATGGCGTACACGGGCGCGCGCCCGGGGCAGACCATGCACGTGAGTGCTACCGATAATAGAGTTTGCAATCTGGTGAGGGACTCTGTTGAGATGCATGAAATTTTGTCTGTGGGTCTCGTAATAATGAGGCGCTCGTGGCTTGCACGGGCGCGCACCCGGGGCAGATCATCCACGTGAGTGCTGCCGATAATAGAGCTCGCAACCTGTTGAGACGATCTGTTGGGATGCATGAAATCGTGTCTGTGGGTCTCGTAATAATGGCGTACTCATGGTGTACACGGGCGCGCGCCCGGGGCAGACTGTGCACGTGGGTGTTGCCGATAAAAGATTTTGCAACCTGTTGAGGCAATCTGTTGAGATGCATGAAATCGTGTTTGTGGGTCTGGTAAATATGGCTCGCTCATAATGCGCACGGGCGCGCGCCTGGGGCAGATCATGCTCATGAGTGACACAGTTATTGGTGAAGATCACAGTCTGTTGAGCCGCCTACGATGCCGATGCGGATGGATTTGCAGGAAGCTGAGACGCCTACCATGGCGTTGTATCTATAGGTGCCTTGTAATCGTGGCGCTACGCCGCGTTGGCGCGCGGTAGGAGCAGACCATGCACGTGAGTGCTGCCGATGATGATGGACTCCGCAGTCTGCTGACAAGCCGATGATGGCGGGTTTGGGCATCTTGTCTTGGCGTGTATCGCGCGACGTGTAGGCGTGATGTGTAGGCGCGGTATGTGGGTGAAGATCCCAGACAACCCCCCTTCCTTTGCCTACAGCCAAGGACTTGGGAGGACCTGTTGGAACAATCACCAGCCGCCATCTTCGTGAGCCCTGTCTATGGTCACGCACAGTGATTCCCCTGCGAGCCGTATACCGCTCCGAGCCGGATTTCCCATTCCCCAGAAAACCACCACGCACTTAGTGGGAGAGGGCGTGGAGCGGTGCGTTGGAAAGCTCGTGCCGAGAGCAGCCCAACGGCATGCGCTGCATAAATACCCGCTGTGTATTGTGCCTGGTATGAGCGGTCAAAGTTGCTGGAGCCGGCAAAAAAACAATTACTAAAATCCTTCCCAGGGACCACTGCTCACGCAGCCCACACCTCCTGCACTCGACACACACGCAGCAGGGGGGGGCGACAGCTTTGCTATGTGTGGCAATGACGCGCGCCCTTCCACCCCATGCATTACAACAGCTCACGCACACAAACGCACACAAACGGACACTACCGCACACACACGCACAAAAGCCCTACGCACCTTACAGCAGCTCACGCACACAAACGCACACAAACGACGCCTGCCCAGCCGGCTCCATGCACCTTGCAACGGCACACGCACACACACACACGTGCACACACACACACACATACATACAAACACACACACACACACAGGTGGGCGACCGCTTCACTCTCTCTGGCAACGACGCAGCCGCACGGGACATGTGCCCGGTCGTGTGGGTCGCAAACCCCGAGGAGACGTCCTTCTTCATCCGCATGCTGCTCAAGGACGTCGTGCGCCACAGGTGTGGACACATAGTATGGATGAGTGTGTGGAAGTGTGATAGTGTGAGAGAGGGACAGCGCGTCTGGGCCGCTCCACACATCCGTCAGCAGCAGCTGACTTCAGGACGAGGGCGACCTGAAGTGTGGGGGGTCACACTAATGTGAACAATGCGCCACAGGTGGGGAAGTGTGGGAGCTTGTGATAGTGTGAAGGTTAAAGAGCGTTTGGGGTTTCATCCGCACGCGTGTGATAGTGTGAGACGTCCTTCTTCATCCGCATGCTGCTCAAGGACGTCATGCGTCACATGTGTGGAAGTGTGGGAGCTTGTGATAGTGTGAGAGTGTGAGACGGGCTTATGCATCTGCATGCTGCTCAAGGACGCTCGTGCGCCACAGGTGTGGAAGTGTGAGAATTCGTGATAGTGTGGGAGCGTGTGGGGTGTCATCCGCATGCGTGTGATAGTGTGAGGCGAGCTTCTTCATCCGCATGCTGCTCAAGGACGTCGTGCGCCACAGGTGTGGACACAAAGTGTGGAGTGAGTGCGTGGTGGTGTGATAAGTGTGAGAGCGTGTGGGGTTGCTTGTGGGTGCTTGGTGCCTCACCCTCCCTCACCCAAATCACCCAACCTCGTAGTACTTATTTGCAGTTGGCCACAGCGGGGAGCTGTGCTGGGGGGTAGTTGCGCCTCGCCGTCTGTGGCTTTCGGCCTTGTAGTTTAGCTTGGGGTTGAGGCACTCCCGTTTGTGTTGTGTTTTCGATGACGACGACCCAATCCCTCCCCAGAGCTTTCCCAGCACGCCACCAGCACCCACCCCACCCCACTCCCCTTGCCTCCCCACAGGCGCGAGGGCATGAGCTACATCGAGTAAGCCGCCGGGAGGAGGCGTCGGCACCGGCTGAGGCTGTGCAGAGAGTTGCTGCCGGAGACGCCATGTCCCTGAGTCGGGCCGGGCCGGCTGAGGCGGATTGCTGCAGAGTCGCAAATGCCAGATGCCTGGGTCTGAAACGTGCACTCCGACCGCCCGAGGCGCCGCCTTGGGCGTTGCCCCCGCCTCAGGCGCCACCCCGACAGCCTTAGGCGCCCACCACCGCCTGAGGCACACCCCCTGACCGCGTCTGGCGTCATGACCGCCTTGACTTGCTCGTCTCGGACGCAAGGTCTGTGGTGGAGCATTGACCGGGCGGTCAAGACGGGCGCTGACCGGCTCTCAACCTGTGGCGCCCTCTAGGCGACCCAAACAAAAAGTGCAAATCCAAAAAAAAAACGTGGCCGTCCCGCAGCGCATCTGCCTCCAAAGGACCACAGGCGTGAGCAGCTGCACATACCTTATGTTGGGAGTGTGCCATCCCCCACCCAACGTGGGCCCGTCCCACCAAACGACGGGGAACACCAAAGTCGGGGGCTCTTCTCGTCGTCGTCGAGACGTTCTGCCAGAGTTCTGTGAGGTGCTTTTCAGTTTCTGTTTTCTCCTTATAGAAGCATGCATCGCAGGCTGCCGCCCGCATTGGACATTGGAATGCCCATTGGAATGGCCCATTAGAAAGGTCCATTGGAAAGGCCCATTGGAAAGGTCCATTGGAATGCCCATTGGACATGGGCATTGGAAAGGCGAGACGAAGCCGCCCGGGGACGGTTTAAAGTTTACAGTGCGCACCCTCGGGGCGTGGGATTAAGGGAGCTTCCTGACGAGGCTAGCTACCATCGCCCTGGGATGAACTTCACCGTGGCACCTGCACCTTCGTATTCGGGAGCCAGGCTGCGATGCCGAGTTGGCACGCACTCTTGGGACGGGCAGGCAACTTGTGTGCCGCATCCTGAGGCTTGCAACACGCGCCACTTGCGCAGGCGTCGTCTCATGCTTGTGTTGTTGTACGAGGTTGTCAGGCTTACGGTCCCAGGCGGATGTCGCATATACATCATCTATGTTACGGTCCATTGGACGCATCGCACGGCCTATTATTAGCCGGATGCGTTTGTTGGAAGAAAGTTTGCAGTTTACAGTACGCACCCTCGGGGCGTGGGATTGAGTATGTTGGCAGAAAGACCACCCGTTCCCCGCTCGCCAGCCTTGTATTGGCTGACCGAGTGGGTGGCGCGTAGGTGGCGTTGGGTGTTTGCTGACCCCCACCGCCGCTTTCGGCGTTTCCCAGAGTTTATGTTCCTGCGGTCGACTGCACGTCCACTACGCCCAACTGGACTAGGCGCATGACAACCTGCGGCAAATCACTGACGTGTGCACGATAGTAAAGCCCTACGGGTTTTCTGTCCGCCGAAAAAGAAGAAAACAACGAAGAGCGGGGGTTTGTGGAGTAGGATTTTGCTGTAGGAGGAGGAGATGCCAACTGAAACCATCAATTGGCACAAGCTTGTAAGGTACAGACAGAATGCATGGGCTCCTGCGTCGCGCCCCGCTCGGTTTCCTGTGGCATCTGGCTGGCAGCTGCCTGTAAGGCTGCATGCGCCGTGGCCCTGCGCCTCCCTTCCCGCCCCTCTGTAGCCACGCAGTGGCCACATGCTCGGTGCTCTCGGTTGAGGCTCTGCTGCATGTGCGCCTGAAACGATTCATCTGTGAAGCCAATCTCCATGAAATCGAATTGAGTAGACTGGGCATCGATGGCGTGCCTCGGCCTGTCCCTCGGCCTCCCATTTGACGGCTTGACCTGCCGCCTGCAGGCATACCTGGGCCTGGGCCTGGGCCTGGGCCTGCAGCACTCCTTGCGTTCAGCTCCCAAGCGCATGGCCGCAGCGCATCATCGTCATCATCGCCGGCGTCGGCCGGCATCTTCCCCCCCCCCCCTCCCCCGTGCTGACCTGGCATCAATGCCGCTGCGGGCAGCGCACATGGCGGCGGCGCAGCAGCGCGCAGCGGACAGTCAGCAGGCGCAGCTAGACAGCGCTGTCAGAGGTCTCGTCACGGCTGCTCGCCGCGGACGGTGCTATGGCGAGGCTGGGCGCACGTGTGGAGGCGCTAAAAGGGGCGGTGTGCGCGCTCGACCCGGCGCTGCTGCTGTGCAAGCAGCGGCGCTCGTAGCAACGCGTGTTGTGATGGCGGTGCAGCGGAGTAGGTTACACGAGCTACCAGCTCCCCCGATCCCACGCCCCCAGGGTGCGTCCTGTAAACTGTAAACTGTGAACTATACACGAGCTAGCGTTCTGTTGTTTATTTTACTCGGCACAAGCAGTCTTGCCTGCGCATGCGTGCCTGCGTTTGCGCATGTAAGCAAGGTGCATGGGTTTTGTATTGTTGGGGCACTGCCACAGTTGCAGAGAGAAGTTCAGAAGCTCGCAAATCACATATCATCACATGCCTATTGTAAACCAGATTGGGGAGTATATATCGCGGCGCAGTGCCATACAGTGCACGCATCATATACGGTAGAAAGGTAGGGGGGCTACAGGTGCGCTCACGCTCTGGTATGGGTTGGCACCTCGGCACGCGGGTGCTGTTTGCCACGCCCACACAGAGTCGAGGTCCCCTCCATCACTATTAGCCAGCGTGCTCAGTAAGGTCTCTGGCACTACGCGCCGATCGCAGTCGTCTACGCCGCCAAGGAAGAGGACTGACTGCAACATCCGCCATGATCAACGCCCCACCCCGGGGCAACCACGCGCAAAAGTCGAACAAAAGCATGGTGCGCGAGCGCACGGCAGCAGGGTTAAAAGTACAGCGGCCTGCGCGGCGGCAGGTTCAACCCTCCACCCGCCTTCGCCAACTCGATGCGCTCGTCAAACCCAGGAGACGGCGTGGGCGACAGCACGCCCGACGCCCCGGACAGCAGGCGACCGCGGGACGGCGTCCGTAGGATGGGCACCTGCGGTGCCGACAGGGAGTCGCTGTACGTGCGGCTTGCCACCATGGCAAAGCGCTCGTTGTGCGCAGCGCCGCCGCCGCCCGTCGCCTCCTCGGCGCAGCCCACCCACAGGTCCTGCAGCCCGGCTGGCAGCCTCTCACGCATCATGTGCGCCGCTGCTGCACCGGCAGGCATAGAGGTGTACGAGCGCGCGCACACGCGCGCGCCGCCAGCCCACGCGGCGCCGCCGCCAGGCCACCCCGTCGACCCGCGCCGTGCCCCGCCGGCATCGGGATATTGGGGGACGCCCCCGTCCGCGGGGAAAGAGGGAGTGCGGGGGCGGAACACGGCGCTGACGGCGACGCCGCTGCCGCTAGTGGCTGCGCTGCGCACGCGGGACCCTGAGCGCGTCGGGGGCCCCGACAAACGCGTCGCCGCAGCAGCGAGCGCTTGCTGCACCGCGCCACCATCCTCCAAAGCCCTGCGTGGGTGTGGGTGTGGTGCACACGCGTGGGTGGTCTGGGCCAGTCGGCTGCGGCCACCCTACCACATTCACAACGCCTGAGGCGGCGCCTCAAGCGTCCCATTCCATGGCGCGGATCAGGCGGCGCCTCAGGCGCTCCGACCGCCTGAGGCGCCGCCCGAGGCGCACCCCTGATCGCCTCAGGCGTCGCCTCAGGCGTTATCCAAATCGCCTCAGGTGCCACCCCGACCGCCTCAGGCTCCCAGCACCGCCTGAGGCGCACCCCAGACCGTCTCAGACGTTAAGACCGAATTCCATGGCGCGGATCAGACTTTGAGATTTTGGTAGGGCCAGTGCATGCGCATCCATGTGGGGTGGGGTGGAAGGGGGTGGGGGGCTTCTGGTGTGTCTGGGGAGTGGGGTCTCGGGGTGGATCTGGGGTGTGAGTGGGTTCTGGGGGTGGGGCCTTGGGGGGAGGGGTCTGGGGGTGGGGCTGGGGGTTTTGCATGCGGCCAAGCAGGTCTCCAAGCTGGTCCCCCTGTGGGTATGATGGCCAATTACGCTAGTGTGGGAAGAAACAGGCCGAAGGCAGTCACACTGCCCCCCGGCCCCCCCCCCCGTCGCCACACACGCACAGTGGGCGCCAGTGGTGTCCTTAAGGAAACCGAGAATGGTCTGTTTGCTCCCGCAACATTGGGGGGGACATGCCGACTTGCCCCCGCAGTAGGCGTTTTTTTTTGCGGAAAAGTGTGAAAATTGCCAATTTCACACCTTTTCGGAGCGAAAATCCCGCAATTCGCCCCTGCAGATTCTCCCCAGATTTTTCCCGCCCTCTCCCCCGCAGCGGGGACTGCGGGGACTGCGGGGGCGTTAAGGACATCACTGGTGGGCGGGTGTCGGCTGCATGCCTCAGTCACAGGGTGCGCGAGCACACGTCTAAACAGTGGTTTCTGTGGTAAACAGTGGTCTAAACAGTGATTTCCTGTTTGGCTCTCCACAGCCATATGATTGTATTCAGGCTGTAATTTGACCTTTAACACAGCTCAACCCTGTCCGTTGATTGGAAGTCTGCCGAGCTCGCCAGACAGAGCTCGTCTAGAGCTTTCAAATTACCTAACAATGAGGACAAACTGGGAGGTCAGCGGTCAACGCGGTCAAAGTCAAAGCAAAATCCGGATGTGGAAGAATGAATTTAAAAAAACTGGAAAGAAAATGACTGCGTCTAAAAACCATCAATGGTGTCCAACAGGCTGTTAATCAACCACAACACACGCACGCCCCCACCGCACACGCGTGTAAATCCACCATCACACGCACGCACGCACCCCCGCTGCCCTACCGATGCGGGTAGAGTCGCTTGGGGTATAAAATAGCGATGGGCAGGTGCGTGGGAGGCACTTTGAGAGAACCCAACACACATCATCAGGTCAGCTTTTGGGTGTGGATGACCCTGGACCCCCCACACACACACACACCTTGGCCTCCGCACCACACACGCACCTACCGTAGTCACGCTTTGCCTTTGCGCCTTATTAAGTCCGAAAATGCCCCGCAAAGGTTCCGAAAACGTGAAATTAAGTCAAGAAACGCCCCGCAAATGTAAAAAGAAAAGTCCCCTGCGGGATTCGAACCCGGATCAACACTCTACAGGCCTGCAAAAAGCCGCCGCAAAGGCAGCGCAAACTCGAAATTAAGTCAAAACCCCTCCCGCAAAGGCGAATTTTTTCTAAAAATATTGGCCTTTAGCGGAGCCCCGCAAAGGCAAAGCGTGACTACGGTAATCGCATAGATCCCCAGCGCCACGTCCGACGACACGCCCAGCTGCTGCCCAGCATGCGCCTTTTTGGCCCCATAGAGGTGTTCAACATGCTGTAAATCTACCACCACGCGTGTCGATCGACCACCACACGCGCCCACGCCCGCACCACACGAGAAACTGCTCGCATAGGTCCCTAGCGCCACTTCCGACGACACACCCAGCATGCACCCTTTTGGCCCCCTCAGAGGTGTTCAACATGCTGTAAATCAAACACCACGCGTGTATGTCTATACCATCACACGCATGCACGCCCGCACCACACGCGCACCTGCTTGCATAGATCCCCAGCGCCGCGTCCGACGACAAGCCCAGCTGCAGCTGCCGCCCAGAGTGTGCCTTCTTGGCCTTTGGGCTGCACGAGTGCAGCGCGCCGAAGCGTGGCGGCGGCGGCGGCAGCGGTGGCGGCGCGCAAGGTGCTCCATGATCGACTTGAGCGTAATGTGGGCCCGATGGTGCCGTTGACCCCGCCGGGCCCTCCGGCGCCACGGCGCCCCCTCCACGTCCTCCTCCTCCTCCCTCTCCCCCTCCGCCTCCCCCACCCCCTCCCCCCCCTGCCCCTCCCCCTCCGCCTCCCCCGGGCGCCCCCTGCGCCAATGGTGACTCTGGCAGCGGGAGCGCGTTCCCGGGGTCGGTGCTGCAGCGCCGCCGGCGCCCCATGCCGCTGCCGCCCTCCCACTGCTCCCTCTGGTGGCTCCCGAGCGGCGGGCGCGGCCCGAGCGGGGCGTCGCCCCCGCTGCCAAACAGCAGCATGCCGACCGCGACGGCCGGCTGGCGCGTGAGCGTCGGCTGCACCTGGTGCTCGGCCGCCGCCGCCCTGTGCAGGGCCCCTAGCGGCGACGGCGTCAGCCCCGGCGGCGGTGCCCCGGTGTGCGCGTACGACGGCGCGCCAGGGCCCCGCATCGGCGGCGGCGCGAGCGGCGACAACGGCGTCATGTGGCAGGGCTCGCCCCCAAACTGCACCATCGCGAGCTGGTAGCCGCTCGACGACGGCGACGCGCGGCGAGCCTCGCTGTCCATCGCGCCGCCGCCGCAGCCACCACCCACTGGCGCAGGGCCCCGCGGCACCGATGCTGCCCGGCTGCGGGGCCCGCTGCTGCTTCTGCTGCTGCTGCTGGGGCTGCCTTGGCGTACGTCCGCGGCGGCGGCTTGCGTCCGCGGAGCCGGCATTGACCCGGCAGCCGCCCCCGGGTGAAGCTTCTGCGCTTGCCCCCCGGACTCGCCCGCGTTCGTCGCCTGCATGGCCTTGCTCACCGATGAGCGTGCCCACGTGCTGGGCGCGGGCACGGTGCTGCGCCTGCTGCGCACCTGGCTCTGCGGCCGCGGCTGCGACTGCGGCTGCGACTGCGACTGTGACTGCGACTGCGACTGGGACTGCGCCTGCGACTGTGTCACGGAGGCGACCTGCTTGCGCGTGCACGCGCAACAGGGGTGGGTTGCCGCGGAAGTGAGGGCAACACGCTCCAGCAAGCACGTACGCACCACGGTACACACGCACATGCATGCACGCACACACACACACACACACGCACACACATGCACACACGCACGCACGCACACGTACACACACACACACACACACACGCACGTGCGCGCGCGCGCGTAAACAGACCTGCTCCAGTTCAGCGTCCTCCTGGGCCCGTGTTTCCCCGCCCCCCTGTGCCGGCACAGATGCCCGCCCCCGCTTTGCACGGTATGCGCGCCAAGCTGCCTGGATCGTTTGCACTGCTTCCTCCTCCAATGTCATCCGCCCCACCCACGCCTTGGCGTCAAACGTGGACTCTGCCTTGGACTGCGATGTGTGGGTGTATGTCAGCTGGCGTGATGGGACCTGTTGCATCCAGTGCTGTCGCACCATGCATGCATGCATGCATGCATGTGCGTGCGTGCGTGTGCATGCATGCACCCTGGACACGCACCGGCCACATCATCACCACTGCTGCTGCTCGGTCGAGGCTCTGCTGCACGTGCGCCTGAAACGACTCTTCTGTGAAGCCAATCTCCATGGAGTCGAATCGAGTAGTACTTTCGTGAGCTCCCTCCCTGCACACCCGGCGGACTGCATTGTCCAGGAGACAAATCTGCCGCTGCTGAACATTATGCGCATCGCAGCCCTCAGAGAGCAGCATCGCGGCGTGCTCCTTCTGGCGGAGAGGTGCTGCACTGATGATTGCTTGCATTGCTTCTGGTGGGCAAAAGGCACTGAGGCGGTCTCGGATGACCTCCGTCTCCACCATGACTGCCGCCATGCGCTCATCGTCCGGTGCTGAGAATGTCGACTGAGTGCGCGCATCGTCGTCGTCGTTGAAGTCTCCAGTGGGAGGAATGGAGGCGGTGGTGTCGTACTCCGGGAGAGGAGGGAGAGCCACGCGCCCAGGCCCATCTCCCGCTGCTGCCATGCTTTCGAGGTGGCCAGAGGTAGCGGAGGCCGCGCGGTGTTGCGGTATTGTTGTCGTGTTGTTGCTGCCTGTTGCTTTACCTTTTGGGTGGTTCTTCACTTCGCCATGGCTGCAGGCTTTGGAAACATTGTTAAAACTCTAAATACAGTCATGTGGGCACAGAGGGTGTGGCAGAATGGGAGGCGTTGAAAAAAGGAGGTGGGTTCAGGGTTTAGGGTTCAGGGCTCAGGGTACGCCGCCGCGTTGTCGCGCAGCTCTGTGTGTGTGTGTGTGTGTGTGTGTGTGTGCGCGCGTGTGCGTCTGTGCGTGTGTGCGTACGTGTGCGTGTATACACACCTGGAACGCCGCCGCGGTCGCGTGCAGCGGTGTGTGTACACTGGAGGGGGGGGGTCCACCTGCCTGGCGCGGGGTGGCGAGCCTCGGCCACATCAGTTGGTCGGCGTTCCGGGTCGAGGGGTTTGGGGTGGTTTGGAGCGCTGGTGCGGTGTGGAGCTGTTTTTTGTGTGCGGGGACTGTGGAAGCTGCTCGCTTTGCTCTTCTTGGCCAAGAACCGCCCTCGGTCTTCTTGCCCCCCCCCCCCTCTCCCCCTCCCCTTGGGGGGGAGGGGGGAGGAGGAGGAAAGCCCCACCGCCGGTCTTCTTGCCCCCCCCCCCTTTCCCCTTGCCCCCACCCCACCCACCACCCCCTTGATGGTTGTGTGTGTGTGGGCAAGCCCCACCGCCGGTCTTCTTGGCCACCCCACCCACCCCCTTGCCCCCTTGGGTCCCCCTCCCCCGCCAAGATGAGGCACCTACGCTGCTCGAACGGCGTTTCTGACGCGTTTTGGTCCCCCCCCCCCCCATGCGCACCCCCCTCCACTGCCTCCACTGGGGTTCCCACTCCCCCCCACCCTCAGGATCGGTCAACGGTCAACGCCTCGCGGTCAACAATACTTTGACCGAGCCCCTGCGGCGCCGCGTCGCGCGGAACGCCGCGCCGCGAAAAAGGCCGCGTTGGCCTGCCTCTTCCCCTCCGGGTCGACGGTTGATCAACAGTCAACGCCTCGCGGTCAACGGGACTTCGACCGCGAGCCCCTGCGGGGCCACAGAGCGCTCGGCGACAAAAAGGGGGGGCGGCGCGCGCGTTAGCACCCCACCCCGAGTCAATGGTCGGTCAACGGTCAACGCCTCGTAGTCAACCATGGCTTCTTTGCCCTGGTCCCCTGCGGGGCACCGCGTCGCGCGGGTCGCCGCGCCAAAAGAAAGGGGGGCGCACGCGTGGCACCTTTCTCCCCCCTCCGGAGCAACGGCCAGTCAACGGTCAACGTGTCACGGCACGGCATCTGTGAAGACAAACGTGAACGATCGCGGCCGAGACGGGGTGCTAGGGGGCCCTCGGTAGATGCACTCTACGGCAGAGGTCGGCAGGCCCAACGTCGGCTGCCGCAAACCTGTACTTTCCGTACATTCACGGAGGATCTGCTGGTAGCTGGGGAGCTGCCGGAGCTGCCTCCACATTTACGACATAAGCTTGCACGCTGCATGTGTAACCAGTCCCGTCTGAAGCTAGGGCCCTAGCAACCCCTCGAGTTGAGTACTTGTAACAACATTCACCCTCGCCCATCGCCAAGCCGACCAGGGCCGGCCGACCTCATGCCGACCGCCTGACCATCAGTGGTCCCTGGGAAGGATTTTAGTAATTAGTTTTTTGCCGGCTCCAGCAACTTTGACCGTTCACACCAGGCACAATACACAGCGGTTATTCATGCAACGCATGCCGTTGTGCTGCTCTCGGCAACAGCTTACCAACGCACCGCTCCACGCCCTCTCCCACTAAGTGTTGAGTGGTTTTCTGGGAAATGGGAAATCCGGCCCGTAGCGGTATACGGCTCGCAGGGGAATCACTGCTGACCACGCGAGCACCTCTGCGCCGTCGTCGCATCAGCCTGTCTACCAGCCTCCGCAACTTGTCCTACGCCTCGGCCCGCCTGCACGCATCCTACGCCTGCAGCCAGCTTGCCTCCTCCATCCCCCCCTTGAAAGCCCCCTTGGGAGCTACTAGCGAGTAGGTCCCCCGGGTGTCTCCCTCCTCATGGCTGAGCTCAGTCGAGCAGACCTAGTAGCCTAGCGCGTCGAGGGCCCCTCCTGGCGCCGTGCGCTTGTGCCAGTGCTCATGTCCCGGGACACAATGTCTCCCGGTTAACGGGGCTTTTACCGCGCCCCCCGGCGGGGCGTCACGCGGGACGCCCCGCCGGCAGCGGGGGGGGGGGGGGCGGCGCGTGCGTGCGTTGGCACCACCCTCTCCCCTCATTGTCAACGGTTGGTCAACTGTCAATGGAGCTTCTTTGACCAGGCCCTCTGCGTGGCCACGGGGCGAGCGGAACGAGGCACTGTTGGCCGCCAAACGCTGGATTACAACAACAACACCAACACAAGCAGCCACGAAGCAGCTTCACAAGAGCAAACAATCACACGCCGTAAAGCTGGGTCACTCGGGGTCGCCGGTGCCGCACTGCTGCTGCTGCTACTACTACTGCCTAGAACACAGGCGCACGCCCAAAATGCATTGCTGTCACTACTTGGATGGTATGGGGTGGATCTGGGGGCCCAGTGCCCTGTCTAGGTCCAGTGCGTGCGCGCATGTGGGGGGTTTACCCTCACCCCTACCAGGTAGCCAGCCAGTTTCCCACTGAAACTGAGGTTAAGGTGTCGGGCACTAGCGCTGACACAGGTCGTATGCATCATTCCTGGTGTCACACAGACTGTAATATCCATCATCACTGCCGCAGGGTCAGGTGACGCCGCGACTACTGCAGATCGGCCCTACTGGTAGGCTGGCGCGCTGCGTGGCCTTGCAGGTTCTACTAGTAGAGCTCCCCTAGACGTGTAGTCTAGGCCTTAACTCACGCCCCGGGGTCCTCTGGGCGCGTGCATGTAAAAACTGTAAAAACAGGTTGGCCCCGTTGCCGTGCCTGCCCCGTCGCGTCACCGCGACGGCCACTCGGACTGGATCACCGCGCCGCCGCCGCCGCCGCCGCCGCCCCACCCCATAACCTGTCGGCGACGCCGTGTTTATGTGTGGACGTGGTGCGGGGGCACTCCCTGCAGCGCAGTGAGGCCCCGCGGGCCAGGCGCCAGTCGACTAAGGTTTGCGTGCTCGCCGCATGTGCCCCGCATCATCCCCCGCAGCTTCTCAATCAACCCCCACGGCATGTATGGCCCGAACACCGACGCCGGCTCCGGCTCCGGCAGTGATTTCATTTTTGGCTCTACAAAGCTATTGGGCTCTATTCCGGCAGTACGTTGACCTTGCACACAGCTCAACCCATTCAGTGGATTGGAAGTCTGACGAGCGCGCCAGATATAGCCCGTCAAGAGCTTTCAAACAACCTATACATGTAGGGGTCGGCAAATAACATCGCCGGCCCGAGATTAACGTTATTGCTATGTTATGACATAACAAAATAACAAAATAACATAACTTTGCATGTTATCTCCCTGAAATCCTTTTTCCTTCCCCTGAGACTGGTACAGTAATTCGTCGTGATGTCAGGGAGCGTGCTGCCGGTGTCCAATATTTATTCCGACTTGTTTTGGGCCAAATCCAGTTACATGACGCGCAGAACGCGTAAACGCGCGGCGTCAACACCCTCTCCTACGCTCCTTCTACCCCCCCCCCTCTGCATGTTGTTCCTCCTCTTCCCCTCCCTCCCTCCCTCCTCCTTTGCGTCCGAGTCCACCGCTTCGCCCTCCGAGTCCACCACCTCAGGCAGCTTGCGAGGGCACTTGCGGTTGGGGAATGCGTGCCCCGCGCCGCTGGCCCCCGCTGCCGCCGTGACCCCTGAGCCGCCGCGCCTGGCCCCCGTGTCCCCCCGCGCCGCTGCCCCCAGTCGCCGCCGCAGCCTCAGCCGCTGCCTTTGTGGGGTGGCCCCGCGGCGGGCCGCCGTCGAGGCCGCGGCCGCCCTGCCGCGCGTGCCCCTGCCGCCGACGTCCCCGGGGGGGGGGGGCCGTTGAGACCAGCGTCCGTCAGCCCCTCCCACTCGCTGCGGTGCTGAGCGGGGTCAGGCACGATGTGCGGGTAGTGCCGCCGCACCTTGAAGTCATATCAGTCCCTGTGCTGATGCTTGACACCTTGATGTGCGCTGTCTGTGGGCGCCCGCCCGGTGTCACAACCTCCTCCACTAGCGGGTGCAGTTCCACCGCGCGCGCCTCGTGGTTGACGGCGAGCGGGTGGCTGCACCTGTTTGCTAGTTGCATCTCCTCTGGGGGTGTGTTTGAAGGGAGGTGGCGCCACACACGTGCGGTGGCGGGTGCGGTGTGGTCGCTGGGTAGAGTGCTGCGGCGGGTGTGCTACCAGCCCCGCTTCCAGTGGTTGGGGGGAGGGCCTTTCTGGTCCCTTTATGGTTTTATACCTTGGGCCCGCCCTCCGGCCACTGGAGGGGTTGGGTGTGGAGCCTGCATTGTGGTGCTGCTTGCTTGGCGCCCGCCACTACGTGGTTGGCGCTACCGTGGGCTACTTTTGTAGCTTGACCTTTTTGGTGGGCCTCGTGCCTGCTCTCTTCAGTCCCGCTGGAGCTTTGGAACCGAACGTGTGACCGCCGGCAGTGGATTGTAAAACTCTCATCATAATCATCCACTAGTGCCCCATCTATTCCTCCTCCTCCTCCTCCTCCTCTCACTGCTCCCCTTCCTCGTCTGCACCCAACTCCCCTGCCTCCCCTCTTCCTACTACAAGCTAGCGACATGGTGCCGAGGCTGCTGGGGGAGTTTATCGGGGGGGTTTCCCTCCGCAAGTTCAACTGCACACCAAGATGTGTAGAACTAAATCGAAAAAACAGAACCTGGTGCCATTGTGTTCGTCTCTTCAGGGGCTTTCCAGAATGGACTCTATCATTGTTTCATTTTCAGTGAAATTTTCCCAGTAACAACTCCGCGCCGCTCATAACGTTATTTGTTACCCGGGGCTATGTAAGACAGACTTGCGCCTACCTTCGCGCAGCTCCACCCAGCTCCGCGCAGCTGCAACCACCTTCGCGTGGCTTCCGTCGGAAGAGTGACGCGGAGAGGCTGGCCGCTAGGGGGCCGTCAGGCCTCCGCAGCGAGGCGGAGGGGATCGAAGAGCACAACACGCACGCGGTGTGCCAGCGCGGCGGGAAGGGGGGGGGCCAGGCGGCCGAGCGGGGGGGAGTGACCCAAATGTGGGCCGCGGGGGACAGCTTCCGCATGGAGCGCATGTCACCGGTCTCGCTCCAACAGGACCTTCAACTTGCACCGACGCTGTTGTAAGGGGCTGCTTACGAAATGGGCTGGGCTGACGGGCGGTGTTGCACGTCTGTTGGCCTTCGAGAAGCCAGACCGACTCGGTGACGGTACGCCCCGCATCGGTTACGCACTTCTTTAGGCCTTCAAACAAACCAAGCGCGGTACTACTTCATCGCTGACCGCCTTTTGGGTTGCTGCCTAAGGGAGTTTTCTTATCCGTCTGCTCAAATCACCCACAGCTGCTGCTGCTGCTGCCCGCCGAAGATGCAATGCCTCACTGAGTTAGGCGCCTTTCGCAGCCCCCAGCTGCAGACGCTGGAGGGGGCAGGGTGATGCGCGGGTGCGTGCATGGCGAGCCCATGCGCCCCCATGCACGCACGCGCAATGCCAGGTGGCTGGGGCATGGAGTGCGCCGCGCGCGACAGCATGTTGCCTTGGGGGGCGTGCCCCCCACTGAACACACGCACGCACAGCGCACACGCACCCACACACGAAGGACACGCAAGAACACGCACACACGCACACACACCACACGACGCATACCGCACACACGCATGCACACAACACACGCCCCACGCCGCACAAGCACACGTGCACGCACTCACCACACGCCGCACACACGCATGCGCAAACGCATGAATACTGTCGGCAACGAGCTGTTGCTGTCGCCGCACACGCACACACAAACACACACGCAGACACACATGTACACGCACGCACGACGCACAGACCAGCACGGAAAACTGCACGCCAGCCTACACATAACCAACAATGCCCCAGTCCCCGGGGCATCCTCGTTATGTTATTTGTTATTTGTTATCAGAACAAATAACATGTTATGCCGCCCCTTATATACATGAGGGCAAACGGTCAACGGGAGGTCAACGGTCAGGGCGGTCAAAGCAAAATCCGGCTGTGGAATAATCAATTTAAAATCCTGAAAAGGAAATCACTGCCACCACCACCACCACTCGTGCGCGCAAGGCCGCCCGTCCACAGTGGGAAGACCGCCGGGACGGCTCCTGCGCCGCGGCCCGATCGGCGCAGCAGTGGACCTATGCACCCCTTGCCCCTGATCCCACTTACCACCACCACCACCACCACCACCACCACCGCCACTGCACACCACCACCACCGCACACGGACTCCCTTAGGGGGAGGTGGCGGGCCTGCCACCCTCGCGATGCCCCTCCCCCCCCCCTCGCGATGCCCCCCCCCCCCTTGTGATGCCCCCCCCCCCCCCCTCTCGTGATGCCGATGCCGAATCTCTCCCACCAGGCCCGTGACCAGGCCTCACCCCCCAGTCTCCCCCCACCGACCCCCCACACACAGATATAAGATGTCCCATACCAAGAACATGCCCAGATCACGCACACACAGCTCCCCCCAGGCTCTCTCACTCAGCCCTCCCACCCTGCCCCAAGGTGATCACAATTCCTTCCCCTCCCGCGTGGATGCGCGCATTTGGGAGCGCATTGCCTGCCTCCCGGATGCAAACAGTACGGTGACAGAGTGTGGGGGGCAGCTGCCACCAAAACACTCAGCCCACACCTTCCCCGTCTCACCCGCTCCTATCTCCATCGCGGCGTAGTGGTGTAGTGTAGTGGTGTAGTGTAGTGGTGTCGTGTAGTCTCGGTGTTGCAGGGGTGTTGTTGCTGGAGTGAGGGCTAGTGACACATAGCGACCGACACTTTTGCCCGTTAGTACTTATCCGGGAGCCGCTCGCACTCGTAACCACAGCATATCACGACACCGCCTCCATAAACTACGACTTGTCGCACCTGCTAACCACCTTTTTACCGCCAGCTCACGCTCTCAGTGGTGAGTGCATCAAGCTGTGCCACCCGCATGCAAAATTGCAAGCAACCCCTGCGTGTGCAAGCAGCCGTATATGTGTTCTGGATAGGCTAGGCCTGGAGTACAATGCGCGCCGCGCCGCGCCGGCGATAATACGCCCGGGGACCTCACTTCCCGGGACCCTCCTCGCCACCACCACCAGCACACGCCAGTCGCTCCCAGCACACGCACACCACCCACCCACCCACCACCCACCCACCCCCACCACACACACACACCCACGGACAGATTCAGAGGCAGCCAGTGGGGAGAGGGGGGGGGGGCATTGCTGTGGAGGGGGGGACAACCGTGCTGTTGCCGCAAATACCTTACCCCCTCCCCCCCCCCTCCCCCTGTGCAGGCACCTGTAATCATGAACAAGTACCGGGGCATGTCCCTGGTCCTCCTCCTTGCCATCATGGCCCTCCTGGCTGCTGGTGGCGCCCAGGCCGGTCGTGGCCGCGGCTCCGAGGCTCCCTGCCTGCTGCTCGACGCCGAGGTCTGTCCCGGCAACCACACGCTAACGTGCGCCAACGCGGTGGGCGACGTCGTGTGCATCCACAGCAACGCCACCGACTGCCCCGCGCCTGCTGATCTGGACGCGGTGGAGAAGGAGTGCGGCATGCACGCGCACCCCCACGCGTGTGCGCTGCCTGCCGATGCCACCGAGTGCCCCGGCAACAACACCCTGAGCTGCAAGAACACCGCCGGCGGCATCATCTGCGTCAACGACAAGAACGCCACCGAGTGTCCCGCGCCTGCCGACCTGGATGACGTCGAGAGGGAGTGCGGCAACTGCACCAAGGCCGAGGGTGGCAAGCCAAGTGGCAAGCCCCGTGGCGGCCGCGGCATGCTGCGGGCCGATGATCATGACACCAAGGAGCACAAGGGACCCCGTGGCCCTGAGGCCCCCTGCCTGCTGCTCGACGCCGAGGTCTGCCCCGGCAACCACACGCTCACGTGCGCCAACGCGATGGGCGACGTCGTGTGCATCCACAGCAACGCCACCAACTGCCCCGCGCCTGCTGATCTGGACGCGGTGGAGAAGGAGTGCGGCATGCATGCGCACCCCCATGCGTGCGCGCTGCCTGTCGATGCCACCGAGTGCCCCGGCAACAACACCTTGAGCTGCAAGAACGCCGGCGGCGGCATCATCTGCGTCAACGACAAGAACGCCACCGAGTGCCCCGCGCCTGCCGACCTGGATGATGTCGAGAGGGAGTGCGGCAACTGCACCAAGGCTGAGGGTGGCAAGCCAAGTGGCAAGACCCGTGGCGGCCGTGGCATGCTGCGGGCTGATGACACCAAGGACCGCGTCCGCGATTTCCTCAATGCATCCAAGACTCCCTGCCTGCTGCTCGACGCCGAGGTCTGCCCTGGCAACCACACGCTCACGTGCGCCAACGCGGTGGGCGACGTCGTGTGCATCCACAGCAACGCCACCGACTGCCCCGCGCCTGCTGATCTGGACGCGGTGGAGAAGGAGTGTGGCATGCACGCGCTCCCCCACGCGTGCGCGCTGCCTGCCGATGCCATCGAGTGCCCCGGCAACAACACCCTGAGCTGCAAGAACACCGCCGGCGGCGTCATCTGCGTCGACGACAAGAACGCCACCAAGTGCCCCACGCTTGCTGAGCTGGACGTCGTCGAGAGGGAGTGCGGCAACTGCACCAAGACTGACCGCCCTGCGACTCGTGGTGGCCCCCCTGCTGACCGCCCTGCGTCGCGTGGTGGCCCCCGCAACAGGCGCATGCAGCTGTGATGAGGTGCCATTGGCGGGGCCACACCGCACCTGTGTGCACGGCGATGATATCATGTGTTTCATCTCGCATGCCACAATTCGCAAAACCATTGATAAAGGCCCGTGTTGCAGAAGCACGGCAGAGTACATAAGCACGTCCATTTGTGATGATGCAGTAGATTACAACAACCATTAGACTTCAATTCGACTTTACATTTGTTTTGTTTTCCCAGCGAGCGTTCCTGGAAGACTCTGCTGCAGCATTGTAACGTTCTTGATCAGTTCTTGAATCTTGCCCAAACCAGCCGCAAATCAGCATCACCCATTTGCCTGCCTGCCTGCCTGCCAGCCTGCCCAACTGGTGTTACTGCACGTATCTTATGCCACAGGGGGCTTGAGTACTGTGGCTTCTGTAGTGTGCGTGCGCAATCAGGCCATGGCATGCTGCTGCTGCGCACGATGCACTGCTACCGCCCCCCCCCCACACACACGCACACAAACATACTCATGAGCGGATCGTGATGGAGTGAGGCGGCCGTCTGTGCAGCTCGCGGAGAACTGCGTGCCCCTGGCAGCCCCTTTGCTCTGTAGGGAAGATTGAGGGATGCGCGCACCCCTAACGATGGCAACCCAGCTGGCTGGCCGCCCTAGCGCAGCAGCGTATGCATCCTCTTGGACAGGTGTGGTAGGCTGGCGCACTGCGTGGCCTTGCGGGTTCTCCCAGAAGAGCCCCCTAGACTTTGAGTTTAGGCCTTTACCTACGCCCGGGGGTCCTCCGGGCGCGTACATGTAAAACTAGAAAAAAACTCATATACAGAGCCCGGAACCCCCACCAGCATCGTCGCAACGCAATCGCCATCACGGTCATAGACGTAGTCGTGCATGTGATGTTTTGGGCGTGTACTGAGATGAAGAGACAGCAATCATGCCGCAAAGGACCCACTTCGGCGCGCGCTCTGGCTCCTCCCTCCCCAGCCCGAACAGGACGCGCGCTGCATCAACTCCATACTGCAATTGTGAGGTTACAGCAACAGCAGTTCACAAAACAGGCGATGGTCCAGGCGCAGCATTTGCATGCCCGTCGCCACACGCGAGGCCGGGGTGGGTGGGGAGGGGGCCGGTGGACACGCATGCCCCCCCCCCTCCCCCCCCCGCCGCACACACACTCCTAACCTTGTAGCTAGCTCGACACACCACCACTCATCCCACGCCGCCGCATCTCCACCTCCAAGTTGCGTGCGGCTGCCCGCCACTGCTTGGAGCTCCCTCCTGCTCAGCCGTCTGATCCGCCCCGAAACGCGACAGGCCAAACTAGCCACCACCGTTCGGCTGCCCCCGAGGAGGCCTCCCGCTCTATCATCCGCCCGTTTGATCCGCCCCGAGACGCGACAGCCTAAGCTGCCCCCTCCCGCTCTCGGCCACCCCGCCACCCCCGATCCGCCCTTATGTGACAGGCCGAGCCAAGGCCAGGCCAAGGCTGTTCCAAGGCCCTAGCCAAGGCCAAGCCAGGGCCGAGCAAGGCCAGTCAGGCTGTTCCAAGGCCGAGCCCAGGCCAGTCAGGCTGAGCCCAGGCCGAGCCCAGGCTGAGCCCAGGCCGAGCCCAGGCCGAGCCCAGGCCGAGCCCAGGCTGAGCCAAGGCCGAACCAAGGCCGAGCCAAGGCCGAGCCAAGGCCGAGCCAAGGCCAAGCCAAGGCCAAGCCAAGGCTGTTCCAAGAAGAGTCAGGCTGTTCCAAGGCCGAGCCAAGGCCAGTCAGGCGGAGCCCAGGCCGAGCCCAGGCCAAGCCAAGGGCAAGCCAAGGCCAAACCAAGGCCGAGCCAAGGCCAGTCAGGCCGAGCCCAGGCTGAGCCCAGGCCGAGCCCAGGCCGAGCCAAGGCCAAGCCACGGCCGAGCCAAAGCCAAGCAAAGCAAAGCCCCCTCTGCTTGTGGCCCGCCTCCCCAAGACTGCAGGTACGACCCCTGGTCCAGACTGGTCCAAACTGGTCCAGACTGGTCCAGTCTGGTCCAGCTTGTATACTGCAAGCTCTGGACCAGGGGTCATGCCCAGAGTGCTGTCCTTCCGAGGGCGCGTACTGAAAGCCCGTATCCCCTCCCACCACCACCACCACCACCACCACCACAATCCCAACTCCTGAGGCACGCAGTTGAAGGCGGCCACACCGCCTGGGGCGGTTCGGGGCGCGCCTCAGGCGGTGGGGGCGGCCTCAGGCGGCCGGGGTGGCGCCGGAGACGGCCGGGGTGACGCCCAAGGCGACGGCGCCTGGGGCCATCAGGGGTGCGCGCCTCAGGCGGTCGGGAGCGCCCGAGGCGCCGCCTGACCCGCGCAAGCGACTGCGCCGCCTGATATGCGCCGCCTTACAGGGTCGGGCGTCGGGAATGTGGGTTGGGCCGCCCGCCCCGCCCACCCGCCCGTCCCGCAACAAGTCTGATCATTCCTCGTCGTTTGTCTCCTTGTCCTCGCCAACCAGCATGCTCGGCAGCGCGCCCGCGATCGCGGCGCGTGCGGCCGCGCACACCGCATCTGCACGCGCACGAGTGTGTGTGTGGGGGCAGTGAGTGTGTGTGTGTGTGTGGTGGGGGGTGGGTGGGTGGGGTCGTGGAGGGATTTGAACACACAGCGTGGCG
>VFSX01000230.1:125057-127557 GCA_016618255.1 Chlamydomonas sp. UWO 241
AGCGTGATCGGCACCACACCCGCCTTCACCGCCATGCTGATCTAGACACACAAAAAATGAGAAGTGAGAACTGCGATTTCGCGAAGCTAATGATGTTAGGGTTTCAATCTTCCACAATTTGGTTGCTCTGAAGCAAGCACGCACGCGTTCCGAGCAGTTTGATCGACGCGACGTCCACGCCCGCCTTCACCGCTTCACCGAAACTGAAAACTGAAAACTAAAGAATGATATTTCGCAAAGAGAAAACTAGGAGTACACTCCTAGCAGAAGAGAAGCTGAGAAACCTACGATTTCACTTCCACACCCACCCGTCCAAAGCATTTTGATCGGCACAACATCCACGCCCGCCTTCACCGCTAAAACAAAACTGAGAACTGAAAAGTTTTAAATGAGATTTCGCAGAGAGAATACAAGGATTACAGTCCAAGGAGATATCGCGCGCTGAGAAATCTACAGTGTCAATTCCACACACACCCGTTCCGAGGAGCGTGATCGGCACGACGTCGACGCCCGCCTTCACCGCCACGCTGAAAGCTCCCTTCTTGAATCCTCGCATGACAGAGTCCTTGGAGCGGGTGCCCTCTGGGAAGAAGAGCACTGGCGCGCCCTGCGTGTGTCGCAGCGGCTAGGGTCACGGGCAGGGGATCTGAGGCTATCCGAGGCTTTCTGAGGCTACCTGAGGCCATCTGAGGCTACCTGAGGCTATCTGAGGCTATCTGTGCAAACGCCAGAGTCCTTGCAGCCCTCCGGGAAGAAGAGCACCGGCGCGCCCTGGCGTGTGTTTGGGTGGGTGGTCGGCTAGGGTTGAGGCAGGAGGGGGGGGCGCCCTGGCGTGCGCTTGGGTGGGTCAGTGGGGCAGCGTTTTAAGGTTGTGCAACCGAGTGACCGAGTGGCAGAGTCCTTGGATAACTGTGGAAAGGAGAGCACCGGCGCGCCCTGGCGTGTGTTTGGGTGGGTGGGCGGCTAGGGTTGAGGGCCCTGGTGTGGGTTAAGGGCCCTGGCGTGGGTTCAAGGCCCTGGCGTGGGTTAAGGGCCCTGGCGCCCTGGCGTGAGAGTGGTTAGGAGGGGTCGAGTTTTGTGTGAATGCAACCGACTGGTCGCATGACAGAGTCCTTGCAGCGGGTGCCCTCTTGGAAGAACAGCACACGCGCGCCCTGCATGCGCCACACGCGGCTAGGGTACTGGGCAGGAGGAGGCTTCTGTGAAACCGAGAGAGTCCTCTACCTCCTCTGGGAAGAAGAGCACAGGCGCGCCCTGGCGTGTGCTTGGGTGGGTGGGCGGCTAGGGTTGAGGGCAGGAGGGGGGGGCGCCCTGGCGTGCGCTTGGGTGGTCGAGTGGGGCAGCGTTTTGAGGTTGTGCAACCGAGTGACAGAGTCCTTGGAGAACTGTGGAAACGAGAGCACAGGCGCGCCCTGGCGTATGGGTGGGTGGGTGGCTAAGATTAAGGGCTGGAGGAGGCCGCGCAACCGACTGACTTGGTAGCTTGCATGGCGCTGCGGGCGCGGCTAGCACAAGTAGAGCCCCCCAGACTTCTAGTCTAGGCCGTAACTCACGCCCCGGGGTCCTCCGGGCGCGTACCGGTGCAACCTGTACAACTAATCAACTGACCGCGACATGCATTCCGCACGGGCTGCTAACCTCACACCCCGGACTTCACACCAACCTCTCAACTCCCAACCTCCACACCAACCTGCCAACCACACACCCCGCACTCCACACCAACCTCTTAACTGCCAGCCTCACACCCCGCACTCCACACCTGGCCCAGCAGCCACAACCCACGTATACCCTGCACCCAAACTGGCTGCGTGGCCTTGCGGGCTCTCCTAGTAGATCCCCCCCTATACCTCTAGTCCAGGCCCTGCATCACGCCCCGGGGTCCTCCGGGCGCGTACCTGTGCAACCAACCGACTGACCGCGACCTGCATTCCACACGGGCTGCCACACCTCTCACACCTCGCACTCCACTCCTGGCTCAGCAGCCACAACCCACATATAACCTGCACCCAAACAGGCTGCGTGGCCTTGCGGGCTCTCCTAGTAGATCCCCCCCTAGACGTGTAGTCCAGGCCTTGCATCACGCCCCGGGGTCCTCCGGACGCGTACGTGTACCAACCTGTAAAAACTCTGCACCCAAACCCTACGCGCCGCATCCCACACCCCACGCTCCCACACTCCATGCCCCCTCACTCCACACCTGGCCCAGCAGCTCGACGCACTGCTTGAGGCACTCCATCTGGCTGCGTCGGTCCATGCGATTTAGCATCACGTGGCCCGTCATAAACATGGACCAGCCGACGATGGGGATGTAGAACACTGACGCCCTGCGGGGGAGCGTCATCATCATCAGCAGCCACAGCGACAGGAGAGTCAGCAGCAGCAGCAGCAGCAGCAGCTGCAGCAGCAGTAGCAGCAGCAGCAGCAGGAGCAGCAGCATCAGGAGCAGCAGCAGGAGCAGCAGCAGCAGCAGGGGCAGGAGCAGGAGCAGCAGCAGCAGGGG
>VFSX01000230.1:132557-215057 GCA_016618255.1 Chlamydomonas sp. UWO 241
AAACATAATACAATACGCCATCAACTGGTGGCAGGGGCAAGGGCGTGTGGCTGTGTGTTGAATGCGTGCCGTACTTACGAGCAGTGCAGGTGGGGCGGGGGGGGGGGTCCCCTGGGAAGGATTTTAGTAGTTATTTATTTCCCGGCTCCAGCAACTTTGACCGCTCATGCCAGGCGCAGTACATAGCGGGTGTTCACACAATGCATGCCTTTGTGCTGCTCTCGGCGAGACCTGTCCAACGCATCCCTCCACGCCCTCTCCCACCAAGTGTGGGGTGGTTTCCTGGGGAATGGGGAATCCGGCCCGGAGCGGTATACGGCTTGCAGGAGAATCACTGAGGGGCAGCCACACATGCGCACTTCGAGGCATGCGACAAACAAACACGCAGGTGGCAATTCGCTGGCAAATCGGCTCCTTCGGGGGGCACAGTTTCCCAGTAAAAGTTTGCAAATGTGGGTTGCCCCCCCCCCCCCTGGTGGCCCTACCAAATTCCCAACGCCTCGATCTGCGTGCCTGTGCCGGGCCTCGCGACCGCCTGGGGCGCACCCCAGGCCCCTGAGGCGCACCCCAGACGCCTGAGGCGCACCCCCCCTGAGGCGCACCCCCCCCCTGAGGCGCACCCCAGGTGCCTGAGGCGCACCACCCCCTGAGGCGCACCCCACCCCTGAGGCGCACCCCAGATGCCTGAGGCGCACCGCCCGAGGCGCACCCCCCCCTGAGGCGTACCCCAGACGCCTGAGGCGCACCCCCCCTGAGGCGCACCTCCCCCTGAGGCGCACCCCAGACGCCCGAGGCGCACCCCCCCTAAGGCGCACCCCCGCCTGAGGCGCACCCCAGATGCCTGAGGCGCACCCCAGATGCCTGAGGCGCACCCCCGCTGAGGCGCACCCCCCCCCGGGGCGCACCCCAGACGCCTGAGGCGCACCCCCCCGAGGCGCACCCCCCCACCTTATACACACCCCAGACGCCTGAGGCGCACCCCCCCGAGGCGCCCCCCCCCCCCACTGAGGCGCAGCCCAGGCCCCTGAGGCGCACCCCCCCTGAGGCGCACCCCACCCCTGAGGCACACCCCAGACGCGTGAGGCGCACCCCCCCGAGGCGCACCCCCCCACCTGAGGCACACCCCAGACCGCCTCAGGCGTTACGACCGCCTTGGTCTGCGTGCCTCAGGCATTGGGGCTGTGGCGGGCCTCTCCACCGCCCGAGGCGCAGCCCAGACCGCCTCAGGCGTTACGACCGCCTTGGTCTGCGCGCCTCAGGCATTGGGGCTGTGGTAGGGTGGCGAACAACAGAGTACCCTAGCAAAATCCCAACGCCTGAGCCACGCAAGTCGAGGCGGCCATAACGCTTGAGGCGGTCGGGGTGCGCCTCAGGCAGTGGTGGGCGCCTAAGGTGGCGCCTGAGGCGACGCCTCAGGCGGTCCGGGGTGCGCCAGAGGCGGTCTCGGCGCCGCCTGCTCCGAGCAAGTGAAGGCGCCGCCTGAGGTGCCGCCTGGGGCGTTGGGAATGTGGTAGGGGTACCCGTGGCTCCGCTAAGGATCTTTGGAAAATTACGGCTCACCCCGGGCCTTCCGGCTCACTTCCCAATGTCACCCTGCGGGAGGCGGTTTTTGCGGAAAGGGTGTGAAAATGAAGTTTTCACACTTTTCGGGTCGAAATTTGCGGACTGTCACCTTGCAGCGCCGGCGCAAACTGGCCAATCGCACCGCGCAAATGCACTTTGCGGGGTTGCTAGGTGGCAAACGGAAACACGCCTTAGCCCCCACCTGGTGGTTGGCGACGTACACGACGGCGCGGTTTGCGGGGGGCAGGTTCTCGCGCCCAATCACCTGCGTTGCACACCACACGCACGCACACATTATGCGCCGCACCGTCACCGTCACCGTCACCGCACCGCACGCACGCGCACACACACACACACGGTGTGCACCCCACCGCACCGCACCGCACCGCACCGCACCGCACCGCACCGCACCGCAACGCATGTGCACGCACGCGCGCACGCACACGGTGTGAACCGCACGCACACACATGTTGAGTAGATTGTGCATGTGAACGCACACACGTTGGGTAACAGTAACATCGGCTTTCCAGCAAAGACATCATCTTTAGTACCACCGCCTGGACTCAAGTCCAGTTCTAGCACGTTGGGTACCGCACGTTGGGTACCGTACTGATTCATGTACTTCGCGTGTTGAGTTTCACGGCTCAGGGTGACGTGACCTGTGTGACTTCAAGACGCTCAGAGCGTCGCGAAACCCCGGACATGCATGCACACATGCACACACGCATGTCCACACACGCGCACACACACACATGCATGCACACACGCACACAAACACATACGTGCACACACACACGTACGCACACGCGCGCACCTCGACCCGGTAAAAGAGGCTCGTGGAGACCTTCGCCCACACGTTGTTGACAAAGTGCTGCGCGAGCCGCCGGTACCTGTGGGCATGTGTGGAAAGGTGGGCCCCCCCCCTCCCCTCTTGAGTGCGGTGGGTTCCCTCTCCATCCCCCCTTCGATTGATGAGTGACGAGGTGGTGCCCCCAGCGCTGCAGCTACACCATCACCCATCGCCGCGCTCGTCATTACCTGTCGAACGCCATCACAAACGGCGCCATGAATGCCATGGACGTGAAGAGCGGCAGCGCGAGCAGCAGGGACCACGAGAGGAACAGCGCGCCGCGCAGCTTGTCGAACAGGCTGGGCGCGCCCTCTGCCTGGATTGGCATGTCTGGTGCGGTGCGTGCGTGTGCGTGTTGCGGCCCCGCAGGTGTTTATCGTGTTGCGGCCGTGCCGTGCAGCAGCAGCAGCAGCAGCAGCAACAGCAGCAGCGGCTGGTGGCACGAGCGTGGTCTCTCCCTCATGCAGTGCAGCGTGTGCGCGCGCGTGTGTAACTCTCGCGTGCATGCTTGCATGAAGCGCATGCCGTGTCTTCTCCTCTCCCCTCTCCCCCCTCCCCTCAAAACGCATCGTCCTTCCCCTGTCTGCATGCATTTAACCCAATGTGCAGCGTGCATCTGCAGGCTCCTACCATCAGGCACGGGCAGCG
Source organism: Chlamydomonas sp. UWO 241 (assembly GCA_016618255.1). Taxonomy (NCBI): domain Eukaryota; kingdom Viridiplantae; phylum Chlorophyta; class Chlorophyceae; order Chlamydomonadales; family Chlamydomonadaceae; genus Chlamydomonas; species Chlamydomonas priscui. Next base: position 135,619 of record VFSX01000230.1, read on the forward strand.
ACATCGAGCCAGCGGCGGGTACCGTCCGACGCACATGCGCCATGCCCACGCGCGGTGCTCCAATGCCCTGAGCTGTCCGCGGAATGCCCGCTAGTGCTCCATGCTTCACAGCTCCGCTGGGATTAGCCAAGAGTGCGCGACCACCTGGACGGCCTGGATTGTGTGCCATCACCCGCGCAGCAGCGTTGGGGACGCCCCCCCGGGAGGCGCTGCACCCCAATCCGCTGTGGGACAGCATCGTGGTTGCAATGCAAGTAGGTAGCACAACAGATGCAAAAACAAAGAGATTGGAAAAGTGTGGGGGCGTTTGTTGCTTCTAAAACGTCCTGCTGCGGTCAACAGCACTTTTGTGGAGCAGCTGCCACAGCCAGTCGTCACCATGGCCGAGGTGTGTTGCTGGGAGGGTTGGGCTACCGCAGCGTGTACCAGCCGCCGCCGTCGGTACCCACGCACGCACCGGCTGCAGCCCTTGGACAGGGTGTTGTTGCGGGATGTGAAGCTGTGGGGGGCGTGAGTCAGCGGGCGCGTGAAGCAGCGGAGGGGAGGAAGGGAGGGTGGAAGGGGCGCGCATGGGGAGGGCACACAATTGCGGCCTTGCGCGGTCAGCGCGGGCGCGCGCGAGCACGCGCGCGCCTGACCTGCCTGATCAGGGGTGGGCCATCCGTGAAGGCGGTGGCCCCAGGCGTGACTCGCACGTTGAACAAGGGGCCGCGGGCCCATCATCTGCATGCAGCCGCCCTACCCTCCCACGCCCTCCTAATCCAGCCCCCAACCACCACGCTCGCACAGATCAGCAAGGCCGAGTCGTCATTACGACGCCTGTCCGCGCGTGGCCACTCCCACGCGACGCACATTACATGGCCATTGCATGGCCAGCCGGCGCGCCCCCCACGCCCACTACGAACCCACCCACCCACCGCAGTAGGCATTGCAGGTCGGCATCACAACGCTAGTCAGCTGGCGCATGCTCCACGCTCAGTTGTATACTATGCATGCCCTCACATGCACTGCATGTCCCTCAGCACGTATGCACGCAGGCCTTGAACAGCGACCTCTCCCTCGCCCCCCCCCCCCCCAGGTGTCGCGATTGTGGCCCAACTCATCACCGCGGATTGTTTGACACCACTACTTATGACCCCTACTCGAATCCCCATCGCACGCACGCACACACCCATCCATTCACACACGCCCTCCTCACATGCGCCTCAACCCCGCAGGGCAAGAGGCATCTTTCCGTGGTCATTTGCGGCCATGTCGACTCCGGTGAGTGGTGAAGGTGTTTGCATGCCACCGCGCGCTACGAGGGGGGCTGCTGTGCAAGGTGCACCAGAGAGGCTCGTCAGATCTCAGATCCGGTTGTATGCAGGGCGGCAGGGAAAGGCGTGCTCGCATGGCACTCCCTTGCACGATGTGTCTCTCAGCCATGCAGCAGCCACGTTGGCCGCTTCTTCAGAGAGCGCTGCCCACCCACCCACCCGCAGGCCCTATACCCTCGTTTGCCGTATGCACGAGGTCAACAGAGCGCTGCCCAGCGCCCCACCCACCCACCCGCATGCCCAACCCTCGTTTGTCCCATGCGGCCGCATGCATGAGCTCAACAGAGCGCTGCCCAGCGCCCCACCCACCTACCCGCATGCCCTACCCTCGTTTGCCGCATGCGGCCGCATGCACAAGCTCAACGAAGTGCTGCCCAGCGCCCCACCCACCCACCCGCACACAAGACTGTAATATCCATCATCATCATCATCATCACACCCAACCCTCGTGTACCCCATGTGGCCGCATGCAAGAGCTCAACAGAGCCGCTACCCTGGCCGCCCCTCCTCTCCCCTTTGCCCCACGCGGTGACGGCTGCGCATGAGCGTAACCAACGGCGCTGTTCTAACCACCACCACCCCTCCTCCCCTCCTCCCTCCCTCCCCGCTGCGCAGGCAAGTCCACCACCACTGGACGCCTGATTTTCGAGCTCGGTGGCATCCCCGAGCGTGAGCTCGAGAAGCTCAAGGAGGAGGCCACCCGCCTCGGCAAGGCCTCCTTCGCATTCGCGTTCTACATGGACACCCAGAAGGAGGAGCGCGCGCGCGGTGTCACGATCTCGTGCACCACCAAGGTGCGTGGACGTGGCCATTGCTGCTGCGTCACATGTGATCATTGCTGTTTCGCCGCATGTGCTGATTGCTTATATTCGGCAGGCGTGCGACACTGAGCCAATTGAGAGCCTTGTGGCAAAGCGATCAATGCAGTGGCTAGGCCATGTGATGCGCATGACGGCTTCTCGTCTTCCTCGTACGACTTTTGACTGCACAATGGATGTAGCTCGGCAGCAAGGTCGGCCTCCAGCCTCCTCCCGACACTATTTTCTTAAGCTACTGATTCAGCAGCTAGGCGAAACTAGTGGCACTCGTTCTGATTGGAAGACTTTTTCGGACACGGCGTTTGAGCGTGCTCAGGATAGGGTCGGGTGGAGAGCCGTGGTGTACGGTCCGGCTGCCCCTCAGGCGCCGGCCCCTCCACCACGGCGGTCAAGTAGATTGGCAAGCGCCACTTGACCCCCTATCCCCTAGAAGCAGTTAGGACCTATTTTGGAGGCGTCGCACAATAGCTCTCCTTTTTGCTCTGGGACTACACGTTGGCAGGCAGCTGGCTGGTGGCTACCGCCCCTCACAAGTAATTGTTAGGGCCAGAACTGGACTTGGGTCTAGGCGGTGGTACTAGGACTAGAGGTAGTCTTTGCTGGAAAGCCGATGTTACTGTTACTGTAACTGCTCATTGCTGCTTCGCCGCCCATGTGCATGCATGCATGCGCGCTCGATCCGCATGCGTGCCTGCGGTACGCATGCATGCGCGCTCAACCACCCGCTGCCCGCTGCCCGACCAAGGTGCGTGGATGTGATCATTGCTGCTTCGCTGCATGTTATCATTGCTGTTTCGCCGCATGTGCTCATTGCTGCTTCACCGCCCATGTGCATGCATGCATGCGCGCTCGATCCGCATGCGTTCTTGCAGTACGCATGCATCCGCGCTCAACCACCCGCTGCCCCTTCAAGGTGCGTGGATGTGATGATTGCTGTTTTGCCGCATGTGATCATTGCTGCTTCGCCGCCCATGTGCATGCTTGCGTGCGCGCTCGATCCGCATGCATTGCGGTCCGCATGCACGCGCGCTCAACCACCCACTGCCCGCTGCTCCCCTCCCTAACGCGCCCGCTCCCTCCTCGTGCGCGCCTTGTCCGCTCGCAGGAGTTCTTCACGGAGAACTGGCACTACACCATCATCGACGCCCCGGGTCACCGCGACTTCATCAAGAACATGATTTCCGGCGCCGCCCAGGCCGACGTGTGCCTGCTCATGGTGCCCGCCGATGGTAACTTCACGACCGCGATCCAGAAGGGCGACCACAAGGCCGGCGAGATCCAGGGCCAGACGCGCCAGCACGCGCGCCTGATCAACCTGCTCGGCGTCAAGCAGCTCATCATCGGCGTCAACAAGATGGACACTGAGACTGCTGGCCCGTACTCCGAGGCGCGCTACCACGAGATCCGCGACGAGATGAAGCACATGCTGGTGCGCGTCGGCTGGAAGGAGGACTTCCTCGACTCGTGCGTCCCCACCGTCCCGATCTCTGGGTGGATGGGCGATAACCTGATCAAGAAGTCGGAGAACATGGCGTGGTGGGCCGGCAAGGAGGTCAAGACCCTCGACGACCGCAAGGTCACGGTCTTCACCCTCCTCGACTGCCTCAACAACATGTGCACGGTGCCCGAGCGCAAGGTCGTCGCGTCGATGCGCCTGCCCATCTCTGGCTGCTACAAGATCAAGGGTGTCGGTGATGTGCTCGCTGGCCGCGTGGAGCAGGGCGTCGTCAAGCCCAACGATGAGGTCATCTTCCTCCCCACCCACACCACCGCCAACGCCTGCGCCGGCAAGGTGTTCACCGTGGAGATGCACCACAAGCGCGTTGACCAGGCCGGCCCCGGTGACAACGTCGGCATGAACATCAAGGGCCTCGACAAGGGCAACATGCCCCGCACCGGCGACGTCATGATCCTCAAGTCCGACACGTCCCTCAAGCCGTGCGCCAACTTCACCGCGCAGATCCAGACGCTCGACATCCCTGGCGAGGTCAAGGCCGGCTACTCGCCGATCGGCTTCGTGCGCTGCGGCCGCTCCGCATGCCGCCTCTCCAAGATCGACTGGAAGGTCGGCAAAGAGACCGGTGGCAAGAAGCTCGACGCGCCCCACGCGCTCAAGGCCAACGAGATGGCGCAGGTCGTGTTCGAGCCGTGCCAGCCGATGATCGTCGAGTCGTTCAAGTCGTGCGAGGGCCTGTCCCGCATCGCCTTCTTGGACGGCAACACCGCCGTCATGCTCGGCAAGATCGTCGCCGTCGAGTTCAAGTGAAGAGCTTTGCCTCCAACAGCCAGCCACTGCACAGGGTAGTACGAGGCCGGGGGCAGCACGTCGTTAGGAGGCCAGGAGGCGCGCACCCGTCTTCTGACCCCCTAATGTAAAGGCCGCCTTCTCACCTCCACCTCGTCTTGTGCCCCATCTGGGTCGCGTGTCGTCGGCGCCGGCACCTGTGCTTGCACGCAGCCGGAAAGATGATCACAGCGCGCAGCACCTGATCAGGGCAGGGAGATGAAGGGCCACATGCTCCTCCACATCGCTTGTTCCCCCACCCCCCCGCCTGCATCCAGTATACAGAGGACTCGTACACAAAACAGCCTGCTTGGGTCAACAGCACGCCGCGTGTGTGAGCTCGTGCATGCCACCGGGGGAAAGCTAAAAGAGCGTCAGGCACCTATGCGCCCGCTCGCTAGTTTGTTCCACTGCTGCCTTCTCTTCCTGTGTTGCAACTGGCCGATGGACGACTTCCAAGGAATTAGACTGCTGTACTCAGACAGTTTGGCTCCTGCTAGACTGCCCCTCGGTGGAACACTTCAGGAGCGGCTTGCCCGGCGCTGCCATGGCTTGGCGAGTAGCCGCGGCGCTGCCGCGGCCCGTGCTGGGAGACGGCCCTTATCCTCCCCCCATGCAGGACGCCATGCGGCACCGATCTCGACGAGTTGATCGACAAGCGGAGGAGCTGGCGCCCGTCAATGCATGCTGGACATTGGTCAAGATGGCTGCCCGTGGAGGCGGGCTACCATCACGGCTTCAGCGGTGGCGACCGCCGAGGCAACACAGAGTAAATCCGCTTCACCAATCGCAGCGTTCGTCACCGCGCTCATCCTCGGGGTCGCTCGTCTGCCGGTGACTGGCGTTGGAAGGTCTTCAGGCAGCCTCCATGACAACTCTGTCGTCCATGCACCCCTGGAGGGTGGGACCTGGCCATGCATGAGGCATGGGGCGCCGGCTGAGCCCCATACAAACGAGAGCTGGACAGCCATGCACTGCCAGGCGGGGACCGTTCCAGTCAGCGCCAGTCGGCTCTGCCGGCTTGACTGGCCACAAGGCCACTACTGTGACCCTGAGGCAGGTCCTCTCCTATATGCTCCTTGCCAGACATGTCTCTCAGAGACCGCTGTTTGGGGTAGTCTAGCCGGCGGGAGCGGTAGTCTATCGGCCGGGAGCCGGCGGTACTCTAGTACTTAAGTGTGCTGGAGTATCGGCGGGTGTCTCTAGTAGAAGAGTAGCCTGCTTAGCTGGAAACCCCGTGTTACTGTTACTGTTACTCAGACAGTGCTCAGAGCCACCGGAAACGCGTGGCCATGCAATTGGCCAGAAGACGACTGCCCAGCAACAGGCGCTGTGCAGCTCTGATACAGCAGCAGGCGTAGGAGATCTGTGGGGCTCCGCGCCCAACTACACCCGCACCACCACCACCCTCCCACACTCGCAGTTCAAGTTGTGCCAGGCTGCTTGCGACGAAGGGATTTCCACGACAGCAGAGGCTGTTGTATGCGCGCGAGGACTGAGCCGGAAAGGGTCCAGCAAGCACACATTATAACATCGACATCACAACAATCTAGCAGAAGTCCACATGGTGAATAAAACAGCACGGGCACGGGCACAGAAAAGGCGTTATTGGGGTGTAATTGGAGCACTTGCGCCCCGCACCCCCATCATCATTGTACCTGACGGTACCGCTATATCTGAAAGGGGTTTTGTCTGGACCAATAGCTGACCACTGGAAGCTGAGTGAAGGTGTGTCTGTGTCTTCACACACTCACACCCCATAAATGCGAGCAGCGCCGTTTGTCACGCACGCCTGCCAACACATACTATATGTACATAGCATAGGTGTGTGGCATAGAGTTATGAAGTAGGAACAAAAGTGTGGGGTGTTGTGGAGGGAGATGGGCACTAGAGGAAGAGGCCAGAGCCGCCGCCCATGGGAGGTTCCTATCCTGCTGGGTTCAACTGGTGCCGCACGAGTTTGACTAATTTGCATTTGGTCTAGCCCTTCTTGCTTCCCTAGCGGGGAAGGAGGGTGGGCCTCGGCGTGTGCGTACGTTTTGGGTCCTCTCCTTTGCCTCCCCAGTGACAGCTCTGAACTGAGGAAACAAAGGGGCGGCTCAGGGAAGGCTCAGCACGCATGGCAGAGCATGCGTGCCGCAAAAAAAACAGAGTGCGGTGCTCTCAATAATAGGGGCCGTGCATCCTGAGCCTTGCATTATGCTGCGCCATGCACCGGCACGGCAGCCTTGGGGTTCTTTTGCTGGGAACACGTCGGGGCCGCACGCCATCGCGTCAGCTGCGCGAGCGGCGGCGCAGGTGGACCTGCTACGCCACGCGCACCACAACGCCGCCAGCCACTCCGCCGCGCCACTCCTGCCTGGTCCACAAGGGCCTGCCACAGGTGGGCTGCAGGGTCTTCAGGGTGGCCTGCACAGCGGGCAAGTCATCGAGATGCTCGACGAGAGGCTGCTGCGGCGCTGTCACGCGCCGCGACGTCCCCGCGCCCTCCGCATCAGCTCCGCCAGCTGCTCATCCGAATCGCCGGCGTCGTGGCCGCCCAGCACCGGCGGCAGCCTGTCGACCGCCGCCTGCTTGACGCGCTGCGCCTCAGCGACCGCCTTGCTGAGGTTTGCGAGCTGCGCGTTCACGGTGTACGTCGCGGCCTCGTGCATGGACAGGTAGCTGGACGTGGGCGGCGGCGACGCGGCGCCGCTCGGCCGCTGCACGGCCAGGTCGTGGGGCGCGCTGGGGCCGACATTGGCAGGGGGCGCGGAGGCGGTGGTAGATAGCGGCGATGCGCGCGAGAGCTCGAGGGATGCGCTCGGCGACCGGGCCCCGAGATGCAGGCCGGGGGGCAGGCCGGGCGAGGAGGTACAGGGCGCCCTGCTGCTGATGGGCAGCGCACCGAGCCCCCCGGACACCATGTGCCGGTTGAGGGGCAGCGACATGATTGCCGGGGCGCTCCGCGGCTCTGGTGCCGACATTGGCTGGGCTCCACCGCCCATGTACAGGCCATGGGGCAGGTGCTGGGACTGGTGCTGCGCCTGCGGAGATAGGCCGTGCTGCTGCAACTGTGGCGGCGACGCCTGCGCGCGATGCAGCAGCGCCTGGTGCGGCTGCGGCGCCTGCGGGGACATCACATGCTGCTGCTGCTGCCGCATGTGCGCCTGCTGCAGCAGCAGCTGGTGCTGCGGAGACATCACGTGCTGCTGCTGCTGCTGCACATGCGCCTGCTGCGACACCTGGTGTGGCGCATGCATGTGCTGCGGCATGAGCTGCTGATGCAGTTGCAGCGGCGGCGGCAGCGCGTGCCCATTCTGTGGCCGCATCTGGTGGTGTGGCTGCAGCATCTGCTGCGGCAGGCCCGGGTACTGCATCTGCATATGCATCTGCTGAGGCACGACCTGGTACTGTCGCAGGGTGCCCGTCTCGTCGAGCATCTCGATGACTTGCCCGCTGTGCAGGCCACCCTGAACACCCTGCAGTCCACCCATGGCAGGCCCTTGCGGACCACCAGGCAGGAGCGGCGCGGCTGAGTGGCTGGCGGCGTTGTGGTGCGCGTGGCGTAGCAGGTCCACCTGCGCCGCCGCCCGCGCTGCCTGCAACTGCGTCATCTGCGCCATCTGTGGCCGCGCCTCCAGCTGCACAGTGGGACGGCTAGCTGGATCGTAGTCAGGGAAGGGAATGGGAACGCCCGCACACCCGCCGCCGCTGCTGAACGAGTAGCTCTGCGCGGCAGACTGGTTGATCAGGCCCTGTGCGGTGCCGCTTGGGTATGTGTCAGCACGGGCTGGCTGGCTGCGCGGCCTGCTGTCGGGTGCCATGCGCGCGTTCCCATGCTGGAGCGTGTGCTGTGCTGTCATGTGGCCATGCACGCGCTCCATGCTCGCCACGCCAGCTGGCCATGCTCCAACACGCTGGCCAGGCTCGCAGCCGTCCCGCTGTCGCTTCGCCACCGCTGACCCTGGGGCTGAGCTCGTCGTACAGTAGCTCTGCGAGTTGGGTGAGTCCAATGCGAGTCCTCCCAGGCCAAGACCGGCAGACGGCGGGCCAACCTGCGACACACGGCATGCGCATGCATGTGGACTCAGTGGACTGGGGAGAGGCGGCCCGGCCCGCCTTCCCCCCTTTCCCCCCCGCATGCCCCCCCCCGCCCCCCATTGCGCACCCCTCCATGGCCTCACCACTGCCTTCCCAAGGTTGCAAAGCGATTGCGCCACTGACAGCTCAAGCATGTCGTCGTCCATTGAGGGCATTGACGTAAACATAGGAGAATTGCACTGAGGGACGAGAGAATGAGACCGCGCGGTTACATGAGCCGCTTGTGAAGGCCCCCAGGCATTGATCAGAGGCTTGGCGGTGCTGCGAATCTCTACGAAATCTTCTTGGGATTGTCCTTGTCTGCTGAGAAGGAGTGACTCACACGTTCACACTCGGTAATAATCACTCTCCAGATCAGGTCGGGCCGCGACGGGGTGCACCCCCATCCCCCTGGGGTGAGGGTGGGGTGGGGGTGCAGTGGGATGAGGGTGTGCGGACAGGGCTTGTGGCTAAAACCGGATAGTCTCTTTGCAGTTCAGCATCACTAGGGGCTGGGGGGGGGGGGTAGATGCGCCTCGCTGGCTGAAGTATTTTTCGGTCTGGTGTTTAAAAGCAGAAGAAGGTATGTACAATAGTTCAAGTACAGTTATTCTGAATTCCTGTTTTTTTTAACTAAGGGTAGTTGGCAGGTAGTTGGTAAACGCCAGTTGAAACCCAAATGTGTTTTTACTCAGGGTTCTATCTTAATGTGTTTTTTTTACTCAAGGTGTAAAACCCCCACGAAGTCGATGGTAAGGGTGGTTTCCATGTGTGGTGGGTGTGCGCGTGCGTGTGCTGAGAGCTGATAAAAACACAGATATTTCGATACACCGCAGAAAACACGGCACGCACGACATAGTCACACACTCACCCAGAACCTCGCCCACTACAGTGACATAGCTGAGCTGTGCATCATCAGCCAAGAAAATGCCTTGCCAGGCAAAGCGGGCCGCTACTCGCTCACATTCGTTGGCAGATGAACGTGCGTGAAAGGTTGTTGGTCACAAACACACTGCAACAAACTGCCCCACCAATGAGTGTCTCATATGAGCATACTTGTAGCTTCAAGAGCTTAGTACCAGTTGAAGTAGAGTCCAGAGGGGCGCAGACTGGCATTAGTGTGGGGTGTGCACTGGTCAAGAGCAATGGATATAAGCCACCCCGCCTCTGTCACGCGTGCCTTGAGTGTCATGGCGCCACAGAGAGCGGTGGAGAGCTGGTGAGATGGCGTGCGCTGTGAAACCACCCAAAAATGCCGACACTACCTCGCAGGCAGCTAGAGCGGCGTCTGACACCCGGCCATCGCGCGGCGTCAATGATTGCCATGCATGCGGGGGGTGCAGCGAGGTCGCACAGGCGGTGGTGGCGCGTGCGCGTAGTGGATCGATCAGTGCCCAACCACTAACACACATGCATGCATGTATGCATGACCACGCATGGGCGCGGCGACCCGCCCTCCTCGCCTGCAGGAAGCACAGCTTTGCTGGCGGTGCGGCTGGCGGGGTGGCAGTCGTTCTGCTCCACCCGTTTGATGTGATCAAGACGCGGCTGCAGGGTAAGGGCGGTTCTTGCAATCCGCGCACACCATCCCTGGCGTCTTGCACAACCGAGTGCACAGCCTCCGCTGCAAACATCCACTTTCGACACCCAATCACCCACTGTGGCCCATCTCATGACGCACCAGTTGGTGGATGTTACAGTCTGTCGGATGACTTGATGGTGTGTGATGGTGTGTGCGAGACCCGACAGGTCTGGCTTCTTCGTCGCGGCCCGGCTTCTTTGTCTGGCAGTTGAAACCCCATCGATGCGTCCACCAACGCCAAGACGTGCACTGTGCTCGCGGCTCACTGCCGCTGCCGCTGCCGCTGCCGCCGCAGCCGCAGCCGCAGCCGCTGCCGCTGCCGCTTCCACTGCCGCTGCGACTGCCACTGCCACCGCCACTGCCGCTGCCGCTGCCAAGTGGCCCGCACCCAACCCTGCCGTGCACTCAAACACCGCGACCCCACACACGCCCCTGTCCTCGCAGTCCAAGATGGGCACTGTGCCAAGGCTTCCACCTACAGTGGTGCGCTGCACGCGGCACGCAGGTGGGCATTGACATCTACATTACCGTCCGTGCGATTTGCCTTTGCGAATACGTATCGTTTTTTGCCCCCCCCCCCCCCATGAAGCTGAGAAACTAATGTGCGTTGTCGAAGATCGCGATAGTGGGCGCCAAAACGATGAAAAATGACGAAAACGACCCCTGCGACCGCATTGAACAACTATAGTTTTGCCTCATGCAAGGCGCGCATCATATACGCGTCCGGTGGCGCCCCCCTCCCCCCTGCATTGCTTCAAATCATGCTCATAACCAGGCCTGAACGATTAGTGTTGTGTTGCTGTTGCTGCTGCTGCTGCCATTCTGCCCCCTCCTCGCAGCACACGCATCATGTACGCGTCCGGCACCCCCCCCTTACCTTGCTTCAAATCATGCTCATAACCAGGCTCTGCTGTTGCCCCCACACCCCACCCACCCCCTCCCCGTCCTCGCAATACGCACAGCATATACGCGTCCGAGGGCGTGCGCGCGTTCTACGGCGGCCTATCACCGGCGATCCTTGGCAGCGGTGTTGCGTGGGCGACGTACATGTATCTGTATGAAAGCATCAAGGTGTGGGAGGGGTGTGGAGGTTTGGAGCAGTGATTCCCCTGCGAGCCGTATACCGCTCCGAGCCGGATTTCCCATTTCCCAGAAAACCACCACACTTAGTGGGAGAGGGCGTGGAGCGGTGCGTTGGAAAGCTCGTGCCGAGAGCAGCCCAACGGCATGCGTAGCATGAATACCCGCTGTGTATTGTGCCTGGTATGAGCGGTCAAAGTTGCTGGAGCCGGCAAAAAACTAATTACTAAAATCCTTCCCAGGGACCACCTGGTGGGCAGGAGTACATGTATCTGTATGAAAGCATCAAGGTGTGGGAGGGGTGTCGAGGTGTGTGGAAAGTTTAGTGTGGGCAGCGGCGTCGCGTGGGCGACGTACATGTGTCTGTATGAAAGCATCAAGGTGTGGGAGGCGTGTGGAAGTGTGGGAGAGGTGTGGAGGGGTGTGGGAAGTTGAGTGTGGGCAGCGGCGTCGCGTGGGCGACGTACATGTATCTGTATGAAAGCATCAAGGTGTGGGAGGGGTGTGGAAGTATGGGAGGAGTGTGGAGGGGCGTGGGAAGTATAGTGTGGGCAGCGGCGTCGCGTGGGCGACGTACATGTATCTGTATGAAAGCATCAAGGTGTGGGAGGCGTGTTGAGGGGTGGGAGGGGTGTGTGTGTGTGGGAAGTTGAGTGTGGGCAGCGGCGTCGCGTGGGCGACGTACATGTATCTGTATGAAAGCATCAAGGTGTGGGAGGCGTGTTGAGGGGTGGGAGGGGTGTGTGTGTGTGGGAAGTTGAGTGTGGGCAGCGGCGTCGCGTGGGCGACGTACATGTATCTGTATGAAAGCATCAAGGTGTGGGAGGGGTGTGGAGGGGTGGGAGGGGTGTGGGTGTGTGGGAAGTTGAGTGTGGGCAGCGGCGTCGCGTGGGCGACGTACATGTATCTGTATGAAAGCATCAAGGTGTGGGAGGCGTGTGGAGGTGTGGGAGGGGTGTGGAGGGGCGTGGGAAGTTGAGTGTGGGCAGCGGCGCCGCGTGGGCGACGTACATGTATCTGTGTGAAAGCATCAAGGTGTGGGAGGGGTGTGGAGGTGTGGGAGGGGTGTGTGTGTGTGGAAAGTTGAGTGTGGGCAGCGGTGTCGCGTGGGCGACGTACATTTACTCTCCCCCTCTCTCTCTCTCTCTCTCTCTCTCATCGCTCTCTGTCCCTCTCCTCTCCCTCTCTTTCCCTCCCTCCCTCTCCCTCTTTTTGGATGGAGTGGGCGACGCACAGCTGTATGAAAGCATCAAGGTGTGGGAGGGGTGTAGAGGTGGTGGTGGTGTGGGAAGGGTGTGGAGGGGTGGTGGTGTGGGAGGGGTGTGACAGTGGTGTCCTTAAGGAAACCGAGAATGTCCTGTTTGCCCCCGCAATATTGGAGGGAACATGCCGAATTGCCTCCGCAGGAGACTTTTTTTTGCGGAGAAGTGCGGAAATTGCCGCTTTCACACTTCTCGGAGCGAAATTCCCGCCATTCGCCCCCGCAGTTGCCCCCCCAATTTCCCGTTTTGCCCCCGCAGCGGGGGCTGCGGGGGCTGCAGGGGCGCTAAGGACATCACTGGTGTGTGACGGGGGTTGAGGTATCGAGGTGTGGGGTGAGTGTGGAGGTGGTGGTGTGTGGAGGTGTGGAGGTGGGGGCGAGGCGGTGGATGAGAGCATCAAGGCACGCACGTGCGCACGTGAGTTGAGCTGCACCTAACTAGACGCCAGGTTCCGTTTTATTGTTTCTGCACGTGTTATTGCGTAGGAGCTCTTACTGCGAGCCCACCACCACCAGAAGCCAGCCACCCGTCTGCAGTGCTCCGGCGCTATACGCCGAGCAGTGGCTCCGTTAAGGATCTTGGAAAAATTATGGCTCAACCCGGGTCTCACGCTCATTTCGCCAATCTCAACCCGACGAAGGCGAGTTTTGGCGGGAACAAATGTGAAAATGACGAGTTTCACACTTTTCGGGTCAGACTTCGCGCAATCACAAATCGACGCGCCAGCTCGAATCGGCCAATCTCAACCCGAAAGTGCCCTTTGTCGGGTTGCGGGTTGGCTAGCGGAAACACTGACGCCGAGCAAGGTCGAATACGCTGCCTGTGAGCCCTTAACCCTGAACCCTAAACCCTGAACCCTAAACCCCAAATGCACAGGGCTCGTTCCGGGACATGCAAGGCGGTAGCGGCGATGCACTCTCAACCCTTAACCTTGAACTCTTAACCCCAACGTAACCCTCAACCCTTAACCCTAGCCCTGAACCCTCAACCCTTGGAGCCCAAAACTCACACATTCAACCCAATGCACAGGGCTCGTACCGGGACGTGCAAGGCGGTAGCGGCGATGCACTCTGAACCCTTAACCCTGAACCCTAAACCCTAAACCCTAGCTCTAAACCCTAAACCCTTAGAGCCCAAACCCATACATTCAACCCAATGCACAGGGCTTGTACCAGGACATGCAAGGCGGTAGCGGCGATGCACTCTGAACCCTAAACCCTAAACTCTGAACCCTGAACCCTGAACCCTAAACCCGTAATCCTTAACCTTTAACTCATGCGTAGGTCATTTGAAAGCTGTCGACGTGCTCTGTCTGGCGGACTTGTCAGACTAACAATCCGCTGGATGGGTCGAGCTGTGTGCAAGGTCAAAGTACAGCCGGGATACATCCAAATGGCTGTGCAGAGCCGAAAAGGAATTCACTGCTGAACTTCAAACCCAATGCACAGGGCTCGTACCGGGACATGCAAGGTGGCAGCGGCGAGCGCTTGGGCACGGGATGGCACACACTGGCCGCTGCACAAGCGGGCGCGATGGTGTGTTTGGGCGGGGGGGGGGCAGTGCGTGTGTGTGTGTGTGTGTGTGTTTGTGTGTGTGTGTGTGTGTGTGCGTATGTGTGCGCAGGTGTGGTGGTGGGTGTGGTGGTGGGTGTGGGTGTGTGTGGGGGGGGGGGGCGCGCTTGGCACGGGATGGCACACGCTGGCCGCTGCACAGCGGGCACGATGGTGAGTTTGGGGGGGGGGGGGGGGGCAGTTTGTGTGTGGGTGTGTTTGTTTGTGGGTGTGGGTGTGCGTGCGGGTGTGGTGATGTGTGTCTGTGTGTGGAGGGAGGCGCTTGGGCACGGGATGGCACACACTCGCTTCTGGTTTGTGTGGTTGTGTGTGTGTGTGTCAGTGTGTGTTTGTGTTTGTGTGTGTGTGTGTGTGTGTGTGTGTGCGCGTGTGTGTGCGTGTGTGCTTGAGCATGGGAACGGGACGGCACACGCTCGCTGCTGCACAAGCAGGCGCAATGGTGGGTCACCCACACCAGCACTCCTCCGCGTCTCAGCTTCCACCCACCTGCCCCGCAGCTTCCACCCCTGCAGCTTCCACCCACCTGCTCCGCGCTGCTGACATGAAGGTGTAGGGTGTAGGGTGTAGGGTTGAGGCCGTGCCCCGCGTGCCTCGCTCCGCACGTGCGCACACACACACACACACACACACACACACACACACACATACATACACACACACATACATACATACCTGACACCTGACACACCCACATACACACACACACATTGTGCTCCACGAATGCAACAGCAATTGCCAGAGGTCAACCGGCACACGGATGTCGGTCTCGGTGACCAGTCAGCGCATAAACACACTAGCACACACACACAACACACACAAACACACACACAAACACACACACAACACACACAAACACACACACAACACACACACACATCACACACAACACACGCACGCAACACACACACACACACACACACACCAGGTGTGCCTGCTCACCAACCCCATCTGGCTCATCAAGACGCGGCTACAGCTGCAGCAGAATCTAGGCAGCGGTCCCCTAGCAGCGCCTGCCGCCGCCGCTGCTGCTGCTGCTGCTGCTGCTGCTGCCACTGCTGCTGCTACTTCTGCTACTACTGCGCCTGCTGCTGCTGCTGCGGCGGTGGCAGGCGCGAGCGGCGCTGCTGCTGCTGCGCCTGCCACTGCTGCTGCTGCTGCCACTGTTGCGTCTGCGCCTGCTGCTGCTGCTGCTGTGGGCGGCGCAGGCAGCAGCGGTGTTGCAGCCGCGGCGACACGGGCAGCAACGCCTGCCGGCGCAGGCCCAGGTCCAGGCTCGGCGACGGCGGCGGCCGCGCGCGCCGCCGCCGGCGCAACATGTGAGGCAGTGCGTGTGTGTGTGCATGTGTGTGTGTGTATTTGTGTGTGTGCGTGTGTGTATGTGTGTGTGCGTGCGTGCGTGTGTGAGTGGTGGTGGGGGGGGGGGCACATGCAGGCGCAGGCCAAGGTCCAGGCTCGGCAGCAGCGGCGGCCGCGCGCGCTGCTGCTGGCGCAACATGTGAGGCAGTGCGTGTGTGTGTGTGTGTGTGTGTGTGTGTATGTGTGTGTGCGTGCGTGTGTGAGTGGTGTGTGTGCGTGCGGTGATGGGGGGGGGACATGCAGGCACAGGCCAAGGTCCAGGCTCGGCAGCAGCGGCGGCCGCGCGCGCTGCTGCTGGCGCAACATGTGAGGCAGTGCGTGTGTGTGTGTGTGTGTGTGTGTGTGTGTATGTGTGTGTGCGTGCGTGTGTGAGTGGTGTGTGTGCGTGCGGTGATGGGGGGGGGACATGCAGGCACAGGCCAAGGTCCAGGCTCGGCAGCAGCGGCGGCAGCGCGCGTTGCTGCTGGCGCAACAAGTGAGGCAGTGCGTGTGTGTGTGCATGTGTGTGTTTGTGTGTGTGTGTGTGTGCGTGCGTGCGTGTGTGAGTGGTGCAAGGTCAAGGCTCGGCAGCAGCTGCGGCCGCGCGCGCTGCTGCTGGCGCAACATGTGAGACCTGGGGGAGGGGGGGCAAGGGGGGAGATGGGAGTGGGAGAGGGGGGCCGGCGCAGGCTCAAGTCCAGGGCCGGATTCGGCCCAGGCCTGGGGACTCGGCCGGGGATTTGGCCCAGGCCGGATTCGGCCCAGGCCCAGGGCCAGACTCGGCAGCGGCGGCAGCTGCGTGCCGCTGCTGGCGCAACAGGTGACGTGTGTGTGGGGGGGGTTCTGGCGCAGGCCCAGGGCCGGGCTCGGGAGCGGCGTCAGCCGCGCGCGCTGCTTCTGGCGCAACATGTTAGGCAGGGGGGAAGGAGGGGTTGGAGGGGGGGAGGGGGTGAGCAGCAGCTCCTGCCGGCGCAGGGCCAGGGTGAGACGGGGGAGAGGGGGGGCGGGCGGTGACGCCTGCCGCGGGCGGTGACACCTGCGCGGGCGGGCGGTGACACCTGCCAGCGCAGGGCCCAGGGCCGGGTGCTCGGCCGCGGCAGATCGCGCTTTGTTGGGGCACATGGGAATCGCTGGATTCGGTGTTCCGGCAGCAGCAGCAGCAGTGGCAGGTGCAGGTGCGGCAGCAGGGGGCGCCGTACGTGGCAGCATTGGCTGGCGCAACCTGCAACAGGGAAGGGGAGGGGGGACGCCATGACGCCACCCCATGCCAAGCAACCCTAGCTATGCACCGACACTGGGCACGCGCAGTAACAAGCTGCTCTTTCAGCCTGTCCCCCCCACACACACACCCCGCATGGTGGTCGGTTGTACCGTCTGTCGGGCGCCATGTCGGCGTATGTGCGTGGGGGGAGAGTGGACGCACATACCACCTGACGCCGCATGGTATCCCCCCCCACCCACACACACACACGACACCTACGACACGATGCCCCCCCCCCCCCTCCACCTGACGCCTCTGTTGCCCCCCTCCCCCCCCCCCCCACACACACCACACACAGCAGCCGGAGGCACAGCAGCTGCAACAGCAGCAACACCAACATGCCGCCCTCATCCACACAACTGCTCTGTCGTCTCCCCTCTCCACCTGACGCCGCGGTTGTCCCCAGCACCACCGCCAACACACACACACACACACACGCGCGCAGCAGCAACAGCAGCAACAGCAGCACCATACCGCGGCCTTGTCGACGCGCTCGTGCGGATCGGACACGAGGAGGGCGTGCGCGGATTATACAAGGGCCTTGGCCCGAGCCTGGTGCTGGTGAGTGGGCTTTTAGGGAAAAGGGCTGATCAGCCAGGCCACCCAGGCAATATTGGCCAGTTTTTCCCGCCGGCAGGGCGGTGCGCGGGTATAACCTTGGGGCTGTACCAAGGGCCTGGGCCCGAGCCTGGTGCTGGTGAGCGGGCTTTTAGGGGAAAGGGCTCATCTGCCAGGTTCACACAGGCAATATTGGCCAGTTTTTCAGCCGGGAGGGCGGTGCGCGGGTATAGCCTTGGGGCAATACCAGGGGCCTGGGCCCGAGCCTGATGCTGGTGAGCGGGCTTTTAGGTTTAAAAGGGTTCATGGTTGAGGGTCTGGGCAGGGTCTAGGTCCGGACGGGGGGAGGGTGCAAACACCCCTCCCTCGCACCTGCCCCCCAACACCCCCTTACCCTCTCTCTCCACCCCTCCTCGCGCGCTTGGACGCAGGTCTTCGAGTTGTTTGGTGCGTAACGAGCAGTCATCGCGGCGGTGCAAACACCCCTCCCTCGCACCTCCCTCCCAACCCCCTCCACCTGCGCGGTTTTACCTTCCTCCCCACCCCCTCCACCTGCCATGCACCGTAAAATCGTACTAAACCTGTTCGCGCGCAGCAGCCCGGCCACGGCGCGATCCAGTTCACATTTTACGAGGAGCTCAAGCAAGACGCTACTTCACGCGCTGCCGCCGCGCGCGGGTCATCCGGGCTATGCCCACACCTCATCCGGGCCATGTCCAAACCTCACCCGCGGTTCGTCCAGCCTTTTGCCACACCTCACCCGCGCCCGCAACCCTACACCCTTTTCGCGCAGCAGACCGGGCATGGCGCGATCCAGTTCACAGTGTACGAGGAGAGCTCAAGCAAGACGCTAGTGCACGCGCGCAGGTCGTCCGGCCTTTTGCCACATCTCACCCGCGCCCGCAACCCTACACCCTTTTCGCGCAGCAGACCGGCCACGGCGCCATCCAGTTCACAGTGTATGAGGAGAGCTCAAGCACAGTGTACAAGGAGAGCTCAAGCAAGACGCTGCTGCACGCGCTGCCGCCGCGCCCGAGTCGTCCGGCCCTTTGCCACACCTCACCCGCACCCGCAACCCTACACCTTTTTCGCGCAGCAGACCGGCCACGGCGCCATCCAGTTCACAGTGTTTGAGGAGAGCTCAAGCACAGTGTACAAGGAGAGCTCAAGCAAGACGCTGCTGCACGCGCTGCCGCCGCACCCGAGTCGTCCGGCCCTTTGCCACACCTCACCCGCACCCGCAACCCTACACCCTTTTCGCGCAGCAGACCGGCCATGGCGCCATCGAGTTCACAGTGTATGAGGAGAGCTCAAGCAAGACGCTAGTCACGCGCGCGGGTCGTCCGGCCTTTTGTCACACCTCACCCGCACCCGCAACCCTACACCCTTTTCGCGCAGCAGACCGGCCACGGAGCCATCCAGTTCACAGTGTATGAGGAGCTCAAGACACTACTGCACGCGCTGTCGCTGCGCGGGACATCCCGGTTACCGCCGCCCTCCAACGGTGGCGGAGGAGGAGGGGGAGAGGGAGAAGCCAGCGGGCAGCTGCGCACGCTGACATCGCTAGAGACGTCTGGCGCGGCTGCAGTCTCCAAGCTGGCGGCGTCTGTGATCACGTACCCCTCCCAGGTGGGCACTAGTGGTGGGGGCTTGGCACACCGGGCAGGGAGGCAAGGCAAGGCAAGGCAGGCTAGGGGGGCAAGGCAAGGCAGGCAGGCTGCGGTGTCCAAGTTGGCGGCGTCTGTCATCACGCACGCCTCCCAGGTGGGCACTAGTGGTGGGGGCTTGGCACACGGGGCAGGGAGGCAAGGCAAGGCAAGGTAAGGCAAGGCAAGGCAGGCTGTGGGGGCAAGGCAAGGCAGGCTGCGGTGTCCAAGTTCGCGGCGTCTGTGATCACGTACCCCTCCCAGGTGGGCACTAGTGGTGGGGGCTTGGCACGCGGGGCAGGCAGGGAGGCAAGGCAAACAAGGCAGGCTGGGGGGGCAAGGCAAGGCAGGCAGGCTGCGGTGTCCAAGTTGGCCACATCTGTCATCACGTATCCCTCCCAGGTGGGGGCACTAGTGGGGGGGGCTTAGCACACCGGGCAGGCAGGGAGGCAAGGCAAGGCAGGCAGGCAGGGTAAGGCAAAGCACGGCAGGCACGTGCAGGCAAGGCAGGCACAGGCAGGCAGGGGTCTCCCATGCGGGCAGTCAGCTGCGCGCGCTGACGCCACTGGAGACCTCTGGCGGCCGCGGTTTCTAAGCTGGCCGCGTCCGTGCTCACGTACCCCTCCCAGGTAAGGTTAAGTTTTTGTGGCTGGTGGTGGTGGGCTCGGCTCACACACCAGGCAGGCAGGCAAGGCAGGCAGGCGAGGCAAGCAAGGCAGGCTGGAAGGCAAGGCAGGCGAGCTGGCAGGCAAGGCAAGGCAGGCACAGGCAGGCACAGACTCCGTGGATGTGCGTTGTGACTGATGAGCGGCTCATAAAGCGGTCATTTTTCGCTCATATGGCGGGCGTCGGAAAGTGAGGAGGGCAGTGGGCATGGATGGGTGGGTGGTGACAGTGTGGATGGTGATGTAAGTGGGTTGTTGGACGGGCAATGTGTGCGGGCGTGGTGGGTGAGCACGCGGGTGAGCATGATGGCGAGCGGGCAGTGTGCGTTTTGAGAGCACGCTGTGTTGTGTTGCGTTGTGCAGGCAGGCACAGGCGGGCACAGGCAGGTACAGGCAGGCAGGAAGGCAAGGCAAGGCAGACAGGGGTCGCCCATGGGAGCGGTAGTCACAGCTGCACGCGCTGGCGTCGCTAGAGACGGCTGGCGCGGCTGCAGTGTCCAAGTCGGCCGCATGTGTGATCACGTACCCCTCCCAGGAAGGCACCCATGGACTCGGCACAAAGGGCAGGCGGGCAGGCAGGCAAGGCAGGCAGGCAGGCAGGGGTCGCCCATGTATGTGGCTGACGCTGCCCGGCGATGGATGCTGCCGCTGGCATCCGAGTGTGACGAGTCCACACAGCAGCGCCAACCGATGCGCCTCTCGTGACCATGTGTATGCAGGTGGTGCGGTCGCGCCTGCAGCAGCGCTTTGACAACCGCGACCTCGTGTACCGCACGACGATGCAGGTGGGACACAACCCGACACACGTGCACATGCGCGCGCACACGTGTGCACTCACACACACACACACACACATACACACACACGCGCATGCACACACACACACACACATGCACGCACACATGCACACACACACACACACACACACACACACACACACCGTAAGGGGTCTCCTACAGTTGGGCATTTGACAGGTGGTTGGGCAGGTGGTTGGTAGCTGCCAGTCTTCCAACATTTGGTCTTCCATGGGTGGTCTTCAATGGGTGGTCCAGGGGTGGTCGTCAATGTGTGGGAGAACAGTTACAAGTTGGGCGGGCGAGCGCAGAGCGACAGGCGCAGGGCTCGCGCTGCGCGCAGCGCGAGCGCGCAGAGCGAGCGCGCAGAGCGAGTGTGCAGAGCGCAGAGCGCAGAGCGCAGAGCCTGAGCGCAGAGCGCGGAGTGCAAAGCGAGAGCGCAGCGCGTGGAGCGCACAGCGCAGAGCGTGGAGCGCAGAGCGCAGAGCGATAGGCGCAAAGCGACCGGCGCAGGGTCCCCAAAGTCTCCCTAAAGTCCCCCCAAATTCCCCAAAGTCTCCCCAAAGTCTGCGCAGGGCGTGCATTGCACTTCCGTGCCGCACCACCACAGAAGTAGCACCACCGCGTCGGTTCAAAACCGAACCCTCCCCCCCACACACCCACAAACACGTTCACCACCGCACGCAACCACCACCACCACGCAGGTCGTGCGCCTGACATGGGCCAACGAGGGCCTGTTCGGCTTCTACCGCGGCCTGGGCCCCGCGCTGCTGCGCACAATGCCGCAGGCTGCGCTCACCCTGACCATGTACGAAAAGGTCCTGGCGCTGATGGACACGCGGGGGTCGCAGTAGCTGTGAGCGGAACGATGCGACGTAGTATTGCGCTGCCAACCGGCGACCAGCTGTAACGACAACCCAGCCGGATCGCCGTGTCAACAGCAGCAGCACGGGCCCCGACGTGTGCAGTTCGGGCGGGATTCGGCCATATTCAAATGGCAGGGGCGGCTGTAAGGCAGGCCGCCCAGGTGCTTCACGCATTATGAGCTCGGAAGCCTTTCCCTCATCATAGTTCACACCACGGCTCAGCAGCCCGACCCACCCCCCTAAAGTTCATACAGATTCACATCGATGGAGCCAGGATGGCGCCAGGACCGACACAGAGACCGCGAAGCCAGGACCGACACAAAGACTGTGACAGGGGAAAGAAAACAGGCTCCGGCTCATTACAGCACCGCGCGGGCACGCAATGGCACGCACACGTGCGCACTACACCGTCGCCGCCGTGCAGCACCCCGAGGGCACGCGTGCGCTGCGGCGCATCGCCAGCGGTGCCGCCGATTACTCATCGGCCTCCTCCTCGGCCTCCGCGACACCGAGCCACTTGGAGAACTCGTCGTAGTCCTCGCCCTTGAACTCGGAGTCGACCATCATCTGCTTGTAGAACTTCTGGCCGACAGCCTTGAGCTCGGCCGACTTCTTGGGGCCGACCGCCTTGCCGGCGCGCAGCGCGGCGAGCTTCTCCTGCAGTGCGGCAGCCGGAGGTGGGGTGCAAGTTAGTGGAAGAGTGTGTCGCATGAGCCCATGCGCATTAGGCAGCTGCGACAACGACGACCCAGCGAAAACCAATTGACCCGACCCTCAACTGTTCCCGCGACAAATGACCCAGCCACGACACCCAGTGACTAACACCACTGACCCACCTGGCGAGCGACCGCGCGCTTCTCGGAAACAAGCACCTCGCGGCGCAGCGCCGCCTTGGCATACGGGTTGAGCTTGAGCATCGCGCCGAGGTTCTTGAGCGGGTTCTTCTTGAGCGGCGCGTGCTTCGTCGTCTGCGTCTTGGCCGGGCGCACGACCGACTGGATCTCATCAGAGTTGATGAGGCGGGTGAGGTCTGAGTTGGACATGCACGCGCGCGGGAGCGTGTAGCCCTTCTTCAGCGTCGACGGCGTGGTGTACGTTCCGAAGATTGAGTCGAGCTTGTCGAACGCAGCCTGGGTCCAGATGCAGAAGCGGCCGACGTGGCCGCCGGGCGCGAGCTGCAGACAACAGGGTGGTTGCGCAGGTGGGATCAGAACGGGTGCGCTGGAAAAGCAGATACCCACGTGGCATGGCAGCGCAAGCGCGGGGCAGCAGGCAGCGCAGTCGGTGGTGCGCGCACCTGCAGCAGGTTGAGGCGGTCGACGCTGGTGACCTCCACGCCGGGCAGGTTGCGGAACGCCTTGGAGATGCCGGCGTCGTTGGCGAAGATCACCAGGGGCCCCTTGCGGAGCGTGTAGCGGCGGTTGCGCATCTTGCCTGCGGGGGAGGGAGGGACGAGGCGGGAGCGGTCAGTCGCCATGCATGACTGCGCAAACCGCGGTTCGCGATGGCCTTGGCGGCACTGCAGCACACAGTGTCTGCAATTAGCAGCCCAACAGCAAACAAGCGTGCGCTCCTTCACAGCAGTCTTGGACCCACCCTTTCCGGAGCGGATCTGCTTGGAGTTCTTGGCCTTCTCCACGTCGAAATTGGCACCGATCTTCTTCAGGATCTCGAGCGCCTTGGACGTCTTGGACACAGACTCCACGGAGTCGGCCAGCACGAGGGGCACCTCGGGCACCTGCGTGTGATCATGCGGGGTTGTGTGGGTAAGCAGTATGCGTGCGTGCATGTGTCATGTGCATGCGTCATGTGCATGCATGTGCGCTGTCTACCCCCATGTGCACCACACGAGATCGTCCGACGCCCCCCTCCTCCGGCCCGGCGCCGTGGACACGCGCATCCCACGACATGGGGGTCAGCGCCGGGGAAACATCAGCGCTGGGGCGAGAAACGTTGCGAGGCGGCTGGCGATCGTCCCAGCAGCTTTCGCTCCTGTCCCCCCGCCTGTCCTCCGCTGCACAGCGGTGCGTTGCTGTTTTTTTTGCTGTTCCAACCGCGCGCACCTGCTCGATCCTGTGGCCGCGCGCCATGACGAGCGCGGGCAGCGCAGAGGCGGCGAGCGCAGACGCCACGGCGTGGCGCTTGGCCGTGATGTTGATCTTGCGGTGCCAGCGGCGCCACGTCTTGGTCGGCGCGAACATCGCACCACCGCGGCACATGTTGCCGAAGGCGGCCTGGCCGGCGCGGTGGGTGCCACCACCGGGCACACGCGGGATACGCGACACAGCGCGACCCGTGCCCCATGACTCGGCAGCGGTCTGGTGGCCGGCAGCGCCCGTCTTGGGGTTCATGTACGTGGCGTACGCCTGGCGCTTGTTCTTGGCCATGTTCGTGTGGATGGTGCGCACGACATCGGGCCTGCGTTTGGGACCGCCCAGTCGGTGAGCCGCCTCGTCCGCCCAGCCAAGGCGCGCCAATACCTAATGCTAAGCGCTTCCAAGGGGAGGGGGGCGCATGCACGCCATAACGGGGCCAGCCGCACCTGATGGGAGCGGTGAACACCGCGGGCAGGGTGGTCTGCCCGGCGGCGGTGCCGTCAACCGAGATCACGGACACGAGGGGCCTGGCAGCAGCCATGGTACCTGGCTGGCTTTGAAGAGAAGGAAGCCTCTGGACGGAGTTGTTTTAAGGCGGCTGGGTGTGAATGTGCCACACCAAGCTGGACCCCCTGAAACCCCCCCAAGTCCAGGGGGTCCAGTCTTTGACTCATATAGTCAAAGGGACCAGTCTGGCTGCCTGTTAGCTTGGCGCCCAGCATGGGGTGGGGTCTCCCCTGATGACTTCTGGCTGCCCCCCCCCCCGATTGACTATTGGCGGGCCTCCTGCTTTAAAGCAATTGATTTGATTGATCCTGCTGGAACGTCAGAACTGATGTGACATTGCCGGCAAATGAAGCCTCTTCTTGGTGGCGGTGGCGATTGCGGTCGCCATCGCCGCCGACGCCGGCGCCAGCCTGCCTGTCTTCCTAGCAGAGTGTGTCGTGCAATGGCTGCACAACTGCGCTGGCGACGAGCGCTGCGAGAGGCCGGCTGGCGGTAGAGTGGTGTCTGTGTCGCTCCTCAACGCCAAGCCCGCCGTCGGTGGCATCGGTGTGGTGCCGCACCGGGGCGGCGCGCTGCGTGTGCTCTTTACCGTGACGTCTGACGTCGCTGCCGACACCGTTGTGCGCTACCGCCACCGACTGCGCAGCGGCGGCCGGATGTCCAACATCTTCGACGTGCTGAGTGACCGCGAGGAGGCGCGTCACCAGGCGCTGTGGCCCGCTTTCGTCGCCGCCAAGCCTGCGGGCAAGCGGGCGCAGTTCCGCCGCGCGCGCCTCGTGGTTGACGGCGAGCGGGTGGCTGCACCTGTTTGCTAGTTGCATCCCCTCTGGGGGTGTTTGAAGGGGAGGTGGCGCCACACGCGTGCGGTGGCGGGTGCGGTGTGGTCGCTGGGTAAGGTGCTGCGGCGGGTGTGCTACCAGCCCCGCTTCCAGTGGTTTGGGGGAGGGCTTTATGGTCCCTTCGTGGTTTTATACCTTGGGCCCGCCCTCCGTCCACTGGAGGGGTTGGGTATGGAGCCTGCACTGTGGTGCTGCTTGCTTGGCGCCCGCCACTACGTGGTTGGCGCTACCGTGAGCTACTTTTGTAGCTTAACCTTTTTGGTGGGCCTCGTGCCTGCTCTCTTAGGTCCCGCTGGAGCTTTGGAACCGAACGTGTGACCGCCGGCAGTGGATTGTAAAACTCTCATCATCATCATTGCCAACCAATCACTACAGCCCAGGCCCATCCAGCTGTGCCAGGGTATCCGGGGAAGCCCGTACGGAGCGAGGGCCAGGGAGTGCCTCTGCATCGTCAACGCACTCTGGTGCTGTTCTGCCACGCAGGAAGGCGGTCACCCCGCTCCATGTACAGACAGAGCCTGTTGACACGCGTACGGGCGTACTGGAAGCAACCACACCCCGCTGTGACTGCCCGAGGGGTGCCGTGCCAAGGCAAGCACACGCTCGCTCCTGCCACACACCCAGACGCCCGAGACCAGCCCCCGTGCAGCGTGGAACCAACTGGCACGAGACAGAGAGCATGAGAGCGTTGGTTGTAACAAGGTTTTGAATGAATACGAGCCTACCAGCTATGTAGCGTGAAATGTCCAAGTTCCGACTCGCACCTACAGCGAAAAATGATCACGGGGGAAAAAGGATCAAGGGGGGGATCAATCGATGGAAAAAATGACGAGCACTGTGCATGGCTGTACATACTGCAGGGTTCAGACAAAAGGGTGTCCAGCACCGCGGTGTGCTGGGTGGCAGCCTAGACGGGCGATCATGCCAGCAGCATGCGCCTGTTGCGGGGGCCACCACGCACATGCTCGGCAATCGTAGTTGCGCGGCCACCGTCGGGCTTCTCAGGGCGATCAGTCTTGGTGGAGTTGCCGCACTCCCTCTCAACATCGTCAAGATCAGCAGCAGCGGGGCACTCGGTGGCGTTCTTGTCGTCGACGCAGATGACGTCGCTGGCGGTGTTCTTGCAGCTCAGGGTGTGGTTGGCGGGGCCGGGGCACACGATGGCGTCGGCAGGCAGCGCGCACGCTTGCGTGTGCGCGGGTGGCGGGCCGCGGCACTCCTTGTGCACCTCGTCGAGATCAGCAGCAGCGGGGCATGCGGTGGCATCCTTATCATCGACGCAGATGATGTCACCGGCAGTGTTTACGCAGCTCAGGGTGTAGTTGGCGGGGCTGGGGCACACGGTGGCGTCGGCAGGCAGCGCGCACGCGTGCATGTGCGCGGGTGGCGGGCCGCGGCACTCCCTCTTAACATCGTCCAGGTCAGAAGCAGCGGGGCACTCGGTGACGTTCTTGTCGTCGACGCAGATGACGTCGCCGGCGGTGTTCTTGCAGCTCAGGGTGTGGTTGCCTGGGCACTCGGTGGCATCGGCAGGCAGCGCACACGCGTGGGGGCGCGCGTGCATGCCGCACTCCTTCTCCACCGAGTCCAGATCAGCAGGCGCGGGGCAGGCAGTGGCGTTGCTGTGGATGCACACGACGTCGCCCATCGCGTTGGCGCACGTGAGCGTGTGGTTGCCGGGGCAGACCTCGGCGTCGAGCAGCAGGCAGGGAGTCTCGGAGCCGCGGCCACGACCGGCCTGAGCGCCACCAGCAGCCAGGAGGGCCATGGTGGCAAGGAGGAGGACCAGGGGCATGCCCTTTCCAATGTCAAACGACTTCTTCATGCTGGTGGGCGCCTGCACCAGGAGGGGTGGGGGGGGGGCGTGTGAGGGTGTGCGTGGACAGGGAGTTGTGCGCTGCTCGCATGCCAATGCCCCGGCTGCCCCTTGCTGGTTATCGAGCCATCGTGCAATCTTCGCTGTGCTGTCGATTTTGCTGATTGACGTGGCGCGGATGCCTGCCTCGCATGGCTTTAGGTGCACCTACCTGTATACAATGACGCGGTGTTGGCAGAGGGGCTCGGTGTATGGCAGATGCACACGATGTCGGTGTGAGGAGGCAGTAGGATCGAAGCGAGATTGGGATTAATTTGGTTGAGGCTGCGGGCGATCGGGGCCGATTAAGTCTGGGTCGACAAAAAAAAAGAGGGGGAAGCTGGTCGACAGACGCCGCCACTCCCAACTGCCGTGGCGGGCGCATCGAAGAGGGGGCGGAGGCGGCGGGGATCTGGAGAACAGCTCCGCAAGAAAGGAAGCGTCGATGGCGATGCTGTTGCTGATGAGGGTGAGCCTGAGAAGGGGGGACACGGGTGTTGCACGGGCCCTCAGGTGGCGCCTCTCCTTCTCCTCCTTTCTACCCCACAGGACTCGCACACTTCTCCCCCACTGGACCAGCTGAAAAGTACAGGCTCCATCATGTCCAAGTGTTCCGCTCACACAGAAGCGAGGGGAGACAGCTGCAGGGCGTGGCGTCGGCAGCGGCAGACAGGCAGGCAGGCCGAGTGGCAGGCTGCTGCAAAAGCACATGTTTAAGAGTGGTTGTGCACGCGCACTACAGCCCCGCAAACTTCACCCCACTCTAGCTGTGGTGCACGCAGCATTGCCAGACCGGCATGCGTGATATTGGGCAGGCAGGCAGGCAGGCAGGCAGGCAGGCAGGCAGGCAGGCAGGCAGGCAGGCAGGCAGGCAGGCAGGCAGGCAGGCAGGCAGGCAGGCAGGCAGGCAGGCAGGCCAGGCAGGGCAGGCAGGCAGGCAGGCAGGGCAGGGCAGGCAGGCAGGCAGGCAGCAGGCAGGCAGGCAGGCAGGCAGGCAGCAGGCAGGCAGCAGCAGGCAGGCAGGCAGGCAGGCAGGCAGGCAGGCAGGCAGCAGGCAGGCAGGCAGGCAGGCAGGCAGGCAGGCAGGAGGCAGGCAGGCAGGCAGGCAGGCAGCAGGCAGGCAGGCAGGCAGGCAGGCAGGCAGGCAGGCAGCAGCAGGCAGGCAGGCAGGGCAGGCAGGCAGGCAGGAGGCAGGCAGGCAGTGAGGCAGGCAGGCAGGCAGGCAGGCAGGCAGGCAGCAGCAGGCAGGCAGGCAGGCAGGCAGGCAGGCAGGCAGGCAGGCAGGCAGGCAGGCAGGCAGGCAGGCAGGCAGGCAGGCAGGCAGGCAGGCAGGCAGGCAGGCAGGCAGGCAGGCAGGCAGGCAGGCAGGCAGGCAGGCAGGCAGGCAGGCAGGCAGGCAGGCAGGCAGCAGGCAGGCAGGCAGGCAGGCAGGCAGGCAGGCAGGCAGGCAGGCAGGCAGGCAGCAGCAGCAGGCAGGCAGGCAGGCAGGCAGGCAGGCAGGCAGGCAGCAGCAGGCAGCAGGCAGCAGGCAGCAGGCAGCAGGCAGCAGGCAGGCAGGCAGCAGGCAGGCAGGCAGGCAGGCAGCAGGCAGCAGGCAGGCAGGCAGGCAGGCAGGCAGGCAGGCAGGCAGGCAGGCAGGCAGGCAGGCAGGCAGGCAGGCAGGCAGGCAGGCAGGCAGGCAGGCAGGTAGGCAGGCAGGCAGGCACGCAGGCAGGCAGGCAGGCAGGCAGGCAGGCAGGCACCCAGATGACGGCAGATGGGAACTGTTCGTTCGCTGTTGGTTCGAACAAGACCAAGATAATTGAGAAAGAATAAGAATGTGTCAGCGCTGCAGTGGTGTCGTTCAGGGACACACTGCTGAGATAAAAATGAAAACGTTTACATGCGCATGAAGGCTGATTGGTCGTTCGTCACCGCAACTGGAGCAAAATTGTTGAGAAGAGACCGGTTTTGCACAAAGGTCACCCATCTCCGGGCGGTCAGGCTTGGTGCCGCACTCCTTCTCCACCACGTCCAGATCTGCAGCAGCAAGGCGCGCGGTGGCAGTGTCGAGGATGCACACGACATCGCACGCGCGCGAGTCGATGCCGGGGAAGATCTTGGCACTGAGCAGCAGGCAGGGAGTCTCGGGGCCCCGCGTGCTCCTTGATGTCATGATCATCGGCCCGCAGCATGCCACGGCCGCGACGGGGCTCGCCACGGGGCTTGCCACCCTCAACCTTGGTGCAGTTGCTGCACTCCCTCTCGACGACGTCATCCAGGTCGGCAGGAACAGGGCACTCGGTGGCGCCAACACGGGCTGCCAACCCGTGGGACTGCAGTCCATCGTTCACAAACCGCCAAACCGCCAAAGAGCCCCCCAAACATGCAAACACACACCCTCGACCGCGACATGCATAGGGATGGCGCACAGTGGTGGCTCCCGTAAACTGCCGACTGAACCTGGTACGGCGACGTACCAGGTACGGCCAGGTCACTCAAAACAAATGCATACCCCACGCCCCTCCCTGCACTGCACAACAGCACTGTTGTAAGAGCGGGCAAGACGGGCGTCACAAGACGTGCGTCTCGAATCGTGCAGCTGGCAGCTGGCAGTGACAGTCGCTCAGTGGTGTGCTGTGGTGTTCGAATAATTGAATGCCACACTCCTGCCTCGCAACCGCAAGGGACCAGGAATGCCTCCCATTCTCCGCGTGTGTGCATCACCACGAGGCGAACTGAATCTTAGCCAACCATGAGCCTCCAGCAGCAGTGGTGGAATTCTTCCACCAAAACGAGCAAATACTTCCATGCTGCACACGACGTTCAGCTCCGCGGCTCCTCTACTACTCCAGCCGGAGTGAAACTCACTAAGAAAGGTGAGCGGGTGCCGCAGGTAGGGGGGCGGGAGGGCAGACAGGGCGTGTGCATGGAGCCAGCACGCCATGCCACCAGGCTTCGCCACGCGCGCCGTCGCCGCCACTTGCTCCAGCATAAAGTCATACACGTGAAATTAATAGCATTAATGGAGAGGGGGCACGCGAGAGGGGTTTTCCACTCTGCTGTTACGCGCCACTGCCTGGGTTTATTACTTCCCATGCTCGCCTGTGCCACCTTCAATCTCCTCTCGCCTGCCAAAATAAACGAATTGAATAATGGTGAACCGATGCCCCACCCCGCAGGCTCAGCTATGGGCGTGCTGAAGAAGTTGTGTAAGCTTCTCAAGGGCTGCATCGCTCACCCAGGTGAGAGAGGGAAGCAGCCTTTCTGGTCTTACTCAGAGAATGGCCATGGCCACAGGCATGCCGTGCGGCCGCGCCTCGCTTGTGCATGGTTGTGCATGCATGCACACATGCATCATGCACACATGCATGCATACATGCATCACTTACGGCTCATGCGCGTGCCTGGTGTGCCCTGTTGCAGAGGTGCATGAGCCCACCTACACCGGCCCATCCCGCGACGTGCGCCCGAAGCAGCGCAGCGAGGACATCCCCGCGAGCGAGGGCCTGCGCGGCGCGACACGCGCAGCGGCGGGAGCAGGCGCTCAAGCACGACCAGCAGGCGCGGGCGGGCATGCAGGCAACCGCAGGCAGGCAGGCGCCCACGCACAGCAAGTCTGGGTCCGCCGCCGCCGCCGCCGCCTCGCGCACGGAGGCACGCATGGCGCTGTGCGCCGGCTCTGGCATCAGGCCGTCCGGCGACCAGGGCGCTGCGTGCGCCAGCAGCAGCAGCAGCAGCGCGGCACGTGTCTGCGTTGCCGCGCCCCCGGCGCCCAAGGCGAGCGGCGCCCCGGCGCCTGTCAGGGTGAGCAACGACCTGCCCAGGCCGACCAGGACCTGTACAAACATGTGCAGCTCGTGGACGCGCTGGTACGGGTCAAGGAGGCAGAGGCGGCGCTGCGCAAGCGCGAGCAGGCTGCCGCCGCCAAGCAGCGCGAGGCTGCTGCCGACGCTGTGGCGCTGCTTGAGGCTGCCGACGCGGAGGAGCGTGCATGCACGCTCACGGTTGCCGAGGCTGCGGTGCTGCGTCAGGCTGCCGACGCGGAGGAGCGCGCACGCGCACTCGCTGCTGCGGCACTGCGCGGGCACGAGGCTGCTGCCGAGGCTGCTACAATGTGCGGGGCTGCCGAGGCTGCAGATGCTGCGGCACAGCGCCAGGCTCCTGCCAACGTTTCGGCGCAGCTGTCCGAGTGCCGCGCACGCCCGTATGCCGCGGCAGGCGCGCAGCAGCCTGCGTGCCAGGTGGCGTTTGCGTTGCAGCAGGCGCGAAGCAGCAGGCACATTGCGGCAGGTGCGTCGCACTCCTCGCACCAGCCGGGCGCGGTGCAGCCCCGGCGCACATCTGGCGCTGCAGGCGCACCCTACATGCCCGAGGACACTGTGGAGGCGGTCAAGTGGCAGCTCAGGCAGAACGATGCGGACAGGCAGCGTGCCAGCGAGCGCGTGCTTGCTGCACGGAGCTTTGCCGAGGAAGTGTTTGCCGGCGCGCAGCCGGCCGCCCTGCGCCAGGACGCCGCCCTGCACCCGGACGGCGCGCAGCTGGCTGCCCTGCGCCAGGACGGCGCCCTGCGCCAGGACGGCGCACACCCATCGCCGCGCGCACACTCAGTGGTGCGCCCACGCCACTCGCCGCGGCGCCCATATGCCGCAGCCGCCGACGCAGGTGAGTGGATTGGTTGGGGGAAATCAGAGGTTCCTAGGTTTTGGTGTTACACACATGAGCTCAGTGTTAATGATTTACCAACATGTGTGTGTGTGTGTGTGTGTGAACACATGAGCCCTGTATGAATCACCAACAGCATCGAGCTGTGCGTGCGCGCACGTGCGTCTGCCGCCGCGGCAGGTGGGCTGATCAGGGGAAAGCAGGGCATCCCTAGGACTGGGCGCCGCTGTCTTTGTGCGGTTGAAGGCCAAGGCCCGGCCAAGCCCAACATCATAGAGCTCTGTGTGCGCGCCCTGACCACTCATCCCTGGCCCCTCCTTCCCACTGCGCAGCGCGCGCCACGCCCGGCGGCCCCGGCGCAAGCCTGACTGCTCACCTGCTCCCTGACTGGCCCTGACTGTGCACCCGCTCGTCGCCCACCCCTAACCCTGATGTCGCAATAGGCCAAAAGCGTCCCCCGTGGATGGTGTGGAGCCATTGGCCCTTGCGACTCCTGAACACACGCCAGCTAAGGCGTGTACGTCACACCTCCCCCCCCTCTCTCCCCCCCCCTCTGCGCGGCGGCACGGGCGCGTGCCTGGCCCACACGCGCCTCCTGCGCTGAATCAATCTGACCGCTCGCCCGCTGACCGCCCGCACCCTGAACCCTTCCTCTCCCCCCTCTGTGCAGCGCGTGCAGCACCCATCTGCATGGGCGCACGCCTGGCCGATGCCCTCGTGCCTCCTGCGCTGAAGCAGCCTGATCGCTCGCCCGCTGACCCCCGCCCCTCTGCGCAGCGTGCGCCTGGCCGACGCCCACACGCCTCCTGCGCTGAAGCAACCTTACCGTGCACCCGCTGACCCCCCCTCCCCTCTCCCTTCCCCCCTCTGTGCAGCGTGTGCAGCACCCATCTGCATGGGCATGCGCCTGGTCGATATCCACACACGTCCTGCACTGAAGCAACCTGACGGCTCACTCACTGACCGCTCGCCCCTGACCTCTCCCCTCCCCCCTCTGCACAGTGCACGCCGTGCCTGATTGCGTAGTTACTGCTAATCATGACACAGCCCTTGACGCACCCCTTGTAAACACCTGGTCGCCTCTCCAAGCCGGGTTGCAATTGCAGCACCCCACCACCGTGCGGAACAGCCGCTGAGCAAGGAAGGTCCCTTTACCAGCTCCTGGAACACTGTCCCAACCCGACGCATTCCAACGCGCTTGCACACACACCGCAGCCAATCACGCGCGTGTCCATGAGGGATTCTTCATGCCATGGTACCCTCTAAACAAACAAGCTGTAACTACTTTGCCGCCCCAACGACTCTCTCCCAGAGCGTGCCCCCACATCCCCCCTCCCGCTCGCGCAACGCATCTGCACGCTCATCGGGTCGCCCACGCGCTGCTCGTCGAACGCGTTGAAAAAAAGTTCGCTGCATGCAGAACTGCGCAGTTGCGGACGGGTTTCCGTGTGTGTTGGGCCGGTGCAACACCTGTTGGTCAATGTTCCACCTCTCTGCATACATACAAGCTGTAGCATTGTGAACCACCGGGTGCATCGTCTCAAGTTTACTCGACCCCTCCCTCACTCCTCATAACACGGTGGTGTGGCTGTCTTGCCAGGCGCTAGTCGCACTGACTGGCTGTGAGCCGACCGCTGCTCTCCCCTTGGTCGCCAACCGGAGAGAGCGAGCGCCAACGCGGCGCCGCATCCATCTGAACCGCAGGTGCTCCCCCCCCCTTCTCTATCCCTTGCCCTCGCAGGAGCGGTCGCCAGCGCCCAAACGCACGATCCAGCACGCGCGCCGGGGCCAGGCACCACACCAGGTCCGGCACGCCAGCCAGCACCTGCCACTCCGCCCTTTCTCCCTCCTCGCCTGTCAGAAAAACGGCCGCCAGCCCTCGTACGCGCGCTCCAGCAAGCAAGTCAAGGCCAGCCGCCAGGTCTGGTACGCAGCCAGCGCCTGCCGCTCCCATCCTCTTGTCCCTCCCCCCCCCACACACAAGAACGGCTTCCGGCCCTCGTACGCGCGCTCCAGCACGCACGTCAAGGTCAGCCGCCAGGTCTGGCATGCAGCGCGCCTGCTGCTCCCATCCTCTTGTCCCTCCCCGCCTAACAGGAGCGGAGCGGCCGCCAGCCCTCGTACGCGCGCTCCAGCACGCACATCAAGGCCAGCCGCCAGGTCTGGCATGCAGCGCGCCTGCTGCTCCCATCCTCTTGTCCCCCCGCCCCTCACAGGAACGGCTTCCAGCCCTCGTACGCACGCCCCAGCACGTTTGGGTCAGTCGCCAGGTCCAGTAGGCAGCGCGCCTGCTGCTCCTCGTCAGCGCACGGCTGGTCAAGCGGAACAGACGCGCGGCTGAAGGCGGCGGTGCCTAAGGAGGGGGGGGGGCGGGGGGAGAGAAAGACAGCAGACAAGAGCGTTGGTTTTCCATAGGGGGGATCAGGCGACCACACGTGCAGATCATGCCATGCGCTGGCTTACACTTCTCTCCTTTCTGATGCCCGTCGCAGCACCCACCTGACCCTACGCAGCCGCCACTCAAATGCCCACTCCCGCGCCCAGTCGCCAGACGGCTTTCAGTCCGGGCCAGTAGGTAGCAGCACCCACGCATGCACGCACCCTGTGACCAAGGCCGAGCAAGGCCAGGCACGCACCAGTCGCGCATGCACCTCACACCCAGCGCCACTCCCGCGCCCAGTCACTAGACGGCTCACTCCGACCCACTAGCAGCAGCAACACCCACGCACCCTGTGGCCGATGCCAGGCAAGGCCTGGCACGCACACACCTGACCCTGCGCCACTCACGTGCCCAGTCTCCAGACGCCTCAGTCTGGCCCACTACTAGCGACAGCACCCACGCATGCACGCACTCTGTGACCGAGGCCGAGCAAGGCCAGGCACGCACCAGTGGCGGCACACACCGAACCCTGCGCCCCTCGCGTGCCCAGTCGCCAGACAACTTCGAGTCCGCCCGACTACTAGCAGCAGCACCCTCGCGGACACACAGCCTGTGACCGAAAGCCAGGCACGCACCCAACCAGCCACCCAGCCAGCCACCCACCTGCGCCATCGCCACTCTCACGCCCAGTTGCCGGACGGCTCAGACCGGCCCACTACTAGCAGCAGCACCCTCGCGGGCACGCACCCTGACCGAAAGCCAGGCACGCACCCAGCCAGCCACCCACCCAGCCACCGCACGTCCAGTCACGACGGCTTTCAGTCCGGGCCAGTAGGTAGCAGCACCCACGCATGCAACCACTCTGTGACCGAGGAGAGGCAAAGCCAGGCACGCACCCAACCAGCCTTGCACCCAGCCACCCATTTGACCCTGCGCCACTCCCGCGCCCAGTCACGACGGCCTTCAGTCCGGGCCAGTAGCCACTAGCGGCAGCACCTACGCATGCACGCACCTGTGACCGAGGTGAGGCAAGGCAAGGCAAGACACACGCCTGTAGCAGACCCACCTGACCCTGCGCTCCTCGCGCGCCCAGTCACTAGACATATCAGTCCGTCCCACAAGCGGCAGCACGCACGCACACACCCTGTGACCGAGGCCAAGCAAGGCAAGACACGCGCATGTGGCAGACCCACCCGACCCTGCGCCACTCTCGCGCCCAGTCACGACGGCCTTCAGTCCGGGCCAGTAGGCAGCGCGCGAGTGGCGTCGTGCGAGCTCATCGATCACGATCAGCGACGGGTGCGCCAGGCGCAGCTTGCGCAGGCTGCCCTCCACCTGTGCACATGTGTGGCGTCCAACAAGACTAAAAATCGACCATGTGTGGTACGACATTTTGTACAGTTTTTGGACATCCTCTGGTAGTAGGAGGGTGCACCCGGGCGAGCTCATCGATCACAATCAGCGATGGGTGCGCCAGGCGCAGCTTGCGCAGGCCACCCGCCACCTGCGCACATGTGTGGTGTGATGTTTCGTGTTGTTTGTTGGACACCCTCTGGCTGCCCTCTGACGGTAGTCACGGGGGGGCGTATTGGTAGGAGGGCGGATCGGTGGCCATCGAGCACGGCCGACGATGGGTGCGCCAGGTGCAGCTTGCGCAGGCTGTCCTCCAACTTTACAGGGGAGGCGGTCGTAGGCAAGGAATATGGTGACCGGTTATTGAGGGGTAAGTAAGATGACAGGTCATGTAGCAGGGGAGATCTGACAGTCCGAGCCGTGCGAGTCACAAATTGGGCGGGGCGAGCTGGAACGGCGGGAAAGACAGGCGCAGCTTTCGCAGGCTTCATTCCACCTGCGCACATGTGTGGTGCGACGTTTCGTGTCGTTTGTTGGACACCCTCTGGCTGCCCTCTAACGGTAGTGTGAAGGAGGGCGTCTTGGTGAGAGGGTGGGTCGGTGGCCATCGAGCACGGCCGACGACGGGCGAGCCAGACGCAAGGCTGCCCGCCTGTGATATATATATGATGATGGA
Organism: Chlamydomonas sp. UWO 241; assembly: GCA_016618255.1. Classification (NCBI taxonomy): domain Eukaryota; kingdom Viridiplantae; phylum Chlorophyta; class Chlorophyceae; order Chlamydomonadales; family Chlamydomonadaceae; genus Chlamydomonas; species Chlamydomonas priscui. The sequence goes on from VFSX01000230.1 coordinate 171,069, forward strand.
TATTGCAGTCAGGGACAGCTCTTAAGGCGTATACGACCGTGCTTGGCGCGTATGGCCCAAACACCTTAATGAGATGGCTGGCTGTTGGTGGTAGGGAGAACGCCCACACTGTAAAGAGCGTGGGCGCACCCCCATGCCCTCTACCGCAGCGGCAGCAAACGCTTGTTGAAGTAGGTGAGCGCACGTGGGATATATATGATGATGGATGTCAACAGTCTGGTGTACATGTGGCGCCTAACTAAGCCTAGGTAAGAGTTTCGAGGTGGGGCGTACTAGTTCGGTGTGCTAGGAGGGCGCGTCGGTGGCCATCGAGCACGGCCGACGAAGGGCGAGCCAGACGCAAGGCTGCCCTCCTGTGATTCATCTATGATGATGGATGCCACAGCCTGTGTGGCGCCTAACTAGGTCTAGGAAGGAGTTAGGAGGTGAGGCGTACTAGTTCGGTGTGCTAGGAGGCGCGTCGGTGGCCATCGAGCACGACCGACAAAGGGTGAGCCAGGCGCAGATTGCGCAGGCTACCCTCCACGTTTTTCTTTCTTGTTCACCTGATGATGGATGCAGTCCGGTGTGGCACCCTCTGGCGGTAGGTTTGGGAAGTGGGGTGTTAGGGCGTTTTAGGAGGGTGCTTGGTCGATGATCACCAAGCACTGGTGTCATGACAAACCTAGTTGACATCGTTAACGTTGTGCGGGTACAACGTTTTGTTTACCCTATTTCGGATGCATGACACGGGAGCTGTGGCTGGCCGATTGGGACGTGGGGCGGCCCTTTGGACAGCTTGCAATTCAGGCAATCTGCTGGTGGTTGTGTATTGTTCAAATTCAAATCCTGGTGGTTACAGTGGGCGCCAAAAGTTTGGTTTTGCGGGGAAATGTGGAGTTTGAAAAACACCTGTTTAGAGCTAGGTTCAAGTGTAGGGCTTGGTGTAGTATGGTGGAGTATGGTGTAGTATGATGTACAGGTAGCTACCTATAGGGGACCTATAAGGGACCTGGGGTTGTGCCCACGCTCTTCGCACATCGCAGGTTCCCTACAACCAGTAGCCAGACAACTCACTAAGGTGCTCGGGCCCTAGGCGCCAAGCACGGTCTAAAACTCCCCTTAAGAGGTGTACGCCCCTTAGAGGTGTTCGCCCCTTTAGAGGTGTCTCTGACTGTCACATCCATCACAGCGCACCTTGAATGCAGCGTGCCGAGCCTCGGCTAGCAGCAGCATGTCGGACGAGCAGGGCGGAAGCCCCGCGCTGCCGTCGACGTCGCCCGCATCGACAACCATGGCGCCGCTGCCGGCCACGCCACCCGAGGCGTCACCAGAGCGAGCACCACCGCCACCGCCTCCGCCTCCGCCGGCCACGTTTGCGTCAGGAGGCCCGCCGCCGCCGCCAGCGGCCACATCAGAAGGAGCATCGCTGCCGTCGCCGCCGCCGCCGCTGCAGCCGGTGTGGACTGCAGCAGCGGCGGGTGCACCGCCCGCGGCCTGCGCCATGTCCAGCCGCGCCTCCTTCTGCCACTCTGCACAGCTCCCTGCACAGTGGGAATAGTGGGTACGGTTGAGGGTTGAGGGTTCAGGTTTTCATGTCTGATGGTGAGTTTGCAATCCAATTCTGGCAGACACAACTTTGCACAACTTCAGTGCTTTGTTTCTCCCAAGTTCGATTTTTTTTTCTGAAGCCATTTCACTGGGAATCCGGCTGCATGGTTCCCGAAACTGCTCCACCACGTTCCCAAGGCCTGAGGCGGTGCCTCTGAGGCGATGCCGCAGGCGGCGCCGTCACTTGCGCGGATCAGGCGGCGCCTCAGGCGCTCCGAGACAGTCTGAGGCACACCCCTGACCGCCTGGGGTGTGATGACCGCCTTCACTTGTGAGCCTCAGACGTTGAGATTGTGGTAGGGCTGGCCCCAAACGCCGAAAAAAATCCACTGCACAACGCTCTGTTCCAGTCTGCTGGACACCTCTGGTGGGGTGTCGAGTCGCGCGTCGGCAGTGCTTCCCTTTTCATGAATTCCAATTGTGTTTCTGGAGCCTTTTGACTGAGCATGCAGCTCCCCACGCCGAAAAGGTAAAGGAATTCATTGCATAACGGGCTGCCTCAGTCTGCTAAACACACCCTGTCTGTCTGTGTGTGTGCGCACTCGCCCGCGTTAAGATGGGAGCGTGCAGTTGTGCGCATCACATCCCCCCCCCCGGTACCTGCAGAAGATGCACAGCAGCTGCCGGCTGGCTCTCATGCAGCGCAGCAGCTTTACACGCGACCCTAAGCCCTAAGCCCTAATATTAGTTTTGCCTGGGTACATATTTAAGTACCGGGTATAAATTTAAGTACCCGACTTTGTGGGAGCCACATTTGGCATCTAGAGTGCAGCCCCGGGACCCCCATAAAAAAACTATGTTGGTTTACACCTTCATCTCGACCTCCACAGACGGGTGAGGCAATACGCCCATTCCTGCCCCCCTGAGACACTATCGCAAGGGGATATTTTGGGCCGCGGGCCACATGGCGGGCGAATGGGGGGCGAGCGAATTCCACCCCGAACGACTCTAAAACTTCAACCCCAAACCAGTGGTCCCTGGGAAGGATTTTAGTAATTAGTTTTTTGCCGGCTCCAGCAACTTTGACCGCTCACACCAGGCACAATACACAGCGGGTATTCATGCAACGCATGCCGTTGGGCTGCTCTCGGCAAGAGCTTTCCAACGCACCGCTCCACGCCCTCTCCCACCAAGTGTGTGGTGGTTTTCTGGGAAATGGGAAATCCGGCTCGGAGCGGTATACGGCTCGCAGGGGAATCACTGCCCCAAACGGCAAGCACTACCCCCGAACCTGCAGCAGAAGATGCCCAGCAGTTTCCGGCTGGCTCGCATGCAGTGCACCAGCTCAATCCTGGACTTGTGTTTACGGGGTCCCCGGACCCTGACTCGTAACCCAAAAACCTATCACCCCAAGAATACCCCCACCTGCAGATAACGCCCAGCAAGCTGCCCAGCAGCTGCCGGCTAGCTCTCATGCAGCGCAGCAGCTCAACCCTCGACCCGTATGTACGGGTCCTTGAACGTTCCATCATAAAACACTAAAACGCGGAAACCCCGTGTAGTAAAATAAAATAACATGAAATCAAACCCCGGACCTGCAGAAGATGCCCAGCACGCTGCCCAGCACCTGCCGGCTGGCTCTCATGCAGCGCAGCAGCTCGGTTATGGGTGCGACGAGCAGCTCGACGCCATCGTGCGGCTGTGTGTGTGCGTGTGTGTGTGTGTGTGCGTGCGTGTGTGTGCGTGTGTGTGTAAGTATGAGATCTTGTCATAAGTGGCAGTTGTAGCACATATGACTGTAATATCCATCACCAGCAGCAGCCAGCCATTCCAGTAAGGTGCTCGGGCTCCCCTGCGCGCCGAGCACAGTCGTATACGCCTTAAAGAGGTGTCCCTGACTGCATCAGCATCATCACCTAAACCCCTGCCGTGCCCCCACGGGGAGGAGTCAGATCTGGGGGCCGAGTGCCCTGTCTAAGTCCAGCCCCGACCCACTAGCTCCCCACCACAGCCAGCCACCCGTATATAATGCTCGGGCGCTATAAGCCGAGCAAGGTCGAATACGCTGCCTGTAGGTGCGTCACACGTGACTGTGAAATCCATCATCATCATCACCTGAAGCACGCCCAGCATCTGGCGCGTGAGGCGGAATGGCACCAGCTCTGGCACCTGGAGGAAAGCTGCGCCGTGAAGCAGGGCAGGCAGTCAGAGGCAGGCATTGTGGTTAAGGGTTAAGGGCCTACAACAGGCAGGCAGGCAGGCAGTTCAGTTAGGTAGATATTCAGGTAGTTCAGGCAGGCAGGCAGGCATTACGGTTTAGGGAGACAACTCTGAACGGCAGACCTAGATAGGCTGTTTCTCCCCCGACACAAAACCACACACACATGCACACCTGTCGCGGTCCCAAACGAGTACCCCAAATCAATCGGCACCAGCTCCCCGCTCGCCCCATGCACCACCAGGTTCTGCGGGTGACGGTCGCCCCTCCCACCATGCCTGCCCCCCCTCCCCCACCCTCCCTCTCTCCCTGCCCCTCCGAAGGAAGCACCTCCCCCCACACCCCCACCATACACACCTGTCGCAGTCCCGAAAGAGTACCCGAAGTCGATCGGAACGAGCGCCCCACTCGTCCCATGCACCACCAGGTTCTGCGGATGACGGCCCCCCACGCCCCATCCCTCCCTCCCCGCCTGCCTGCTCTTCCTCGCACAACCCTCCCTCTCTCACTGCCCCTCCAAAGGGAGCACCCCCCCCCCACCACACACACACCTGTCGAAGTCCCAAAATGGTGCCCATAGTCGATCGGCACCAGCACCGCGTGTACCGCCAGGTTCTGCGGGTGACGGCCGCCCACGCCCCCTCCCTCCCTGCGCCCCCTCCCCCACCCGCCTTCTCTCCCTGCCCCTCCAAAGGGAGCATCCAACCATCCCCCCCCCACACACACACCCCCACACACCTGTCGCGGTCCCAAACTAGTACCCAAAACCGATCGGCACCAGCGCCCCGCTCGCCCCATGCACCACCAGGCTCTGCGGGTGGCGACCGCCCATCAGCCTTGGCAACGGCCTCAGCATGCGCCTTGTGCGCGTGTGCAACCTGCGCGTTGGCGCGTGCCTTGGTCCAAGCGTCATTGTCTGACCACTTCTTGGCAGCAGCCTCCTCGTCTGCGCGGGCCGCAGATGCGGTGGCCGGCGACCAATAGATGATGCGCAGCGTGCTCACGTTTGAGGCGTTGTAGCAACCCCAGCTGAACCCGGCCGTACTGGGATTGCGGTGGATGTACGAGACCACGCACTGCTTGCCCACGAAGGGTGGCTGCATTGCTAAACGAACAGTACCAGCAACCGCAATCGAGGCCGCGCTGCCCGAGCCCAAAAAGTTACACGGCGCACGAGGAGATCACGCGACGTCATTCGAATGTCCACTGGTTCTCCCGGCCACGGAAATTCCGCAGCTCCCCGACGTCATCACCGCGTCGTTCCCGTGCCAAGACATTTCCTCGGCCGGCATGCGCAAGGGGATCACGGGAGAGCGGTCGGGCCTGGTCCAGCACGTCTTCCGGTTACTTGACGAGTTCGAGCGGGAGCTCAAGCACCGGGTATCGTTTGTGTTCATGGAGAACTCGTCAATGATCCGGATGCGCGGCCTCAAGTCGCTCGTCGCAAAGCTCAAAGCCAGGAAGTTCAACTGCGTGTGCGGAGCATCCGCAGGAGGTACTTGGACAGGCGCTCCGTGACATGCGTGGCGTAGCGCCGCACGCACATGTGGCGGTACTTATCGCCCTCAACGAGCGACTTGCACAGCATGCCCATGTTGTCGAAACGCCTGCGCCTGGTCGCGGTTGGTCGTCGATATGCCGCCCCCTCCCTCCCTCCCTGCGCCCCCTCCCCACCCTCCCTCTCTCACTGCCCCTCCAAGGGGAAACATCCCACCATCCCACCCCCCCCCACACCCCTGTCGCGGTCCCGAATGAGTACCCAAAGCTATCGCACCAGCACCCCGCTCGCCCCATGCACCACCAGGCTCTGCGGGCGGCGGTCGCCACGCCCCCTCCCTCCCTCCCTCCCTCCCTCCCTGCGCCCCCTCCCCCAACCGCCCTCTCTCACTGACCCTCCAAAGGGAGCACACATACACCCACAGCCCACCCACCCCACACACTTGTAGCGGTCCCAAACGAGTACCCAAAATCGATCGGCACCAGCGCCCCGCTCGCCGCATGCATCACCAGGTTCTGCGAGTGTCGGTCGCCCACGACGTCTCCCTACCAACTCCCTACCCGCCTGCTCCTCTACACACACCCTTCCTCTCTCCCTGCCCTTCCAAAAACGCCCCCCCCCCACACACAGAGAGAGAAATATCGTTACAGGGAACTCTGGACGGCAGACCTAGATAGGCTGTTTCTCCTCCCACACACCACACACCACACACACACGTGTTGCGGTCCCGAAAGAGTACCTGAAGTCGATCGGCACCAGCGCCCCGCTCGCCGCGTGCACCACCAGGTTCTGCGGGTGGCGGTCGCCCACGCCCCATCCCTCCCTCCCCGCCTGCCTGCTCCTCCTCGCACACCCCTCCCACTCTCACTGACCCTCCAAAGGGAGCATCCCAGCATCCCTCCCCCACCCCACACACCTGTCGCGGTCCCGAAAGAGTACCCAAAGTCGATCGGGACGAGCGCCCCGCTCGCCGCGTGCACCACCAGGTTCTGCGGGTGGCGGTCGCCCACGCCCGCAAACCAGCCAAACGCACACACCGCAGCGAGCGTGGACGCGAACTTGGCTCGGCGCGCGAGCGCGGCCTCAGGGCCGGCGCCGCCACCGCCGCCGAAGCCGCCCCTGTGTGTGCGTGCGGAGGGGGGGAGTGTGTGCGTGTGCAACTGTGTATGTGTGTGTGTGTGTGTGCGCGAGCGAGGGCCGCCTCAGGGCCAGCGCCGCCACCGCCGCCGAAGCCGCCCCTGTGTGTGTGTGTGTGTATGTGTGTGATTGTATGTGTATGGCGTTTGTCTGTACATGTGTGTGTGTGCGTGTGCGTGCGTGCGTGTGTGCATGTTTGTGGCCTCAGGGCCGGCGCCACCACCGCCGCCGAAGCCGCCCCTGTGTGTGTGTGTGTGTGTGTGTGTGTGTGTGTGTGTGTGTGCATGTGCTTCGTCATACGCACAACAAAAAAAGGAGCACCTAAAATCTGAGTACAAACGCAAAGCCCAAAGCTACAATGTATGCGGGAGTGTGTGTGTGTGTGTGTGTGGTAGTGAAGGGGGTGAGTTGCACAATGCCAACAGCGTGTGTATATCCGTGTGTGTATGTGCGTGTATGTGCGTACAAGAACCAATAGAGTAAAATCCTCGTACTAGCGCATATGGATGGTCATCCGCAGCGAACGAACTTAAGATCCATGGTTGTTTCTTGACTTCTGAAACGATTGCCGGTGTGTGCGCTTTATTTAGCACAGGCCGTAAGATTAATCCAGGTTGCCCGTGCGGTGGGAACTGTAACGAATGTCTCTCTCTGTATGTTTGTATGTGTGTGTGTGTACATGTGTGTGAGTGTGTGTGTGTGCACATCGCGAGCTTGGCTCGGCACGCAAGGGCGGCCTCAGGGCCGGCGCCACCACCGCCACCCAAGCCGCCTCTGTGTGTGTGTGGTGTGTGCGTGTGCGTGTGTGTGTGTGTGTGTGGTTGCGGAGGAGGGAAGCATGCGTGTGAGTGTGTGCGCGTGTTTGCGTGCATGCGTGTTAGCGTGCTTGTGTGTGTGTGTGTGTGTCTGTGTGTGTCTGTGTGTGTGTGTGTGCGTACGTTCTCTTTCTGGGGACTGCACGCCCCCCCCCCCCCCCCCTCCACGCAAACACACACGCACCTCCCCCCCCAGCCGCCGCCACCGCCACTCCCAGTTCCACTTGCACCTCCAAAGCCCCCCCCCCAATCACACACACACATAGAGAGAGAGAGAGAGACATTCGTTGCAGTTCCCACCGCACGGGCAACCTGGGTTACGGCTCATGTTTGTACTCACTAAAGCACACACCCCGGCAATCGTTTCAGAAGTCGAAAAACACCCCCATACACAACAAACGCACACACACACACACACACACACACACACACACACACACACACACACACCTCCCACCACCACCGCCGCCACTGCCACTTCCACCTCCGAAGCCAAGCACCGCACCGCGCAGCAGGCCCCATGGGAGCTTTTCCTGTGTGTGGGAGGTGAGGTGCGTGTGTGTTTGTGTGTGTGTTCGTGTGATCTATTTTACTGTCTGTCAGACGCCTTTGGTGGCGCATAAGAGCCCCTGTGTGTGAGTGTGTGAGTGTGTGTTTGTGCGCGTTTGTGTGCGGTGGGTGGGTGGGTGAGAGGCGTGGTGTGGGGGCGGTGCCTGGTGCAGCAGGCCCCACGGAAGATTTTCCTGTGTTGGGGGGTGGGGTGGGGGGGGGGTGCGGGGTGATCCTAGGTGCTTCACACACACGACTGCAACTTCCATCATCAGCATGAGACACCACTAGGAGGGGCTCCTTTGAGAAACAAGGGGGGGGGGGACATTATGGGAACCACAAGGGGGGGGGGGGACCACAGTGGGAACCCACAATGGCATACGAACCCACCTGCGCACACGCCAGCCCCGCTGCCGCCTTTGCCGCGTCCATGCGCTCAAAGTTGCGCATGTGGTGCTTGGCATTCAGCCCCTCCGGCGCCCCACGCCCGTAAATGTGCTCGCGGTAGATGTCAACTGTGGTGGTGGTGGTGGGGGAGTGTATGGGTGGGTGGGTGGGTAGGTGAGGGGAGTGTGTGTGTGTGCGCGCATGTGTGTGTGTGTGCATGTGTGCAACACATTCCATCCCTCCGATGCCCCGCGCCCGTAAATGTGCTCGCAGTAGATGTCACACACGCACATACATACACACACACACACACACACGCACACACACACACACGCCGCAGCAGGGACAGACACACACACACACACCTGCAACCCTAGGGGCACATACAAACACGGGCACACACACACACCTGCTGCAGCAGGGGCACACACACAAAACATATACACACACACGGGCACGCACACACACACACACACACAAACACACGCACGCGCACACACGCCACGGCAAAGGCACACGCGCACACACACACACACACACACACACCTGCCGCCTTTGGCGCGTTACGTTGTGCTGCTGACTCAACCACCTGTGTGGGGCAGTACAATAGTGAGGGCGTGAAGTACAGGAGTGAGGGCATGCGGTACCGAGTGTGGGTAGGCGGTACAGAGTGAGGGTGTGCGGAACATAGTGAGAGGGGGAGTGTGCAGTACACAGCAGTGCAAGAGGGGCGAGTGAGAGGGCAACCCCCAAATTTTGGCTCTCCCAGGGACAACCCTAAACCCTGACACCCTTAAACCCTATGTGGGGTTTAGGGCCAAGATCGCGGGGGGGGGCAGGTGAGCGCCAGTGCTTCTTTGATTGGGCGGTTTACCGCCTACGGCGGTTTCTGGGCAGAATAATTACTTTAATTTGTAGGGGTAAACCAGGGGGGGGGGAGGCAAGTTTTTTTCAGACCCCATGCCTGCTTTTTTTTCAAAAGTCCCCCAGGGGGGGACCCCCCCCAGGTACACCCTGGCCTTATCTGTTGGAGCTTAAACTTGGTGTCCAGCTTTGTAACATCATCCTCTTGCTATGGTTTCATTTGGAAGTTGTGCAACTCAATCCTACTCCTGTAAACTGACTCAGAAGGCAGCCACGCGCCTCGGTGCAGCCCCATACACCAAGGCCCCATCCACACCCTCCCAACCAATGCACCACATAAATGACCATGCATTTGTTGTCTGTGCCATAAGACGAATCCAATGCACCCACTCCCAGCCCAACCGGAGGTTTGCAGAGCATCCTCCTCTCCGGGGGTGTGAACCGGTGGTCCACACCAGCTGCCCCACCTCCCACCCCCACACCCCTGCAATATGTATTGTGTGTGTAAGTTTTCTGAGGGTGGATTTAGACTCCTCTTAACAAAAGAAATCAAACGCTCCACTCCCATTTCGAACGGAGGTCAGAAGAAAGTTGCAAGTTTTTTTTTTATAGAAAAGCACCCTGAGGGGGACCCCCCCTCCTCACGGCCCGTTTTTCTTGGGGGTGAATATGTACGTAACTAAGGGAGGGGAAGGGCATGGCGCCGGTCCGGTGTTGAAATTCAAAGTTTTGGGGCATGGGGTCTGAAATCGACCTACCTGCCCCCCCCCTGGGTTTTACGCCCGATTTTGGTCGATTTCCCCCGTTTTCTGTCGTTTTTTTTGCCGATTTTGGGCCGATCTCGGTCCTGGCGCCAGCGCAGCCGGGCTGTACAAATTAATTAATTGAAATCAATTGAAGGAGCACTGGTGAGCGCACCTCCGCCCCGGGCTGTACCCCAGAGACAACGCCGATGCTAGAAAAAAACGAAAACCCCAGCGACCCCAAAACACCCCTGAGACCCCAAACCACAAAAAACGGAAACCCCAGAGACACAGCCGATGCTAGAAAACACAAATCACAAAACACAAAAACGAAAAAACAAAAAACGAAAACCCTCGACCCTAGTAGAGTTATGGCTGGCGCATGGCTGGCGCGCGGTCAGCGCACCTCCGCTAGTGGCTGCACCCCCGGCACAAAACTGATGAGGCCACGAACAACAAACCCGGGAACCCCCAAACCTCTCAAACCATGCAGGGCCGGCGCACCTCCCCAACAACAGCCCCCTTAGCCCCAAACCTGAAACCCCGACACCTTCAAACCTGCCTTGCGTTTCTGTTTCCCCAGATGTGCTCACCTACTTCATCAAGCGTTTGCTGCCGCTGCGGTAGGGGACCTGGGGGTGCGCCCACACTCTTTACAGAGTTGGGGTTCCCTACCACCAACAGCCAGCCATCTCAGTAAGGTGCTCGGGCCACACGCGCCGATCACGGTCGCATACGCCTTTAGAGGTGTCCCTGACTGTAAAATCCATCATCATCAAACCTCAACCCTGAAAAAGGGGCGCACCTCCGACAGTGGCTGTACCCCAGGGACGAAACCAATGAGGCCACACGATGGTGAAACGGGAACAACGTCGAACGTGGTCACCGCGAGCTGTATGTGTGTGTTTGTGTGTGTAATTGTGCGTGTGTGTGTGTGTGTGTGTGTGTGCGTGTGTGCGTGTGCGTGTGCGTGTGCATGTGCGTGTGTATGTGTGTGCGTGTGCGTGTGTATGTGTGTGCGCGTGCGTGCGTGTGTGTGTGTGTGTGTGTGCATGTGTGTGTGTGTGTGTCTGTATGTGTGTGTGTGAGTGTGCGTGTGTGCACGTGGAGGGGGCGAGGCCGCACTGTCAGCCACCAACTGTTCGGTAGGCTGGCGCTTGCGCGGCCTTACGGCGCTCTCGTATTAGATCCCCCGTAGACAAGTCTATGAAGTCAGAAGTTTCAAGTCTAGGCCTTTGCACACGTCCCGGCCCTAGACAGCCCCAACGTCTGAGACGCGCAAGTGAAGGCGGCCATAACGCCCGAGGCGGTCGAAGCGCGCCTCCGGCGGTGGTGGGCGCCCAAGGCGGCGCCAGAGGAGGCTTCTAGTCTAGACCTTTAAAAACATCCCGGCCTTACGATAGCCCCAACGTCTGAGACGCGCAAGTGAAGGCGGCCATAACGCCCGAGGCGGTCGAAGCGCGCCTCAGGCGGTGGTGGGCGCCCAAGGCGGCGCCAGAGGAGGCGCCCTGGGCGGTCGGGGGTGCGCCTCTGGCGGTCTCGACGCGCCCGAGGCGCTGCCTGATACGCGCAATTCAAGGCGCCGCCGCAGGTTTGGGGAAACTGGTAGGGCGCGGTCCTCCAGAAGTGTGCAGAAGCTTGCACCTTCCGACAGGCGCCCCCCCGCGTGGCGCTGCGTGGACCGTTCAGGAGTGTGCATGGGCGATCAGGCAGTTCACTGAAAGCGCCCTTGATCCAACCACCAACCGCCACTTGAACAAACCAACCGCCAACCGCTATTCGTAATCGCCGACCGATGCCAGTCAATGCACAAAATTCAAGGTTTGAATTCCAACTGCGCACCTGCCGTGACGCGCACCCCGCGTGGTGCTGTGCAAGCCCATTGAGCAGCGTGCACAGCTGCTGAACTCTCAACCAGCAGTTACCAGTAACAGTTACAGTTACATGGCATTCCAGCTAAGACAACACTAGTCCTAGTGCCACCGCCCTGTGAAGGACGATAGCCACCAGCCGGTTACCTGCTGTCTAGACTACCGCTCCCGCCGGCTAGTTTAGACCCAAACAAGTCCCTGAGTGACATGTCTGGCAAGGAGCGTGTAGGAAAGGACTGTCCTCCTCCTGGCCTTTGAGGCCAACCACGCCGGCTGTGCCGACTGGCGGCGCTGAAGCAGAAAAGTCCCGCCTGGCATGGTGCATGGTTGTCCAACTCCATGCATGGGGCTCTGCCTGTGCCCCATGCGTCATGCATGGCCAGGTCCCACCCTCCAGGGGGGCCTGGGCAAACAGAGTCGTCATGGCAGGCTGCCTGAAGACCAATGCCGACGTCAGTCACCGGCAGACAAGTGCCCCCGAGGGTGAGCGCGGTGACAAACGCTGCGATGGTTACCAATGCCCAGTAAATGCACCAAATTCAACATATGACTTTCATCTGCGCACCTGCCGTGACGCGCACCCCGCGTGGTGCTGCGCGAGCCCATTGAGCAGCATGAACAGTTGCTGAACTCTAAACCAGCAGTTACCGATGACCAGTAAATGCACCAAATTCAACATTTGAAATCCAACTGCGCACCTGCCGTGACGCGCACCCCGCGTGGTGCTGCGCGAGCCCGTTGAGCAGCGTGAACAGCTGCTGAATGCGCGCGTCGATGCGCAGGTCCTCCCCGCCCTTGACGAGCACTGCATGATGAGAAGGAGTGGGTGAGTGGGGGAGTGTGGGGGCGAGAGAGTGAGTGAGTGAGGGAGCGAGAGTAAGGGAGGGAGAGCGAGGGAGGGAGAAAGGGAGAGTGAGTGAGTGAGTAAGGGAGAGTTGCGGAAGACTGAGGGAGGTACAGAGAGGGAGCAAGAGAGGGAGCAAGAGGGCAGCGCACATCCTCGACGAGCGCTGAAGAGGGAGTGACGAGAAATTGGGTTTCGGGAATGTTAGATGAGGCACAGCGCGGCACAGCGCGGTGCAGCGCAGCACAGCGCAGCCAGCGCGGCCCAGCGAAACAAAGCAAAGCACAAACCCACCTTCCACCGTGGAAAAGTCGGAGCAGTGGAGCGTGAGACGCTTAGGCTTCTGCTTGCTCTTGAACACGTGCACCTGCACAGCAGCGGGATGTTTGCACAAGGTCATTACAACACTGGAGAGAACCCAGCAGATCCTCCAGACCATCCAAGTTGCCGAATAGATAACCGCCTCCCCCTCCCCCCCCCTGACCGACTTGTATACTGCTCCTGCCCACCAGACCCTCCGGCCCCTCACACACACACACATACACACACACACACACACACCTGCACACGCACACACACACACACGCACACATGCACGCTTGCACACACAGACACACACACACACACACACATGCACACGCACAAGCCCCCCTCCCCCCCCCAGCACACACGCACACCTGGCGACCGAACCCGACCACCTCGACTCCACCTCCCGTCATCTCGTCATCCACACCGCCGCCGCCGCCTCCACTCGGTGCGTCAAGCGCACACAGCATCGACGGCAGCAGAAGGCGGCGTGCGCTCGCGCTTGCGCCGCGCGTGCGCAGGCCACCTGTCAATAAAGATAAGACGAGAAGGAGAGAGATTGAGAAAGAACGAGAGGGCGAGTGAGCGAGGAACTGGAGAGAGGCGCCGCTGTGTGCGTGCCGAACTGACAAGCATGGACGGCAGCAGAAGGTGGAGCGCGCTGGCGCTGGCGCCGCGTGTGCGCAGGCCACCTGTACAGGGGTGGTGTGTGAGAGAGAGAGAGAGTGAGAGAGAGAGTGAGAGAGGGAGTGAGAGAGATGGAGTGAGCGAGCGAGTGAGAGAGTGAGTGAGAGTAAGAGCACGAGTGGGTGGGTGAGCGAGGGGCAGGAGGGAGTAGGAGAGAGACAAGACGCCGTGTGTGCGTGTAGTGCAGACAGCGTCCAGGGTTGCAGCAGGCAGCACGCCCTACGCCCTAAACCACACACAACCCGACCCAAAACCCTTGACAAAATAGCAAACCTGGCAGGGGTGCCGTCGGTGCGTCCACCATGCCCGTTGCGCGCGCGCCTCGTTGACTGCGGAAAACCAGGGCGCGGACCCCAAACCCTAAATCCATACCTCCAAACCCGTCGGCAATAAACGCACGCTTGGCAGGGGTGCTGTCGGTGCGTTCAGCAGAGGCGGGCGCCACCGGACACGGGCCCCGTCGTGCGCCTCGGAGAGCTTGTGGAAAATTAGGGCGTGGTCCCTAAACCCGTAACCCTAGCCGCCAAACCCTGAACCCTAACCCAGCTGGCAGGGGTGCAGTCGGTGCGTCCACCGGAGGCGTGTCGCACTGGAGACGAGCCCCGTTTACAAGTCTCGGAGAGCGCGGCAAAACATGCAACAGCCACGCGCACGTCAAGTAAGGAGTTAGCACATAGGGTGCTTATGTCAAACCAGAGCGTGGTTTGACATCTCGAGATCCGACCCTTTTGGAGCGTGAACCCACACCCAGCTCTCCAACAGATGAAAGCCCAGTGGCTAAGCTTTCAAATTTTGACAGGCCGAGCTAGGCCAGTCACAAAACAGGGCGCGGAACCTCAACCCTGTCAGTGAAAAACCCTGGAGCCTAGAGCACACGTGGCAGGGGTGCTATTGGTGCGTCCACCGGAGTCGGGCGCCACTGGAGACGAGCCCCGTTGCGCGCGCCTTGGTGGTCGCGGCCAGGGCGCAGACCCTACACCCTGACCCCTAAACCCTAACTAAACGCCAAACCCTGTAGCACACCTGGCAGGGGTGCTGTCGGTGCGTCCCCCACACGCCACCACTGCCAGACACGGGCCCCGTTGCACGCGCCTCGGAGAGCGAGCGGCAAGCCAGGGCGCGGACCCTAAACCCAAACCCTAAACCCTCACCGCCAAACCCTGGACCCTACAGCACACCTGGCAGGGGCGCTGTCAGTGCGTCCTCCACGCCGCCACCGCCAGAGACGGGCCCCGTCGCGCGCGCCTCAGAGAGAGCGCGGCAAAAGAGGGCGCGGCCCTTGAACCCTAAGCCCTAGCCGCCAACCCCCTTGGTAATAAAGCACACGCCTGGCAGGGGTGCTGTCGATGCGTCCTCCACGCCACCACCGCCGGAGACGGGCCCCGTCGCGCGCGCCTCAAAGAGCGCGGCAAAACCCAGGCGCGGACCCTAAACCCCAAACCCTAACCGCAAAACCCTGAACCCTAAATCACACCTGGCAGGGGTGCTGTAGGTGCATCATCCACGCCGCCACCGCCGGATACGGGCCCCGTTGCGCGCGCCTTGGAGAACGCTTCAAACCAGGGCGTGAATGTGGCCGTCGTGCGTGTGCCATGCTGCCCGTCTGCAGTAGCAAGATCGCCAGGGCGGGGATTGGAGGTCAACGGCAGCGGCAGCAGCGTTAAGCAAGCTAAGCAGCAGGAGCAGCAGCAGCAGCGGCAGTTAGTAAGGCGGCGGCAGCAGCAGCAGCAGCAGCGGTTAGTAAGGCGGCGGCAGCAGTAGCAGCAGCAGCAGCAGCAGCGGCGGCGGTTAGTAAGGCGGCGGCGGCAGCAGCAGCAGCAGCAGCAACAGCAATTAGTTGCGCAGCAGCAGCAGCAGCAGATTTGAGCTAGGCGACGGCAGCAGAAGCGTCGTGTAGTAAGGCAGAAACAGCAGCAGCAGCAGCCGCAGCAGCGGTATTAGGCGGCGGCACCAGCGTGTAATTAGGCAGCAGCAGCAGCAGCAACACGTTTAGTGAATTTTCAAAAAAATTGGGTCGACATTCGCGCAATTTCAACCCGCAGCAGCGCCAGCCCGCGTCGAACAATCTCAACCCGGTGTTGCAGGTTTGAGGGCTGCGGGTTGGCTTACGGAAACACTGCCACCAACCTGCCCGTCCAGGGTTGTCCGCCGCCGGCGCCACCTGAGCATCGAGCGCAGACCAACACATGCTATTTAAACGTCCCTTCAGGAGACCGTGCAGCTAGTGCTGGGGCGTACTACTGCTAGAAGAGCGGGCGTTGCCGGTGCATGGGGTTGACTGACTGAACTGCCGCCCGATGCTTGGCCCCGCTGCCTTTGAGGGGTAAAGCATCGCAAGCTGCTGCTGCTGCTCCATCTCCCCCCCGCCCGCCCCCCCTGCTGCCGCCCGCTGCTGCTCCCGAGGGGGGAGGCGTCGCAAGCGGCTGCTGCCGCTGCTGCTGCTCCGGCGACAGCATCGCCCGCTGCCTCTGAAGCATCGCAGGCTGCCGATGCTGCTCCATCCCCCCCCCCCACACCCCGTGCCGCCGCCTGCCGTTGCTTAAAGGGGGGCGGGGCATCTCAAGCGGCTGCCGCCGCTGCTGCTCCATCCCCCCCCCCCCTCCACTGGGCTGCCGAGGGCAGCCCTGGCACTCGATATTCAAACGCGCTTCATGAGACCTTGGGGCAAGTGCTGGGGTACACAAATGGAGCACAGGCGTTGCTGGTGCATGGGTAGGGGTGCGGATTAATTGAATGACCTGTGCCTCCGGGGCCGTCCGCCGCCTGGCGCCAACTGGGCGTCGAGCGCAGACAGGCACCTGCTATTGAAACGTCCCTCCACGAAGCCTTGGAGCGAGTGCTGGGGCGTACTAATGCCAGGAGCGCAGGCGTTGCCGGTGCATGGTTAGGGTTGCGGGTGTATTGACTGACCTGCGCCTCTAGGGCTGCCCGCCGCCTGCGCCACCCGAGCGTCGAGCGCAGACTAGCACCTGCTTTTCAACTTCCCTTCACAAGACCTTGGAGCGAGTGCTGGGGTGTACTAATGCTAGGCAGGCGTTGCCAGTGCATGGTCAGGGTTGTGGGTGTTTTGACTGACCTGCGCCTCCAGGGCCGCCCGCCGCCTGCGCCACCTGGGCGTCGAGCGCCGACAGGCACTCGCGCAGAGCCAGGAGAGAGGACAGGGATCCGCCAGGTGCCAGCGCCTGCAAGTTTTTTTGTGTGTGTGTGTGTGAGTGTGTGTGTGTGTGTGTGTGTGTGCGTGTGTATGTGTGTGTGTGTGTTGGGGGGCGGGGCATGTTTGTGTATGAGATGAGACTCCCGCGTAGGGCCGGGCGAGAGGAAAGGGCACCGCCAGATGCCAGCGCCTGCGTGTGAGTATGTGTGTGTGCTTGTGTGTGTGAGTGTGTGTGTGTGTGCGTGCGCGCGTGCGTGTGTGTGTGTGTGTGTGTGTGTGCGTGCGCATGTGTGTGTGTGCGTGTGTGTGTGTACGTGTGTGTGTGTATGTTTGTGTGTGTGTGTGTGTGTGTGTGTGTGTGCGCGCGTGCGTGTGTGTGTGTGTGTGTGTGTGTGTACGTGTGTGTGTGTGTGTGTGTGTGTTAGTGTTAGTGTGTTAGTGTTTGTGTGTGTGTGTGTGTGTGTGTGTGTGTGAGTTGGGGGGCGGGGCGTGTTTGTTTATTGAGATGAGACTCCCGCGTAGGGCCGGGCGAGAGGAAAGGGCACCGCCAGATGCCAGCGCCTGCGTGTGAGTGTGTGCGCGTGTGTGTGTGTGTGTGTGTGTGTGTGTGTGGTCGATATTCCAGTCTGTCGGACGCCTTTGATGGCGTACGCGTGTGTGCGACTGTGTGCGGGTTTGGGTTCATCTGCACATGCTATGCAACACAGGCTCTGCCAGTGATTTCCTTTGCAGGATTTTCAATTAATTATTCCGCAGCCAGATTCTGCTTTGACCGCGTAGACAATTGACCTCTCGACGACCGTTTGTCCTCATGCATAGGTAATTTTTAAGCTGTTGACGTGCTCTGTCTGGCGGGCTTGTCAGACTGACAACCCACTGGATGGGTCGAGTTGTGTGCAAGGTCAAAGTCCAGCCGGAATACAGCCACATGGCTGTGTAGAGCCAAAAAGGTAATCATGCGCTCTGCTAAACGCACCTCCTGACCCTCTAAACCGTTTGAAACTGTGTCAAGCCGCACCAAACACCACACAGCCTCGCAAAAACACCCACCTCTCCGCCCTTGCCCCCGAGCGGCACCCCGAGCGCGCACTTAACCACATAAAACGGCTTAAAACCGATCAAAACCGCTGAAAACCGTTGTTCACAGCCGCGCAGTCTTACCCACCCTTCCAGCCCGCGCCCCCAACCGCTCCCAAAAGATGCGCTCAAAGCGCTCCGCAAACTGCGTGTTGATCGTCGAGGCGCGCGGCGCTGCCCACTCAACCGCAAGGAAATGCTTTAAACCGAGTTTACCGATGAAAACCCACCTCCCCGCCCGCGCCCCCGAACCGCTCCCAAAAGATGCGCCCGAAGCGCTTCGCAAACTGTGCGTTGATCGTCGTGGCGCGCGGCGCCGCTGCGTGGCCAGCGCCCGCACGGTCGCGGTGCAGCGTTGGCGCGCGCGCGACAGGCGCGGGGCCACCGCCCCCAGGGTGCGCGCCAGCAGCCGCTGCGGGCACCCGGGGCGGCGCAGTGGTCGTGCCAGCTGCGTGTGAGTGTGTGTGTGTGCGCATGTGTGTGTGCATGTGCGTGCTTGAGTGTGTGTGTGGGGGGGGGCGCCCCCTTGCCAGGGGGTGCGCCAGGAGCGCCTCCAGCCGCCGCAGCTCCCCCCCCCCGGCTGGCGCGGTGGTTTGGGCTGAGCTTGCGCCATCACTTGCATGCGATTGCATTGCGTCATCAACTGTGTATGTGGCAGGGGTGAAGCAGCGATGCGCGCGCGGCGGGCACGGGGGGGAGGAGGGGGGTCTCACCAGTGGCAAACATGTGGCCAAACACCCTCGCCGCCCACATCGCACACCCTGATCGGGCAAGACAAGAACAGTAGAGATAATACAGACCGCCGCCGCCTCGCCGTATCTTCATCTCGTCCCGCTCCGACTCAGCGAGCGCGAGTGGAACAGCTAGTGCAGAAATTGAGGAAGGGGAGGAGGCTCTGACCAGCGTTAAACAGATTAAGCCACATGGTCGCCGCTCACGTCGCGCACGCGCGCGTGGGGCCCCCGTCCCACTCCGACTCAGTGAGGTTAAGTGGAACAGTTAGTGCAGAAATTGAGCAGGGAGGGAGGGGGGCGTCTCACCAGCGCCAAACAAGTTTGGTCACATGCCGCCCACGTCGCGCGCGCGCGCGCAGGGCCCCCGGCCGTCATCGCGCGCACCAGCGCACTCGTCCCACTCCGACTCAGCGAGGTTTAGTGGAATAGCTAGTGCAGAAATTGTGACAGGGGGGGGGGGGGCTCTCACCACCTCCAAACATGTTTGGCCACACGCTCGCCGCCCACGTCGCGCGCGCGCGCGCGGTGCCCCCGGCTTCCATGGCGCGCACCAGCGCCTGGCTGTGCCACGCCCACCGCATCGTTGGGAAGGTGAGGGCGTTGAGTGCGTCCACAAATTCGGCCATGACGGTCTCGCCTGTGTGGCGGATGTGTGTGGGTATGGGGAGGGGGGGCGTGTGTGTGTGTGTGTGTGTGTGTGTGTGTGTGAGTAATGGGTGTTTTGGAGGGGAAGGTGAGGACATCGAGGGCGTCAAAAAATTCGGCCATGACGGTCTCGCCTGTGTGTGTGGTGGTGGTGGGAGGGGGGTAGGCTCAAGGTTTTAGGGTTTTGGGTGTTGAGGGCGTCAAGGGCGTCGACGAATTCGGCCATGACGGTCTCGCCTGTGTGTGTGTAGGGGCGGGGTGAGGCTCAAGGTTTTAGGTTTTAGGGTTTTGGGTGGTTTGGGCGTCGAGTCCGTCCACGAATTCGGCCATGACGGTCTCGCCTGTGTGTGTGTGTAGGGACGGGGGGTTAGGGTTTAGGCAAACGTTTTAGGGTTTAGGGTGTTGAGGGCGTCGAGTGAGCCCACGAATTCGGCCATGACCGTCTTGCCTGTGTGTGTGTGTGCAGAGGGTGGGGGTGGGGGTAGGCTCAAGGTTTTAGGGTTTTGAGTGATGAGGGCGTCGAGTGCGTCCACGAATTCGGCCATGACCGTCTCGCCCGTGGGGGTGCGGGTGAGGGCTTAGGGTTGAGGTGTAACGGTTAAGGGTTTACGGTAGCTGAGGGCGTCGAGTGCGTGTACAAATTCGGCCATGACGGTCTCGCCTGTGTGGGGCATGGGTGTGTGTGAAGGGGGTCCGGGGTGTGTGTGTGTGTACGTGTGCGGATGTGTGTGTGTGTGTGTGTGGTAATGGGTGTTTGGTTGGGAAGGTGAGGGCGTCGAGTGCGTCCACGATCACGGCCATGACGGTCTCGCCTGTGTGGGATAAGTGTGTGTGTGGGGGGGGGGGGAGGGCCGGCTCAAGGTTTTAGGGTTGAGGGTTTCTAAACCCTAAAGGGTGTTGAGGGCGTCGAGGGCGTCCACGAATTCGGCCATGACCGTCTCACATGTGGGGATGCGGGTGAGGTTTTAGGGTTAAGTTTCAAGGGTTCAGGGTTTACGGTTGCTGAGGGCATCGAGGGCCTCCACGAATTCGGCCATGACGGTCGTACCTGTGTGTGTGTGTGTGTGTGTGTGTGTGTGCGTGTGCGTGCGTGTGTGTGTGTGCAATGGCTGTTTGGCGGGAAGGTGAGGGCGCTGAGGGCGTCCACAAATTCGGCCACAACGGCCTCGTCTGTCACAGTGTGGTTCAAGGGGGCGGTGGCGGGGGGGGGGGGTTCTAAGCGCGGTCGCATGTAGCAGCTGCTGGCAGCGCCCCTCAGCGCTTATTAACAAGAGTTTTTTTTATTATAAAACATGTAGAAGTACTTTTGCTCGCGGCGAGGGCCCCATGATCGGTCTAAGCGCGATCAAAAGTGGTAGCTGCTGGTAGCGCCCCTCAGCGTTTATTTACATGAGTGGTTTTATAAAACATGTTGACGTATTCGTGATTTCGATGATATATTCGTTTGAGCATCTTCATACGTCATCCATCGCATGTCCTTGATTTCTCTTGATTGTACCCTATTTTGTGGATTGTATGAGTTTAGTTCAGCAGCCTTTTTACATGTTCCTATGTAGTAGATGTGTTGGTACATGACATTATTTGATCCACTGAACACCCCTGAGCGTTTATTTATTTATGTATTTATTTATTTACGGGAGTGGGTTTCTGAAACGTGTACTTTTGGGGTTTTAGGTTTAGGGTTTAGGGTTTAGGGTTTAGGGTTTAGGGTTTTGGGTTTAGGGTTTTAGGGTTTAGGGTTTAGGGTTTAGGGTTTAGGGTTTAGGGTTTAGGGTTTAGGGTTTAGGGTTTTTAGGGTTTAGGGTTTAGGGTTTAGGGTTTAGGGTTTAGGGTTTAGGGTTTAGGGTTTAGGGTTTAGGGTTTAGGGTTTAGGGTTTAGGGTTTAGGGTTTAGGGTTTAGGGTTTAGGGTTTAGGGTTTAGGGTTTAGGGTTCAGGGTTTGAACCCTAAACACTGATGATCTTTGCTTGCTGCGAGGGCCTCATGACCGGCATTCATAAGGTGCGATTTCACAGTCTTGAACCTACAGCCTTAGGCGCATTTTTCCTCGAGTTTGACCTGGGTTTGACCCTTAGGTATGACCCTCGGGTGTGACTCTCACCTCTGGTCAGCAGCAGCAGCTGCTGGGCAGCTACCCTAGAGTTGAGGAGGTGATGTAATAGGAATTTCATGGTGTAAAACGTGAAGCCTCTCTGTGTTTATGCACTCACCTCCGGTCAGCTGCAGCAGCTGCTTGGTAGCTACCCTCGGAGTTTTAAGAGGTGTGATTTAATGGAAATTTCATGGCCTGAAAATCATTTAAAACTTCGGGCATTTCTGTGTTTATGCGCCCACCTCCGGGCAGCTGCAGCAGCTGCTGGGTAGCTACCCTGGGAGTTTAGGAGGTGTGATTTAATGGAAATTTTGTGGCCTAAAACTTGAAGCCTTGTTTATGCTCACCTCCGGTCAGCTGTAGCAGTTGCTGGTAGCGCGCCTCGGCTGGTGTAGATGGTGCGGACTGTGTGGACGCCTGCCACGCGGAGTGCGCGAGGCGCACGGGGCAGTACAGGCGCTGCAGAGTGTGTGTGCGTGCGTGTCCTGGTGTGGATGGTGCGGACGGTGTGGACGGTGTGGACGCCTGCCACGCGGAGTGCGCGAGGCGCACGTGGCAGTACAGGCGCTGCAGAGTGTGTGTGTGTGTGTGTGTGAGGGCTGGTGTGGATGGTGTGCTGGTGTGGATGGTGTGGACGCCTGCCACGCGGAGTGCACGGGGCAGTACAGGCGCTGCATAGTGTGTGTGTGTGTGTGTGTGTGTGTGTGTGTGTGTGTGTGTGTGTGTGCTGGTGTGGATGGTGTGGATGGTGTAGATGGTGTGGACGCCTGCCACGCGGAGTGCGCGAGGCGCACGGGACAGCACAGGCGCTGGGGGGGGGGGGGAGAGAGTGAGGGCTGGTGCGGATGGGGCTAAGCCTGCCTGATGGTGTGCCGCCGCGAGCGCCGCCAGCAGCGCCACCAGCACCGGCCCTTCCGTGTCCAACCCCAGCCGTGACAGCATCTGTGACACACAGACGGCATCAGGCACGCACACATCCGAAACCAAACCCTGCCCCATGTGAAGCGAAACCAGTTCGATGTTACCTGTGGGTGTGCCTGCGCGAGCGCCGCCAGTGGCGCCGCCAGCGCCGGTCCCTCTGTCCCCGACCCCAGTCGTGACAGCATCTGTGACGCCCACGGCATCAGACACGCGCGCGGAAGGGAGTCCCAACCTGCTTCAAACTACGTGTGCGGGCATGCGCGTGTGCGTGTGTGTCAGGGACATCAGAGCATGCACCATTACAGCAGTGCATGCCAGAGACAGAGCAGGCACTGCCAACGTCCTCGAGCGTGCGTGCAAGAGCGTGCGTGCAAGAGCGTGCGTGCAAGAGCGTGCGTGCAAGAGCATGCAGCAGCGCAGGCTGCGAGACACAGCAGAGCAATCATGCAGTAGGGCAACCATGCGCGTGCGCAGAAGGGAGTCCCATCCTGCCTTAAACTGCGGCTGTGAGCACGCGCGTGTGCGTGTGTGAAGGACATCAGAGCGTTCATCATAACAGTAGTGCATGCTAGAGACAGAGCAAGGCACTGCAAGTGTCCTCGAGCGTGCACACAAGAGCGTGCGTGCATGTGGCGGGGCGTGGGACACAGCAGAGTAATCATGTATTCGAGCAGCTGTGCACGAGCGCGGAAGGGAGTCCCATCCGGCCTGAAACTGCAGGTGCAAGCACGCACGTGTGCGTGTGTGTCAGGCACATCAGAGCGTACACCATAACAGCGGTGAATGATGGCATGAGCCTCAACGTGCGTGTGCGGCAGCGTGTGTGCGCACATGTGCAGCAGCGCAGAGCAGAGCGTCAGTAAGTCAGAGCGCACATCAACCAGAGCGTGCATATCAGCGCAAACATGCATCAGACCAGCGGTGCACATGCCAGCGGTGTTTATAATTCGAATCCTGGCAGTCTGGAGGAGCTCAAACTCGCAAATACAAGAGCGTACGTGCGTCAAAGAAGAGCAGAGCACGCCAGTCAAGTCACACCTCTGTGCACGCGTCCGGGTGTGAGCCCATCAGGTCCAGCAGCAGGGCATGTAAGCACCACAGCGCAAACATGCACCAGAGCAGCCATGCTCATGCCAGCATCAGAGCGTGCGTGCGCCAGAGCAAAGCAGAGCACGACAGTTGAGTCACACCTCTGTGCACGCATCCGGGTGTGACCCCATCTGTTGGAGAAGCATGGCATGTTAGAGGCATGCCAGCATCACATCGCATAGGTGCACCAGAGCAGCGATGCTCATGCCAGCATCAAAAGCGTGCGTGCGTCAAAGCAAAGCAGAGCACGCCAGACGAGTCACACCTCTGTGCACGCGTCCGGGTGTGACCCCATGAGGTCCAGCAGCAAGGGGGTCTGAAGGCGGGCGGCCACGCC
The DNA here is from genome assembly GCA_016618255.1 of Chlamydomonas sp. UWO 241. NCBI lineage: Eukaryota > Viridiplantae > Chlorophyta > Chlorophyceae > Chlamydomonadales > Chlamydomonadaceae > Chlamydomonas > Chlamydomonas priscui. Next base: position 194,566 of record VFSX01000230.1, read on the forward strand.
GTGTGAGCTTCCGCCGCGCATCGCCAGAAGCAAGTGGCGCACGGTGAGGGGCACCAGGCCACCTGAGAGTGTGCGTGTGTGTGTGTGTGTGTGTGTGCGTGCGTGCATGTGTGTGTATGTGTGTATGTGTGTATGCGTGTGTGTGTGTGTGTGTGTGTGTGTCAAGACACCAATAAGCAGAGAACACAAATCGCTGTTACTTGGCCGTCTCTCCGTCTCGTCTTACTCCGACTCTGTGAGCCTTAGTGGAACAGCTAGAGCAAAAACCCAGTGCCACATTGCGCCAGTAGGCTGGCGTGTGCATGGCCTGGTAGAGCCCCCCTAGACGAGTAGTCCAGGCCTTTGATCACGCCCCGGGGCCTCCAGGCGCATACGTGTAAAACCTGTAAAACCTTGTGTCACACCTTCTGCCTGAAGCTCTCCCTGCATGGCGGGACTCAGCGACGCCGCGCCCTCTCCGATGCCGTCTTCGTCCTGCGGGTGTGCGGGTGTGTGGGTGTGTGGATGTGTGGGTGTGTGGGTGCGTGGACGTGTGGATGTGTGGGTGTGTGGGTGCGTGGACGTGTGAGTGGGTGTGGGGCGTGGGTGTGTGGGTGGGTAGATTCGTGGATGTGTGGGTGTGTGGGTGTGTGGGTGTGGGGTATGGGTGTAGGTGTGAGGATGCGTGGGTGTGTGGGTGTGTGGGTGTGGGTGTGTGGGTGTGTGGATGTGTGGATGTGCGGATGTGTGGATGCATGGGTGCAACGCAGCCTTGTTAATGGGGGCCCGTGTGGGGGGGGGGGGGGAGGGGGGCACTAGAGAGAGAAAGAATCCTCCTCCACCTCTTTGTACACGCCAATTATTTCCATTTATGCCAAGTCACCTGCGGGCAGAGCAGCCGCAGGCACCACGACGCGAGCGCCATGCTCGCACGCGATGCGAGGTCGGCCCAGAAAGACTCCCTTTCCGGCTGTTCAAAGCCGGACACAGCCGGAACGTCAGTCAAACGGCTGCGGAAAAAACGAAGAAAACCCTGAAAAGGAAATGTCTACGCGCTGACAGGGGGGCAGGGCTCCTAATCTGACAGCCGCAGGGCTCCTGGTCTGACAGCCGCAGGGCTCCTAATCTGACAACCGCAAGGCTCCTAATCTGACAGCCGCAGGGCTCTTGTCAAGGATGCACGCATGGGCCTTACACGCCAACATGCGCATCCAAAAGGCTGTAAAATCGACCACAGCGCCAAGGCACACCTGCGGGCTGAGCAGCCGCAGGCACCAGGACGCGAGCGCCATGCTCGCACGCGTCGCAAGGTCAGCGCTGGCACTTGCAGTGAGGTGGGACGTGCCAGGGGCGCCGCCCCCCGCGGGCGCTGGCGGCCCGGCGGAAGCAGCAGGGGTGGGGAGCATCGCGTCGTCGTCTTCTTCGGACGGGGTGTTGCTTGTAAGCACGCCCGCGAGCCGCGCCGCGTTCTTAAGCTGTGCCAACGCAATGGACATCTCCGTACACACACGCATGGGGGAAGAAAGCAGTTGTCGGTGTGTGGTCGGTTGGAAAAGAGAGAGGGAGAGAGAGAGAGAGCAGCGCAGAGCAGAGCAAAGCAGAGCAGGGCAGGGACGCCAGGCACGCCCGCGAGCCGCGTTGCGTGCTTGAGCTGCACCAGCGCGATTGACATCTGCGAACATACGCATGTTGTGAGGGAGGGGGCAGTTACGGAGTGAGGAGCGTCGCATTGCGTCTTCGTCGGACGTGGTGCTGCTTGCAAGCACGCCCGCGTGGCGCGCCGCGTTCTTAAGCTGTGCCAGCGCAATGGACATCTGCGTACAAGCAAAAATGGGGGAAGACAGCAGTTATCAGTGTGTGGTTGGTTGGAAAAGAGAGAGGGAGAGAGAGAGAGAGGGAGAGAGAGAGAGAGAGCAGAGCAGAGCAGAGCAGAGCAGGGGTGTCAGGCACGCCCGCGAGGCGCGCAGCGTTCTTGAGCTGCGCCAGCGTAATCGACATCTGCGTACAGACGCATGTTGTGAGGGAGGGGGCAGTTACGGAGTGGGGAGCGTCGCGTTGCGTCTTCGTCGGACGTGGTGCTGCTTGCAAGCACGCCCGCGTGGCGCGCCGCGTTCTTAAGCTGTGCCAGCGCAATGGACATCTGCGTACACGCAAACATGGGGGAAGAAAGCAGTTGTCAGTGTGTCATCGGTTGGAAAAGAGAGCGAGAGCGAGAGCGAGAGAGAGAGAGAGAGAGAGAGAGAGCAGAGCAGAGCAGAGCAAAGCAGAGCAGGGGCGTCAGGCACGCCCGCGAGGCGCGCCGCATTCTTGAGCTGCGCCAGCGCAATCGACATCTGCGTGCAGACGCATGTTGTGAGGGAGGGGGCAGTTACGGAGTGGGGAGCGTCGGGTTGCGTCTTTGTCGGACGGGGTGCTGCTTGCAGGCACGCCCGCAAGGCGCGCCGCGTTCTTAAGCTGTGCCTACGCAATGGACATCTGCACACACACAAATATATGGTGGGGAGAAACAGTTATCAATGTGTGATCGGTTGGAAAAGAGAGACAGAGGGAGAGAGAGAGAGAGAAAGAGAGAGAAAGAGAGCAGAGCAGAGCAGGGGCGCCAGTCACGCCCGCGAGCCGCGCCGCGTTCTTGATCTGCACCAGCGCGATCAACATCTGCGTACACACGCATGCATGGTGTGTGGGAGGGAGCAGTTACGGAGTCCCCCTCTTTCTATCTTTCTCTCACAATCTCTTTCTCAATCTCTCTTGCACATACACACACGTGCACATACACGCGCACGTGCATGCGCACACACACACACACATACCTGCTTCCCCTGCAAGACCGCATCCGTCTTCCACCGCGCCAGCTCAGCCAGCGCACAACCCTTGCTCAGCGCCCTCTTGCACCCCCGCTCTCTCATATTCCTCTGTCTCTCCCTCTCTGTCTCTCTCCCCCTCCCTCCCCTACCTCTCATTCCATCGTTCCCTTGCACTCTGCTTGCATACTCTTTCTCACTCTCTGTCACGCACACACACACACACACGCACACACACACACACACACACACATACCTGCTTCCCCTGCTGGACCGCATCCGTCTTCCACCGCGCCAGCTCAGCGAGTGAACACCCCTTGCTCAGCGCCAGTTCACACTCGGCCACCGCCACACTTCCGCGCCCCCCAGAGGAGTCGGCCGGAAGCTGCAGACGGAAGAGCGTGCTGACGGCGGAGCGAACGGGACGCGGCGTGACCTCACGGTCCGGAGTGTCGCGCGACTTGAGGGGAGGGGGGAGGGGGGGGGCGGCTAGTGTGTGCGTGCGTGTGTATGTGTGTGTGGGGATATGTGTGTGTGTGTGTGTGTGCGTACGTGCGTGTGCGTGCATGCACGTGTGTGTGTGTGTGTGTGTGTGCGTCTGTGCGTGTGCGCGCGTGTGTAAGCGTGCGTGTGCGCGCCTGAAGCGCCGGCTGTGCCGGCCACCCACCCCTCCCAACACACACCACCAATACCACCACCAAGCACGCCCTTTACTTACAGTTACAGTTACAGTTACATCGGCTTTCCAGCAAAGACTACCCTGCCCTTTACTTGCCGTTAGTAAAAGGCGTAGGGGCTTTGACACGACCCTGCAACACCTGCAACACCTGCAACACCTGGAACACCTGCAACACATGCAAAACCTTTGCCACATGGAGCGCCACCGCGGCCTGAAGCACCGGCAGCACATGCATCGTAGACATTCAACCGCTTGGCGTCGTCAGCACCCAGTGTGTGGTTCGGGGTTCAAGGTTTAGGGTGTAGGGTTGAGGGTTGAGGGTTTAGGGTTTAGGGTTTAGGGTTCAGGGTTCAGGGTTTAGGGTTTAGGGTTTAGGGTTTAGGGTTTAGGGTTTAGGGTTTAGGGTTTAGGGGTAACGGGCTTAGGGGGACACACACCTGTGCCACGTGCAGCGCCACAGCCGCCTGAAGCACTGGCAGCGCCTGTAGCGGAGCGAGGCGACCGGTAGCCGCGGGCAGGTAGGGCAGGAGCAGCTCCTGTGTTTTTGTGTGTGCGTGTGTGTGTGTGTGTGTGCGCGCGTGTGTGCGCGTGTTTGTATTTGTGTGTGCGTGTGTTCGTGCGTTTGAAGGTGTGGGTGTACGTATGTGTGTGCGTGTGTGTATGTGTGTTTGTGTGCATCGGAGTGAGTTCACCACTGGGCGCCGTTGCCGCTGGCACATAGTGCAGCAGCAGCTCCTGTGTGTGTGTGTGCGTGTATGTAAGTGATTGTGCATGTGTGTGTGTGTGTGTGTGTGTGTGTATGTGTATGTGTGCGTGTGTGCATATGCTGGTAGGCTGGCGTGCTGCGTGGCCTTGCGGGCTCTCTTAGTAGAGCTCCCCTAGACGTGTGGTCTAGGCCTCAAATCACGCCCCGGGGTCCTCTGGGAGCGTGCGTGTAAAACCTGTAAAACCCGTGTGGTCGATTTTACAGTCCGTCGGACGCCTTTGATGGCGCATTAGACCCTAGGAAAGAGGCCGGCAGCTGTCAAAATTAGACCCCTAGCATGCCATCTGCCAGCATGATTGCTGTGCACGCGGTGCGTGTCTCAAAACAGGCGACAAGGAAGTCAGCCAACTCGTGCCAGAACCTGGGGTTCTCCTGGCCTGGCCGAGGATTCAGAAACTCCCGCATCCGCTCATCTAAATCGGCCTCCTCGGGGCGAGGGATGGACCGAAACAGGCTGTGGGCCTGCACCCGTGCCTCTTCATAGGCAGGGTACTCAAATACCATGTGTGCCTCATCCTCCAGCCCACCGCATAGACAGCACGCCCGCTGGCTGCGTCGCTGCCTCTGTCCCGCCACGGCGTAGCGCCCCCGCTCTATCTGCAGCTCATGGGGCCCCATCCTGAACCTAGCTAGAGCCGTGATCCGGGCAGCACTGTTCAGCCCTGAGCTCAACAGGGCCGGTGGCTCGCTGTCGCTACCCGCCATCCACCGCATGAAGGTCAGCATCTTAAAGCCGCGCGACCACTCCTCAGGTACATCTCGCACGGCAGTGCCGCTCGGCAGCGCCGGTTTGCTTGTCGCGGCGGCCAGCCACGCCGCGGTCGCCACGTCCAGCAGGTTGGTGATGCGTACCGGTCCCTCCTGGTCCCACGCCAGTGTGTGCCCCACAGTTCCGAGGCACACCTGCAAGCGTGCCGCCCAGCACGTCCCCCCCGCTTCGGCCAGCCCCCAGCTCTCCCGCATTGCATCTTTCAGCAGGTCACCGTCAGGCCGCCCCCGCGCCTTATCCCAAAAGCGCGTCGCCTGGCGCAGCCAATCTGCCGCCAGCGGCCGCCACCCCGCCTCCCGCGCTAAAATCCCCAGTTGTGCATATGTGTGTGTGTGCGTGTGTGCATATATGTGTGCGTGTGTGCATATGTGTGTGTGTGTGTGCATATGTGTGCGTGTGTGCATATGTGTGCGTGTGTGCATATGTGTGCATATGTGTGTGTGCATATGTGTGTGCATATGTGTGTGCATATGTGTGTGCATATGTGTGCATATGTGTGCATATGTGTGTGCATATGTGCATATGTGCATATGTGTGTGCATATGTGTGCATATGTGTGCATATGTGTGTGCATATGTGTGTGCATATGTGTGTGCATATGTGTGCATATGTGTGCGTGTGTGCATATGTGTGTGTGTGTGCATATGTGTGCATGTGTGTGCATATGTGTGCGTGTGTGCATATGTGTGTGTGTGTGCATATGTGTGCGTGTGTGCATATATGTGTGCGTGTGTGCATATGTGTGTGTGTGTCTGCGTGTGCGTGTGTGTACGTATGCGTGCGATGGTTTGAGGAAGCAGCCACAATTTCTGTGACGGAGGTAGGGTTGAGCGTGAAGGGCGAAAGGTGAAGGGCAAAAAGGGCATAAAAGGGCGAAGGGCGAAAAAAGGGAAGGGCGAAGGGAAGGGCGAAGGGAAGGGCGAAAAAGGGCGAAGGGCGAAATAAAAGGGCAAAGGGCGAAAAAGGGCGAAGGGCAGAAAAAGGTGAAGGGCGAAAGATTCAGAGTTCACACCCTACCACCACACCTTTGGTAAAACTTAAAAACCATAACCCTTTAAGCTGAACCCTGAACCCTGGACTCTAAGGCCTTGAACCCTAAACCCTCTACCCTTAACCCTAAACGTACGTCTACCGTATTGAGGTGGCCGCATCGCACCGCGAGTCCCGCCGCCTGCACCTCCCACTTGAGGGTATCAGGTTTTAGGGTTGGGGGTTTTAGGTTTTTGGGTTGAAACCTGAAAAGCCTTAAACCCTGTTGAATAACAGACACACGTGCCTCTGTCGTGTCCAGGTGGCCGCACCGCAGCGCGCGCCCCGCCGCCTGCACCACCAGCCGCCGCTCCGCGTCTGCCAGGGACAGACCCACACCGCCACCCTGGCCTAGGGTTGCCTAGGGTTCAGGATTGAGGGTTTAAGGCCCAGTAGACAGACCTAGCAGGCACACGTACCTCTGCAGTGTCCAGCCCTACCACATTCACAACGCCTGAGGCGACGCCTCAGGCGTCCCATTCCATGCCGCTGATCAGGCGGCGCCTCAGGCGCTCCGACTGCATGAGGCGCCGCCTGAGGCGCACCCACGATCGCCTCAGGCGTCGCCTTAGGCGTTATCCAAACCGCCTCAGGCGCCACACCGACCGCCTCAGGCGCCCACCGCCGCCTGGGGCGCACCCCAGACCGTCTCAGACGTAATGACCGCATTTCATGGCGCGGATCAGACGTTGGGATTTTGGTAGGGCAGGTGGCCGCACCGCAGCGCGCGCCCCGCCGCCTGCACCTAGCCTGCACCTCCTAGTGCAGGGCTGTCGGATTTTTTTTTGGGGGGGGGGGCAGGGTTTTAGGGTGTAGCAGCCAGACACACACGTACCTCGGCCGTGTCCAGGTGGCCGCACCGCACCGCGAGCCCCGCTGCCTGCACCACCAGCCGCCGCTCTGCGTCTGCCAGGGACAGTCCGACAGCACCGCTGTAGCCACCTGCGCGTGTGTGTGTGTGTGTGTGGGTGGGTGGGTTGAGGCAACGTGGCTTGCGTCAGTCCGAAGTAGCGATCCTGCCTGGTGCATGTGTGCGTGCGCGTGCGTGCGTGCGTGCGTGTGCGCGCGTACAGGCTGAGGAGCATTTTTTCTGTTTTGGGCGCATGGAGCCGGGTTCGGGAGCCGCGGTGCCGGATCTTCAGTGAAATGGCTCCAGAAAATCAATTGAACGTCCTGAAAACAATGTCAGTGCTGAGGCAGCTCTGGGCGAGGAATCAACGCCGCCGCAGCCGCCGGTGCGTCAGTCAACCAAGTAGCAAGGCTGCCTGGTGCGCCGTGCACGTGCGTGCGTGTGTGCGTGTGTGCGTGCGTGTGTGCGTGCGTGCGTGCATGCGTGCGTGCGTCGTGCGTGCGTGCGTGCGCGCGTCGTGCGTCGTGCGTCGTGCGTCGTGCGTCGTGCGTCGTGCGTCGTGCGTCGTGCGTCGTGCGTCGTGCGTCGTGCGTCGTGCGTCGTGCGTCGTGCGTCGTGCGTCGTGCGTGCGTGCGTGCGTGCGTGCGTGCGTGCGTGCTTGCGTGCGTGCTTGCGTGCGCAGTCTGATGCAGCTCTGGGCGAGACTCATCGAAGGAAGGAAGGAAAAGAAGGGAAGGAAGAAGAGGAAATAACGGGGCGGAGCAACAAATCGAAACGCCGGTGCCGCTTTGTGCTTTTTGGCACTCACCGCCGCCGCCGCTGCCGCCGCCGGCGCCGCACAGCATGCGCAGCGCGAGCACACGCGTGTGGAGTGTGGAGAGCAGCGCGCCTGGGGAGCTGGCGAGAAGGTGCGGGGGCGGGGTGCCACCTGGGGAGTGTCGGGGGGACGTGCGTGTGTGTGTGTGTGTGTGTGTGTGTGTGTGTGTGTGTGTGTGCTTACGTGTGGAGTGCGGGGTGTTGAGTGTTGCTTGTAGTGAGCAGCGCGCCTGGGGAGCTGGTGAGAAGGTGCGGGGGTGGGGCGCCACCTGGGGAGTGTCGGGGGGGGGGGGCATGCGTGCGTGTGTGTGTGTGTGTGTGTGTGTCAGGGGTGAACCCGCCGATCGGATTCCGATGAACAGGGCGCCCGAAGGGCGCAAAACCGATGAGTGTTTTGGGGTGGGATCGGGAAAACCGATGAGTGGGAGGGCCCGGAGGGCCTGTCATCGGCGAAGCCGATGACCACTTCAAACCGATCGGACTCATCGGCTTGGGGTATTTGAGCTACCCGATCGGCTCATGGCCTCTCCTGTTCCGCCCGACGGGCCACCGCCCGTGCGTGCGCCCGACGACAACCCCGCGTCCCCCATGCTGGTCGACGACGACGTCGAGCTCGTGCCCCCGCCGGCCGAGGAGCCCAAGAAGCGCAACGCGTTTGACCTCATGAACGCCAGCAACCTGAAGGCTGCGTCACGTGAGTGTCACATGGGCATGGGGGGTGCGCACATGGTGCACGGGGGGATTCAAAATCGAAATGCCCCTCCCCCCCTCCACGCCCTCCCTCCTCCTGCAGCCTCCCTCACCCAGCCTCTAGCCCCCACCCAGACTACCTCAAGCCAGCCTCCACCCAGCCCGCCTCAAGCCTGGGTCCAGCCCTGCCCTGCCCTGCCCTACTGCGCCTGTTTCCAAAGCCCCCCCTGCCCCGCCTCTTTCTAAAGCCCGCCCCATCCCCCTCACTACCACTGCAGAGGCGAAGCAGCTCAAGAAGGCCAAGCACGCCACCGCTGCCCCGGCCGCGCCCGCCCAGGCCCCCGAGCACCCGCCTCACGAGGACGTCCCTCCGGCAACCCCCACGGCCACCCCCGCGGCTGATGGCCCCACGATCGACGCCACCCCCATCACCAGCGTCAAGAAGAAGCCGCCATCTTCCGAGGCGCAGAAGTCGTGGATCAAGACGTTCCCCTTCATCTTCATCGCCACCGCCGTCAACCTCGCCACCAACGGCGCCGTGCTCGTCGGCTGCTCCGTCTGCCGCGAGATCTACGGCGCCAACAGCAACAAGTCGTACGCTGCTGGCAATGCCAGCGTGTACTCCCTCAACGACCTCACCAAGCACTCCAAGTGGGACGAGCACAAGGATGCTGTGGACGAAGGTGAAGAAGGACGGTGGCTCCGGCGGCATTGTGGCAGCCGCGCATGCTGGCGCGCGTGCGCACGTCGAGGTCCTGAATTATTAATTATTAAGGTGATGGAGGTGCTGGAACTGGACAGCAGCCGCATGGTCGGCTTCTGCACCGACGGCGCAAACGTGTTCACTGGCTGGCGCAATGGCGTCATGACAAAGCTTAGGCGGATGAACCCCTACCTACTTACTGTCCATTGCATCGCGCACCGGTGTGCACTTGTTATGGTGGATGTTACCACCAGAACTAAGACCACCCTTACCACAGCATGCAAAGCACTTGACACTATTACTACCAACGTGCACCACCTGTTCTGCAAGAGCGCCAAGAGGACCAGCGAGTGGGAGTTATTTGCCAAAAAAAACTACCCCAATCTGACCCGCTTGAAGTTTCCGAATTTTACTACAACGCGTTGGTGGTCTCGCAAGGAAGCCACGCTGGTTCTGCGCCTCAACCTCCACGCTTTGATTGAATACCTGACCCTTAGGAAGGACTGCCCCGATGAGGTGTCGACGCGCCATTGAGAGCCTGAAGGAGAGGTTTTTCGACGACGACCCCTCCCTTGATATTCTGGCCTGCTTCACCATCTTTGACCCAGTTCAGTACATTGGTATGGGGCATGCAGAGCTAGATGACTTCGGCAACGATTCCTTTCAGCAGCTTAAGGACCACTTCTGGTCCGGGGATGGGCTGCCCAACTCTCCCTTCTCTGCGCGCGGCGAGTCATTCATGGCCACGCTCGACACTGAGTTCAAGCATGTCAAGACCGTCATCAAGGACAGGCTGGCGCTCACCCCCTCGGCAACTATGCTCAACCTGTGGCGCTTTATTGCGCGCAGCTCCGACTCTCTCATGGTGCCCAACATCATCCTTCTCATGAACGTGTACTACGTGATGGCTCTGCACACCGCCGAGGTCGAGCGTGGCTTCAGCATCCACCGCATCCTCAAGAACCGCCTCCGCAGCCGCCTCATGATCCTCATGGTGGACTCCCTGCTCCGCATCTGGCACCTTGCCCAGTCGTTCACCGGCCCGAGGGAGTCAGAGAACAACAGCCTGATCAACGAGGCTGCAGAGAAGCTGTCCGGTGCCTCCCTGCAGTCTCAGGGAGTCAACCCCCCCAGCCTCTTGAAGAGGCTGGTCGAGGAGGTGAGCCGCGTGCAGGTTTCGTTCTTTGATCGCGATCTGGACGAGGCTGCAAGGCTGCTGGAGAAGGAGGGGCTGGAGGACGTCGACCCGGCGATTGCGTTTGATGTTGAGGGGAACATTGTTGAGGAGGACGCTGGTGAGCCTGATGAGCTCGAGTCCGACGAAGATGACTTCCCCCTCATTGACCTTAAGAAGCGCTAAAGCCTTTGCGCTGTCTACTGTTTTCCCTGTTGTCGCCTCCTGGCCCCACAGGGCACCATCAGGGCCTGATTTATTTATTATTTTGATTCGGAATAATTCTAAATTTGATTGATCATGGTGGTGATTTTCGCGTTGACGCACATGCAGCTAGTGGGGATGTGAGTGAGAGAGTGGAAGGGGCACTATCGTGTCTGACGTAGGTAATCTCTAAGAGAGAATGGAATGAACTGTAAAGCCACGAAGCTGTCTCTGACTCTGAGGAAGTTGTGTGAGAGACCGTATCACGGCAACAGAAGACTACGGACAGCGGGGGTCCGGGGGCGCAGCCCCCTGGAAAAAATGGCAAGCCGATGAGTCCATGAGGCCCTCTCCTGGAAAGCCGATGAGTCAGGGAGGCCCTCCCCTGGAAAACCGATGAGTGGCATGCTCCCGAATACACCCCTGGTGTGTGTGTGTGATTACGTGTGGAGTGCGGGGTGTGGAGTGTGGCGTGTGGTGAGCAGCGCGCCTGGGGAGCTGGTGAGAAAGCGCGGGGGCGGGGCGCCACCTGGGAGTGTGTGTGTGTGTGTGTGTGTGTGTGTGTTTTGTGTGCGTGTGTGTGTGCGTGCGTGTGTGCTTACGTGTGGAGTGCGGAGTGTGGAGTGTGGAGTGCGGATAGCAGCGCGCCTGGGGAGCTGGCAAGAAGGTGCGAGGGCGGGGCACCCCTGGGAGTGTGTGTGTGTGTGTGTGTGTGTGTGTGTGTGTTTGTGTGTGTGTGTGTGTGTGTGTGCGTGTTTGTATGTGTGTGGGCGTGTGTGCGTGTGTGTGTGCATCAAAACGTCAATTCTTTGCACCTGAGGAAGAGTCCGGCCAGCGGTCCACCAGAGCACATCGTTACAGCACTATCAGAGCACCCCATCAGAGCAACCCGGCAGAGCACCATCAGAGCACCATCAGAGCACCATCAGAGCACCACCAGAGCACCGCATCAGCGCACCCTATGCGAGCAACAAAAGAGCACCCCATCACAGCACTGTCATCAGAGCACCCCATCACAGCAATGTCATCAGAGCACCCCATCAGAGCACCCCATCAGAGCGCGCCACACACATTCAAACGCAGTGTTCACACCTGCCACAGCGTCCTGCCAGCGCCCGTGCCAGTGGTCCATCAGAGCACACCATCACAGCACCATCATCAGAGCACCCCATAAGAGCACCCCATCATAGTACGCCACACACATTAAAACGCAATGTTCACACCCGACACAGAGTCCGGCCAGCGTCCGTGCTAGTGGGCCGTCAGAGCACACCATCACAGCACTATCATCAGAGCACACATCAGAGCACCCCATCATAGCGCGCCACACACATTAAAACGCAGTGTTCACACTTGCCACAGAGTCCGGCCAGCGCCCGTGCCAGTGGTCCATCAGAGCACACCATCACAGCACTATCATCAGAGCACATATCAGAGCACCCCATCACAGCACGCCAGACACATTCACACACAGTGTTCACACCTGCCACACATGCCAGCCAGCGCCCGTGTTTGCGGTCCACCAGAGCGTTAAGGCAATCTCAACACACGCAAAATAAACATAAACAGTACTTGTAAGTAACATCGGCTCTCCAGCAGAACCTGCCGTCTGGTCCCATTACCATCGCCTAGAACCAAGTCCAGTCCAGGACACAGCCGTCGCAAGAAGAGACACAAGAAGAGACACAAGACGTAAGGCACACACGGCGCTCGCACCTGAGACTAAGTCCGGCCAGCGCACGTGCCAGCGGTCCATAAGAGTTGCGAGGCCGTCCGCCGCCGCCTGCTGCCGCTGCTGCCGCGCCTGTTTTGGGGGTGGAGGGTTTGGGGTTTGGGGTCTAGGGTTTAGGGTTCAAGGTTAAATGAAGCGATCCATCAGAGCAGCACTGTTGTCTGACGCTGCCTGATGCCGTGCTTGCTAGGGTTTACGGTTTGGGGTTTGGAGTTTAGGGTTTGGGGTTCAGGTTTTAGTGCCAGCGATCCATGAGAGCAGCGCTTGTATCTGACGCTGCCTGTTGCCGCTGCTGCCGCAACTGTTTTGGGGGTGGTGGGTTTGGGGTTTGGGGTCTAGGGTTTAGGGTTCAGGGTTAAATGAAGCGATCCATCAGAGCAGCACTGTTGTCTGACGCTGCCTGATGCCGTGCTTGCTAGGGTTTACGGTTTGGGGTTTGGAGTTTAGGGTTTGGGGTTCAGGTTTTAGTGCCAGCGATCCATGAGAGCAGCGCGTGTATCTGACGCTGCCTGCTGCCGCTGCTGTCGCGCCTGTTTTGGGGGTGGAGGTTTTGGGGTTTGGGGTCTAGGGTTTAGGGTTCAGGGTTAAATGAAGCGATCCATCAGAGCAGCACTGTTGTCTGACGCTGCCTGATGCCGTGCTTGCTAGGGTTTACGGTTTGGGGTTTGGAGTTTAGGGTTTGGGGTTCAGGTTTTAGTGCCAGCGATCCATGAGAGCAGCGCGTGTATCTGACGCTGCCTGTTGCCGCTGCTGCCGCGCCTGTTTTGGGGGTGGAGGTTTGGGGTTTGGGGTCTAGGGTTTAGGGTTCAGGGTTAAATGAAGCGATCCATCAGAGCAGCACTGTTGTCTGACGCTGCCTGATGCCGTGCTTGCTAGGGTTTACGGTTTGGGGTTTGGAGATTAGGGTTTGGGGTTCAGGTTTTAGTGCCAGCGATCCATGAGAGCAGCGCTTGTATCTGACGCTGCCTGTTGCCGCTGCTGCCGCGCCTGTTTTGGGGGTGGAGGTTTTGGGGTTTGGGGTCTAGGGTTTAGGGTTCAAGGTTAAATGAAGCGATCCATCAGAGCAGCACTGTTGTCTGACGCTGCCTGATGCCGTGCTTGCTAGGGTTTACGGTTTGGGGTTTGGAGTTTAGGGTTTGGGGTTCAGGTTTTAGTGCCAGCGATCCATGAGAGCAGCGCGTGTATCTGACGCTGCCTGCTGCCGCTGCTGTCGCGCCTGTTTTGGGGGTGGAGGTTTTGGGGTTTGGGGTCTAGGGTTTAGGGTTCAGGGTTAAATGAAGCGATCCATCAGAGCAGCACTGTTGTCTGACGCTGCCTGATGCCGTGCTTGCTAGGGTTTACGGTTTGGGGTTTGGAGTTTAGGGTTTGGGGTTCAGGTTTTAGTGCCAGCGATCCATGAGAGCAGCGCGTGTATCTGACGCTGCCTGTTGCCGCTGCTGCCGCGCCTGTTTTGGGGGTGGAGGTTTGGGGTTTGGGGTCTAGGGTTTAGGGTTCAGGGTTAAATGAAGCGATCCATCAGAGCAGCACTGTTGTCTGACGCTGCCTGATGCCGTGCTTGCTAGGGTTTACGGTTTGGGGTTTGGAGATTAGGGTTTGGGGTTCAGGTTTTAGTGCCAGCGATCCATGAGAGCAGCGCTTGTATCTGACGCTGCCTGTTGCCGCTGCTGCCGCGCCTGTTTTGGGGGTGGTGGGTTTGGGGTTTGGGGTCTAGGGTTTAGGGTTCAGGGTTAAATGAAGCGATCCATCAGAGCAGCACTGTTGTCTGACGCTGCCTGATGCCGTGCTTGCTAGGGTTTACGGTTTGGGGTTTGGAGTTAAGGGTTTGGGGTTCAGGTTCTAGTGCCAGCGATCCATGAGAGCAGCGCTTGTATCTGATGCTGCCTGTTGCCGCTGCTGCCGCGCCTGTTTTGGGGGTGGAGGGTTTGGGGTTTGGGGTCTAGGGTTTAGGGTTCAGGGTTAAATGAAGCGATCCATCAGAGCAGCACTGTTGTCTGACGCTGCCTGATGCCGTGCTTGCTAGGGTTTACGGTTTGGGGTTTGGAGTTTGGGGTTTGGGGTTCAGGTTTTAGTGCCAGCGATCCATGAGGGGCTCGATTAACGGAGACGCGTTCTCGTTGCCCTGGACCCAGCAATGCGGCGCTGCTGGTGACGAGGATCTCCGTGCTGCTGACGAGCGGGGTAAAATACGACTGGCCCGGCTCCTGCTAGACTGCCCCTCGGTGGAACACTTCAGGAGCGGCTTGCCCGGCGCTGCCATGGCTTGGCGAGTAGCCGCGGCGCTGCCGCGGCCCGTGCTAGGAGACGGCCCTTATCCTCCCCCCATGCAGGACACCATGCGGCACCGATCTCGACGAGTTGATCGACGAGCGGAGGAGCTGGCGCCCGTCAATGCATGCTGGACATTGGTCAAGATGGCTGCCCGTGGAGGCGGGCTACCATCACGACTTCAGCTGTGGCGACCGCCGAGGCAACACAGAGTAAATCCGCTTCACCAATCGCAGCGTTCGTCACCGCGCTCATCCTCGGGGTCGCTCGTCTGCCGGTGACTGGCGTTGGAAGGTCTTCAGGCAGCCTTGCAAGTGATTGTGAAGGCCAGACCTTAACTTGGGTCTAGGCGGTGGTACTAGAAATGATGATGATGGATATGGCAATCTGTGTGACACCAGTAATGATGTAGAAATAGGCAATGTCCTGATTGGAAAACCGATGTTGCTGTTACCTGCGCGCAGTGATCCCCTGCAAGCCGTGTACCGCCCAGGGCCAGATTTCCCATTTCCCGAAACAAAAAAATCATGCTTGGCGGGAGAGGGCGTGGCTGAATGTGTTGGTGAGCTCTCGATGAGAGCAGCACAACACCGTGCGTTGCGTAAAAACACACACACAGTGTGTGTTGCATGACCACCCGCTATGTACCGCGCCTGGTGTGAGCGTTCGAAGCCGGGCTCAGGCCGGGGAAAACACACACACACAGCGTGCGTTGGGTAACCACCCGCTATGTATCACGCCTGGTATGAGCGGTCAAAGCCGGGCTCGAGCCGGGGAAAATACTATTGCTAAGATCCTTCTCAGGGGTCTCTGCGAGTTGAAGGTAATCCGAGCCGGGGTTGCTATCTCCGATCCTTATGTACACGCGCCTGCCCGTCTTCCTCCTCGGATGCGTCGGACGGCTGCTGTGGCAGAAGCTGAAGAGCCTCTGACAGCTCAGCCAGGGGCTGGAGACACGCCAGAACGGAGCCCCTGCAAGGTGCAGATCGTGGGTTGGGATGAACACTTTGTGTGTGGGTGCGTGTGCGTGGCGCAGGGGGAGCTGAAGAGCCTCAGACAGCTCCACCAGGGGCTGGAGGCACGCGATCACGGAGCCCCTGCAAGGTGAACGGATGTGTGTGCGGGTGGAGGTGGGGGAGGCATGAGGGGAGGTGGCAGCTGCACGTGCATAAGGGGGCTGTGCCTGGGGCTGGAGACACGTCAGAACGGAGCCCCTTCAAGGTGCAGGGAGTGGGTGGGGATGGGCGCGTTGTGCGTGGTGCGCGTGCGTGGCGGAGGGGGGAGCTGAAGAGGCTCGGACAGCTCCGCCAGGGGCTGGAGGCACGCGAGTACGGGGCCCCTGAAAAGTGCGGGGGCTGGGTGGGATGAGCCCTTTGTGCGTGGGTGCGCGTGTGTGGCGGAGGGGGAAGCTGAAGAGCCTCGGACAGCTGCCCCGAGGGCTGGAGAGACGCCAGAACGGAGCCCCTGCAAAGTTAATGGATGGAAACGTGGCATGTGTGTGCTGCGTGGGGGTGCTGTGGGGGTGGGGGGAGGCATGAGATGAGGGGAGAGGGCAGCTGAAGAGCCTCTGACAGCTTCACCAGGGGCTGGAGACGAGCGAGCACGGGGCCCCTGCTGGGTGCAGGGGGTGGCTGGGATGAGCGCTTTGTGCGTGGGTGCGTGTGCGTGGCAGAGGGGGAGCTGAA
The DNA here is from genome assembly GCA_016618255.1 of Chlamydomonas sp. UWO 241. NCBI lineage: Eukaryota > Viridiplantae > Chlorophyta > Chlorophyceae > Chlamydomonadales > Chlamydomonadaceae > Chlamydomonas > Chlamydomonas priscui. Next base: position 210,708 of record VFSX01000230.1, read on the forward strand.
GAGCCTCTGACAGCTCTGCTAGGGGCTGGAGGCACGCCAGCACAGGGCCTTAAGGTAAATGGAGGTGGGGGGGGGTGGAGGTGGGGGGAGGCATGAGGGGAGGTGGCAGCTGCACGCGCATGAGGGGGCTCTGCCAGCGGCTGGAGAGAGGCCAGAACGGAGCGCCAGATGCGGAGGGGGGGGGGCCTAGAGGAGGGCAGCGCGGCACAGGGCATGTGGTACAAACACCCACACATGCACGCATACGTGTGTGCATGCGTGGATGCGGCACAGGGGGCCACAGCGTTTGCATGCAGCCAGAGTGGGTGCAGCACGTTTCATTGCAACCAAAGCTGACTCAGCACACACACACTTACGCACAACCAACCAACCAACCAACCAAGCGTAACATGAGGACGTCCGCATGCACCGGCAATGCCTGTACTACTAACAGCAACACACCCCGGCAATTGTTACGAAGTCTGACCCGTGCACTGGGATGTCTTTCGAATAGCGGGTGACCGACCAGCGCCTGAATCGAGTGGATAGTATCCTTGGTTTGGGGGGGTCTGGGGGGGCTGCCACTCTGGCCAACCAACTTCAACTTGGGTTGCCACTCTGGCCAACCAACTACAACTTGGGTTGCCACTCTGGCCACTTACGCACACGCATACACACACACACGTACGCATGCACGGACACACCCACACCCACACCCACACACTCGCCCACACCCACACGCACAACGCACCGAGCGTGCAGCGAGAGCGGGTGCAGCACGCCCCATTGCAACCGGAGCTGCTTGAGCGCAGACTCCACACAGCGCGCGCACTCGGCCGCTGCAGACGCACTGAGGTGCAGCCCGCCGCCGCCGCCCCAGCCGCCCTCGCCCTCGGCCACCACCTGCAGCAGCGGATGCAAAGGCACGGTGACGGGGTGTTGCAAAGAGGAATTCGCACTTATAGGGCTTGGGGCAGGTCCAGGGTTGAGGGTGAGAGTTGACGAGTTAGGGTGCAGCGGTGCTGAGGTGCAGCCCGCCGCCCCCGCCCCAGCCGCCCCCGCCTTCGGCCACCACCTGCACGGTTGTGGGGGTTTTTAGGGCTTGGGTTTTAGGGTTTCGGTTGTAGGCGGATTGTACAGCGGCTAGGCACTCGGCCGCTTTGTGACTCGCTCTAGCACAGATCGCCACGGTGGAGCCCGCCACCACCGCTGCTGCCACTGCCCTCGGCCGCCACCTCCTAGCGAATGAAAAACTCAGTTGACGGGTGCAGGGTTTGGGGTTCAGGGTTTAGGGGTTTGGGTTTCGGGGCGCATTGCAACGAAGCTACTCAGTCGGCCGCAGCAGTCAGGGCCGCCTGACCCCCCACCCCCCACCCCCACCCACACACAACACACACACACACACACACACACACACACACACACATACACGCATGCACACACACATGCACACGAGGCTACTCAGTCGGCCGCAGCAGTCAGGGACACCTGACCCCCCCCCCCCGGCCACACACACACATACGCACAGAGAGAGAGAGAGAGAGAGAGAGAGAGAGAGAGAGAGAGAGGCATTTCTTCAGTTCCCTCCGCACGGGCAACCTGAATTACGGCTCGTGCCTATTGTAACTAAAGCACACACTTGGGCAATCGTTTCAGAAGTCGAGAAACATCCATAGATCTCATGTTTTCTAGTTTTAGGTGACCAGCCATATGCGCTAGTGCGAGAGGATACGCACGCACACACACACACACACACACACACATACATACACACTCACACACACACACACACACACACACTCACACACACACACACACACACACACACACAAACACTCAGACACACACACATGCACACACACACACACACACACGCACACTCAGACACACACACATGCACACGCACACACACACGCACACTCACACACACACGTACACGCACACACACACGTACACGCACACACACACGCACACGCACACGCACCTGCAACACACCCGCCGTCGCCATCTCCAGCGGCGCGGCCGAGGCAACGTCCGCCATGCCCCTGTCGCCTCCGCCCCATGCTGCACCGTTGCCGCCGCCAGCACCTCCCGCACCCAGCCGCTCCGATGCTTCAAAGAAGGCATATAGCACCGTGTCGGCGTGCCCTCCGGAGCGGTACAGCCCCGTCTGGAGGGGTGTGTGTGTGTGTGTGTGTGTGTGAGTGTGTGTCAGTGAAGGCATGTAGCAGCGTGTCGGCGCGCCCTCCGGGGCGGTACAGGCCCGCCTGGAGGTGTGAGATCAAAGTATGTGTGTGTGTGTCTGTGTTTGTGTATGTGTGTGTGTGTTTGTGTGTGTGTGTGTGATACAGCACCGTGTCGGCGCGCCCTCCGGGGCGGTACAGGCCCGTCTGGAGGTGTGGGATCAGAGTATGTGTGTGTGTGTGTGTGTGTGCGTGGATGTGTGTGTTTTGTGAGTGTGTGTGTCATCGAAGGCGTACAGCACCGTGTCGGCGCGCCCCCCAGTGCGGTGCAGACCAGTCTGGAGGTGTGGAATCAGAGATTGTGTGTGTGTGTGTGTGAACTAAACCCTAAACCCTGAGCCTAAACCCTTTACCCTGAACCCTTAACCTTCAACCATCGACCCCAACCCCAACCTGCAGATACGGCCAAATGCGTTTCGACGTGGTGTCGCCGTACGACAACAGCTTGGACTAAGCCCCTAAACCCCAAACCCTCGACCCTTGACCCTTCACCCTAAACCCTCAAACCCAGCCCCCAACATGGAGGTTCGGCTGAATGAGGTTGGATGTCGTGTTGCAGTTTATACTTGTAACTTAGGGTAACTTTAGGGTGCTCTTTACACTGAACCCGTCACCCCAAACATTTTACCCTTAACCCTCAACCCTTCAACCATCGACCCCAAACTGTAATCTGGAGGTACGGCCGAATGAGGTTTGACGCCATGTCGCCATACGACAGCAGCTTGGACTTAACCCCAAACCCTTAACCCATCGACCCCAAAACCGAACCTGGAGGTACGGCCGAATGAGGTCCGACATCGTGTTGCCGTGCGACAGCAGCTTGGACTAAACCCTAAACCCTTAACCCAGACCTTTTGACCCTTGAGAAAAACCTCAACCCTAAACCCCTTAACCCTAAACCATAAATCGTTACCTGGAGGTACGGCCGAATGAGGTTGGACGTCGTGTTGCCGTACGACAGCAGCGCTGACGCGACGCGCGACTCCCGCACGTCCTGAAAACCCAAGAGCAAGTGTGTTGGGATGGTAGGTGGGTGATAGTCGAGGGCTTGGGGCGTGGAGGCAGGCTGCGGGTGTCGGGGAGAGGGTGCGTCAGATGGCCTGACTCGCACAACTCTTGCACGCACAAACAAGTGTGACAAGGACGTCAGGGTGGCTCGGGCGTGTGGTTTTGTTAAGGCTTTAGGGTTCAGGGTTTAGGATTCAGGGTTTAGGGTTAAAGGTTTAGGTTTTTAGAAGGCTTTCAGGTTTTTAGGCTTTTAGGGTTTGGCCTTAACCTAAGCTGTGTGGTTTGGCCGAATGGGGTTGGGGGCCGTGTTACCGTAGGACGGCAGCGCTGATGCAACGCGCGGCTCAAGCACGTCCTGCGTGAAAGCTAGGGTTTGAAACAAGATAATTAAAACAAGTGTTTTTTAAAATGGGAGTTTGAGGGGGTAAAATGCTAACTCTCCGCGGCAGAAGCGGCGGCGGCAGCAGCGGCGACAGAAGCGGCGGCGGCGGCGGCGGTGGGGGCGGCGGCGGCAGCAGCAGCAGCATTTCGGCCAGCCGCGCTCACCTCGGGGTCAGCGCCAGCCTGCAGCACCTCGCCAGGCGACACGGGCGCAAGCATATCAGACAGACGCGTGCGCAGATCATCCCACCTGTATGTTTGTGTGTGTGTGTGTGTGTGTGTGGCAGCATGGTGCGGTAGGGTGGTTGACGCGGGCGCTCGAATGTCTGACAGGCGCGTGCGCAGGTCGTCCCACCTGCATTGGTGTGTGTGGCGTGTTTGTGTGAGAGAGCGGGAGAGAGCGAGTTGGGGAGTGGAGTGTGTCTGTGCGTGTGTGGGGGTGGTGGGTGTAGGCCCACACCCGGGTGTGAGCATGTCTTGACAAGCGCGTGCGCAGTTCGTCACATGCAGTCGGGCACTTAGTCAAGGCAGGTAGGCAGGCGTGCAGGCAAGGCGGGCAGGCGGGCGGGCACGTTTTGGTCCTCTTTGCGTGCCCACACTTGTGGCATACCCACTTGGTGCACCTGAATCATCACGTGTGCATGTATGTATGGGGTGTATGTGCGTGTGTGTGTGTGTGTGTGCATGTGTGAGTGTGTGTGTGTGTGTGTGTGTGGCACATCCACGTGGTGCACCTAAA
>VFSX01000230.1:220057-247557 GCA_016618255.1 Chlamydomonas sp. UWO 241
CGTTTTACTTGGTTGTCCATTTTCTTCGTCCAAAACGAAAAAAACGCACCTGGGCAGTGCACCAGGTGGCGCACGCGCACGGTGCGCAGCACGTCGGCCTCCCCCAGGCGGCTGTACAGCTCTGCCAGGGCGGCCCACGTGTCCTTGGAAGTGCGCGCGATGCGGCGTGAGAGGGAGCCGTCGCTGCATGCCGCTGCACCTGCGTTTTTATGTGTGTGGGGGGGGTAGGGTTCAGGGTTCAAGTTGGGTGCGTAGGTGGGACCAACTAGTACAGCAATTAAAAAATTAGTTCAGCTGTAAAGGTCCTTAAAACAAGCTCGGCTGAAACGCGTTTGAAAACGTGTCTCTGGACAGGCACGCGACGCGGCGCGCGAGCGTGTCGCCGCTGCATGCCGCTACGCCTGCGATGAGGAGTGGGTAGTGGTTTAGGGATTGGGGTTCTGGTGGTTTATGGTTGAGAGTTTGGGGGGAAACAGAAAGCGAGGCAGGTTCATTGCCAATCGCCAAAAGAGGGATCCCCCCGTGGGGAGATAGGCCAAGACGTGGCCAGAAAAGATGTCAAGCCGGGCCGCAACCTCTAACGTTTTAGTCTGTGTGTTTTAGTCTGTGTGTTTGTGTTCATAAGCTCTTCGCCAGGGGCTCCCGCCCTGGCGCCGCTCGATGGCGGACAACCGGGACAACTGCGCTTGGTACTGGGCGGCTGAAAATCTGGAAATTTACCCTGACCGGCTCTGACGCACAGCGCTACTGGTGAACTGGTCCTGACGGGGCGAGGCTATGTGGCAGATGGGGCAGCGGTACGATGGAGAGCACGATGCACGATGGCGAGAATTGCGGCGAGCATGCACCCCCTCTCACAACGATCGGAACTCAAGCAGATTGCGGCTCCTAATGGTTTACTGTGCCTGGATGGAAGAGAGACGGATGGCGAGAAATTGAGAAACATGGGAAGCGAGGCACATGCGGCTAGGCTTTGTGAGGAGGTTGCGGCGCAGGGGTTCCCTGCCCCAAGGCGCAGATTATTAGATGGCGACGCGATCGATGCTCCAGCCGTGCGGCATTGGGCGAGGCGAGGCCCCACCAGCGGGCGGGCACCATAATGGAGATGGCGGCTAAGAACGGGGAATGCGGCTACCGGGGATGAGGCTACGGGTTATGCATGCCAGGGGACGGCGGACAAGGCTAATGCGTCACGGCGCATGGGTAAAGAACGGGGAATGAGGCTACCGGAGCTGGCGGGCGCGGCGCGCGCACGGCGCGCGCGGCGCATGGGGGTTGCATGGCGGCGCTCTGCGCGTGCATGCATGGAGGAGATTGCTGGCGGGCATGGAGGAGCTTGCTTGAGGGCAACAGGAGATTGCTCGCGGGCGTGGAGGAGATTGCAGGCGGGCATGGAAGCGGATGGCGAGAAATTGAGAAACATGGGAAGCGAGGCACATGCGGCTAGGCTTTGTGAGGAGGTTGTGGCGCAGGGTTTCCCTGCCCCAAGGCGCAGATTATAGATGGCGCAGCAATCAATACACTAGCCGTGCGGCATGGGGCGAGGCGAGGCCCCACCAGCGGGCGGGCACCATAATGGAGATGGCGGTTAAGAACGGGGAATGAGGCTACAGGGAGAGGATACGGGTTACAGATGCCAAAGGGGACGGCGGAACAAGGATCAGCCATAGGTCACGGGAAATGGCTAAAGAACGGGAATGAGGCGGGTGGTACGGGTGCTGGCGCGCATGGAGCGCGGCGCGGCGCATGGAGATCGCATGGCGGCGCCCATGCATGGACGAGATTGCTGGCGGGCATACAGGAGATTGCTGGCGGGCATGGAGGAGATTGCTTGCGGGCATACAGGAGATTGCTGGCGGGCGTGGAGGAGATTGCTGGCGGGCATGGAGGAGATTGCTGGAGCCAATGGCGGCGGCGGGACTAGTAGTAGAACACAGGCGCACACCAACAATGCGTTGCTGTCACTACCTGGGTGGTATAGGGTGGATCTGGGGGCCCAGTGTCCTGTCTAGGTCCAGTGCGTGCGCGCGTGTGGGGGTTTACCCTCACCCCTACCAGGTAGCCAGCCAGTTTCCCACTGAAACTGAGTTTAAGGTGTCGGGCGCTAGCGCCGACACCGGTCTTATACATCATTACTGGTGTCACACAGACTGTAATATCCATCATCATCAACGTGTTGAGGGATTTTCTCACTGGGATTTCAACTAGCATCTCAACCTGTTACCCTTAACCTGGCTCTGAGCAAAAGCTGAACCCTTGTTGTTGCACCGAACTCGACATTGTACGTGTCGCAGGCCCCCCTGAAATAAGGGCTGAAATATGGCTATAAGCGGCTGAATAAATGGGTGGAACGCGCGCGCGATGCGGCGCGAGAGGGAGCCGTTGCTGCATGCCGCTGCACCTGTGTTTTTGTGAATGGGGGGAGATTTTGGGGTTCAGGGTTTGGAGTGCCTAAGGTGGGACCAGCTCCGCTGTAAAGTCGTAAAAACAAAGTAGGCTGAGAAGCGGTTGATTAAATGGCTGGGACACGCGTGGAACCCTTAACCCTAAACCCTTAACCCTAAACCCTTAACTCTAAACCCTATAACCCTATAACCCTAAACCCTAAACCCTAAACCCTGAACCCTGAACCCCACATCCTGAACCCTTAACCCTGAAACCTGAACCCCACACCCTAAACCCTGATATTGACCTGCGGCGACCGTCCCGGCACCGGAGCCGCCTTGTGCACAGTCGGTGCCTGCGCGCGCACAAGGGGTGTGTGGTGAGGGTGTGTGCAAGGAGGGGGGCACTTGCAGCGCGGGCATGTGTGAGGAGGGGTGCGCATGCGGTGCGTGCGCAGGGAGGGGCCACATGCGATGTGTGCGTGGGGGGGCGCGTGTGAGGAGCATGCCTGCGTGCGCACACCGGTTTGACAGCTTTCACATGTGCGCGCACCCAGAGGGCGTGCTGTCATCGCGGAGATCTGCGTTATCGACCCCCCCCCTCCCTCCCCCCCTCCGCCGCCCCCCACACACACACCCCTAAACACCCACACACTCTCCCCTACCCGCCTCCAAGCACAGCACACACAGGAGCAGACTTCTGCCTTGCTCTCGTCTCTGCGTGCATCGTCCCACACACACACGCACACTCGGAGTCTGTCTTTCTCTCACATTCCCTCATATTCCTCTCCATCGCTGTCGCTACCTCTTGCTGCCTACACCCCTGCCTCTCTTGCCCTCCCTCTCTCAATCTGCCGGGCTGTAAAATCAACCCCACTACATACACTCGACTCACTCACACCTGACAAAACCTGCTCTTCCAGCTGCAGCGCACCTGCCTGGTGCCCAACACTCACGACACACACACACACACACATACAGACACACACACACACACAAACACACACACGGGCGCGTGCCAAGGACGAATCTCACCTGCCAGCACTTGCTCATCTAGCTGCAGTGCGCCCCTCTGGTGCCCACCGCTCACGACACACACACACACATATACACACACACACACTCACACACACGCACACGCGCACGCGTACACACGCGTGCCAAGGAAAAATCTCACCTGCCAAAACCTGCTCCTCCAGCTGCAGCGCGCCCGCCTGGTGCCCACCGCTCACGAGTGAAGCCGCAAGCACATGTCCAGCGGGAAGGCCGGCAGATCCGCCCACAGCAAGAGCGACCGCCTGTGTGCGTGGGGAGGGGGGGGTCAAGGGTTAAAATGGGTTTGGGGTTACTCAACCCTAAGGGTTTAGGGTTTTGGGTGAGCGGTTTACGGTTTGGGGTTTGAGTGGGGAGAGGGGTGCGGGGAGCGTACGTGGGGAGGGGTGCGTGGGGCAGGCCAACGGATCCGACTTGACGTGAAGCACACGTACCACTACGGCACCTTGACCGCAAATGCTGAACTCAACCCTAAACCCTAAACCCTGTCCCTCCTGCCTGCAGCGCTGCCACGAGCCCATGTTTAAACACATATGTTCTCTTCACCCTCAGCCCTAAACCCTAAACCCTCTCCCTCTTGCCTAGGGCTCTCCTATTGGAGCACCCCCAGCCCTCAACCCTAAACCCTTAACCCTAAACCCTAAGAACTAAACCCTTAACCCTAAACCCTAAACCCTAAACCCTAAACCCTAGACCCTTAACCCTAAACCCCTTGCATAGGGCTCACGCCCCGGGGTCCTCAGGGCGCGTACGTGTAAAACCTTGCCTATGGCTCTCCTAGTTAAGCCCCCCTAGCCATGTGGTCGAGGCCTTAACTCACACCCCAGGGTCCTCCGGGCACGTAAAACCCTCTTGCCTGCAATGCTCCCTCCCCTCCCTCCCCTCCCTCGTCTTTCTCCTCTCCCTCCCCTCCCTCCCCTCCCTCCCTCTCACCCCTCTTCCTCTCCCTCGCACCCCTCTTCCTCTCCCTCTCCCACTCCTCTCCCTCTCCCTCTCTTATCACCCCTCTCGCCCTCCCCCTTCACCCCCTCCCTTACTATCACCACTTCCCCCCCATCCCCTGCCCGCCCCCCCCTCCCTCTCGCCTGCAACGCTGCAACGAGGCCGGGGTCGCTTGGGCGCGCAGCGAACGCGCAGCGCAGCGATGACAGCACGGCAGAAATCTGCTCCTGTGTTTGTGCGTGGGGGAGGGTGCAAGGGGTCGGGTCCTCGCGCGGGCGCGCAGCGAACGCGCAGCGCAGCGATGCCAGAACGGCATAAATATGCACCTGTGTTTGTGCATGGGGCGGTAACGTGGGTGTATACGTGTGTGTGGGGGGGCGGGGGTGGGTGGGTGGGTGCAGACTGTGGGGGCGATGAACGCGGATCTCAGCTATGGCAGCACGGCAGAAATCTGCACCTGTGTTTGTGCATGGGGGCATGCAGGGGAGGGGGTGGGTGGTGGGGGGGGGCAGGGTGATGGACGACGAACGCGGAGCTCAGCGATGCCAGCACTGAGGGCCAGATGCGCCTGCAGGGGAGGTGGTGCGGGGGATGATGATGAGAGTTTTACAATCCACTCCTGGCGGTCACACGTACGGTTCCAAAGCTCCAGTGGGACTTAAAGAAACAAGGCTCAAGGCCCACAAAAGGTCAAGCTACAAGTAGCCCACGGTAACGCCATCCACACTTGGTGGCGGGCGCCAAGCAAGCAGCACCACTGTGCAGGCTGCACACCCAGCCCCTCAAATGGCCAGAGGGCGGACCCAAGGTATAAAACCATGAAGGGACCAAAAAGCCCTCCCCCAGACCACCGGAAGCGGGGCTAGTAGCACACCCGCCGCAGCACTCTACTCAGCGACCACACCGCACCCGCCACCGCACGCGTGTGGCGCCACCTCCCCTTCAAAAACACCCCCAGAGGGAATGCCATCTAGCAAGCAGGTGCAGGCACCCGCTCGCCGTCAACGACGAGGCGCGCGCGGTGGAACTGCGCCCGCTTCCCCGCAACCTTGGCGGCGAGGAAAGCGGGCCACAGCGCCTGGTGCTGCGCCTCCTCGCGGTCACTGAGGACATCGAAGACTGCAGTCGAGTCCACGCAGCGGCGCAGCTCGTGGCGCCAGCGCACGACAGTGTCGGCCACGGCGTCAGACGCCACGGTGAAGAGCACACGCAGCACACCGCCCCCGCGTGGCTCCACGCCGATGCCCCCGACGGCAGGCTTGGCGTTGAGGAGCGACGCGGACACGACGCCACCATCAGCCGGCTCCCGCCGGCCGGTGCCGCCGTAGAGGAAGCGCACGACATCCGTAGCCAGGCGGACGGGCAGGCTGGTGCCGTCCTCGGCAGCTGCAGCGATCCGCTCCGCGGGGGAGGGGGAGGTGGTTGGCGCTTTGGGGTCACCACTCTTGTCATTCTCCCTTGGCTAATTGATGCTTTCAAGCAACCCTTGCTGAACACGATACAACTGGAGATGATAGATGCACAGGAGATGATATAGTGTGTGGGAAGTCGCGTGGCAGTTGGGGTTTGAATTTCAAGCAGGTAGGTAGCACAGCTTCCAGCTACCAGAGGCACCAGTCCACAGCCAAGCGCGCGCCATGGTCCGTGTGTCGCCGCTGCCGCCTAGTACCGTGCCGCTGCCGAGGGGCATGCCCACGTCTGTGCAGTGGGCACGGGAGGATGCCGAGGCCGACGCGACGCGACCTCCGCTCGTCGGGCCCAAGGGCGCCGGCGAGGCCACGTATGGCGCGTCGAAGTCGCAGCAGCAGGAGCAGGGGAGGCAGCAGGCGGGAGGAGGCGCATGGGGGGAGGCACATGGGGGAGGTCGCATGGGGGACGGCGCATGGGGGGAGGCGGGAGGAGACGCATGGGGCGCCTTGAGCGCGCGAGCATTCCCATGCGTGTCCTCAGTGGACGGGAGCCGTGTGTTGCAGCCGCTCCATGCGGGGCTCACCTCCTTCCTGGACGCATGGCCAGCGCGCTTGGCCGACTCGTCCGCATGGACGTACTATCTACTGGCGGGTGGGTGGCGCGCCAAGCCATGTGATGCATCATGCACGCTGTTCCTGTTCCTTATTTGCGTTCACACCCTCCCGCCCCCCATCCCCCTTCCCGCTTCCCACTGTCCCACACGTGCACGCACAACACCGCATCGTATGCCCTACAGGCCCCCCGCCACCTTTCGCATCGCATCTGCATTTGCACACCGCCCTGGGAGTGAGCTAGGGCACACGCGCGCGAGTGCCCTGTCCTTATTTGCACACGCACACGCATAGACGCACACACACTTCCCACTGTCCCCCACACGCACACACGCACGCACAGGCCCCGCCAACTTTGTCTTTGTGTGCATCGCGTTTGCGCACCGCCCTGGGAGTGACCTCGACCGCACACTAAACGTGGGAGACTGGGGGATCGAGCACTTCAGATACGTGCTGGTGCGTGCGTGCGTGCGCGTGTGTGTGTGTGTGTGTGTGTGTGCGTTTGTGTGTGTGTGTGTGCGTTTGTGTGTGTGCGTGTGCGCGCGTTTGTGTGTGTGTGTGTGTCCTCTCGTACTTACGCACTTGGCTAGCCAACCACTAGCAAACGAACTCCAGTTTGCCCGGCGATGGGAAGTGTAACGTGTGTGTGGGCGTGAGTACGTTTTGTGTGTGAGTGTGTATTATGTGTATTGTGTGTGTGTGTGTGTGTGTGTGTGTGTGTGTGTGTGTGCGTGTGTGTGTGTGTGTGTGTGTGTGTGTGTGTGTGTGTGTGTGTGTGCATGCGTGAGCACCGCCCAGAGAAGTGCTGGTGGCTGCGGGCGGGAGGCGCCCCGGCGGGAGGCGCCCCGGCTGTACCCCCCCCCCCCCGCTCCCTGAACCCACCCTCCCCTCCCACCCTTCCCCATTCGTACCCTCCCCCCGGCAGGCACACGCAGTTGAGATACGCCAACATAGTGACCGATAGTGACCGATACTGACCAACAGTGACCACAGTGACCGATAGTGACAGATAGTGACCGAAGGCGCCAAGCGTACTGTGACATCGACCACAACACACGCACAGACACACACACACACACACACACACACACACACACACACGCGGGTCCAACACGCCAACGCCAATAGGCGTCCAGCGTACTGCAACATCGACCACAACATGCACACACACACGCACACACACACACACACACGGGTCTAGCACGCCAGCAGACCGCCAGCATAGGCGTCCAGCGTACTGCAACATCGACCACAGCATGCACACACGCACGCACACACACACACACATACATACATACATACATACATACACAGGCCGTCTTTGAGTTTGCTATGCTGCTCCTGGTGTGGCTTCTCATCATGCACGCGGCAGCCAGCCACGCGCTCAACCCAGGTCAGAGAGTCAGAGTTTCAGTGTCTGTGTCAGAGTGTCATAGTGTCAGGCTCTGTGTCAGACTCTGTGTCAGACTCTGTGTCAGACTCTGTGTCAGGCTCTGTGTCAGGCTCTGTGTCAGACTCTGAGAGTGTCAGACTCTGTGTCAGACTCTGTGTCAGACTCTGTGTCGGACTCTGTGTCAGACTCTGAGAGTGTCAGACTCTGTGTCAGACTCTGTGTCAGACTCTGAGAGTGTCAGAGTGTGAGGCGCCTGTGTCGGCGCATAAGACCGTGGGTGTGTGTGTGTGCGTGGCGGAGGGTGGGTGGGTGGCGGCGGTCGTGTGCATGGAACAACTCGTCCATGTTCATCAAGGCTGTACCCTCGCTGGACCAGCGGTGCCTGTGCATGTGGTTGTGCCTGCTGCGCCTGCTGCGCATGCCGCGCATGTTGCGCCTGCTGTGCGTGCCGCACCTGCTGCGCATGCTGCGCCCCCCCCTGCCCACCAATGAGCTCATCTCAATCTGTCCGTCGGAGCCCCCACGATCAATCAATCCTCCAACCAATAACGCCCCCCCCCACACGAACACACACGGGGGGGGGCTGGCGCTTGCACTGGGAGTTCCTCAGCCTTTGCCTCGGGGCCCTCGACATGGACCTAGAAGCGTGCGTGCAAACCTGTGAAAAATCCCCCCACCCACCACCCACCCCCACCCGACTCACTCCCCCACCCACTTAACCACACACACCTACACACGCAGCCACCGTAAGCGCGCCGCATGCGGTCAACACTACGCGCTGGCCCTTGGAATTCCTTCGTCCACGCCTCGGGGCCCTTGACAAGGACCTGGGAGCGTACGTGCAAAACTCAGAAAACTGCCCCCCCCCCATCCCCCCCCACTCACCCCCCCCCCCCACCCACACACGCAGCCACCGTGAGCGCGCCGCACGCGGTCAACACTGCGCGCGAGCGCTGGGGCTACCTTGGGTTCTCATCGCTCACGGGGCTGCGCCTCCTCAGCAAGGATCGGCTCAAGCAGACGTGAGTGTTTTGGGCATGGCCCTCCCAGGCGCTTGCTCCAATCACACACCCAACCGCTTGATTGTGAGCATGAGTGTGATCGTGACCGAGACCTGTGATTTCCTTTTCGGGAGTTGAAATTAATTATTACACAGCCGGATTTCGCGTTGACCGCACTGATCGTCGACCTCCCATTGACCATTCGTCCTCATACCGTAGTCACGCTTTGCCTTTGCGCCTTATTTAGTCCGAAGACGCCCCGCAAAGGTTAAAAAAGTCCCTTGCGGGATTCGAACCTGGATCAACACTCTACAGGCCTGCAAAAAGCCGCCGCAAAGGCAGCGCAAAGTCGGGAAACGCCTTACATTCCAAATAAAGAGACTTCCTTAAGTGGACCCCCGCAAAGGCAAAGCGTGACTACGGTACATAGGTCATTTGAAGGCTCTTGGCGAGCTCTGTCTGGCGGGCTCGTTAGGCTACCAATCCACTGAATGGGTTGAGCTGTGTCCATGGTCAAAGTACAGTCGGATCACAGCCCAATGGCTGTGTAGAGCCTAAAAGAAAATCACTGACCATGACCATAACCATGACCGTGACCGTGACCGCGTGACCGCGAGTCGCAGCCACCGGCTGACCGGTACTAGCATTCATGCTAGTACGGCCAGGCGAGTCTTACGAAGTCTCGACCTGTGCACCGGGATGTCTTTTGAATAGCAAGTGACCAACAAGCGCCCAAGCTGAGTGGATATTATCCTTGATTTGGGGTGGTTAATACACACACACAGTGTGTGTTACACACACAACACACACACACACACACACACACACACAGCTGGTCTGCGCAGCGCAGTCGCGCACACGACGAGGGTGCAGTCACAGCCGCAGGCGGCACCACATCTGTGTCGCGCTCGTACGCGTGCGTGGGCATGGGCCTGCGCCCGGTTTTTGCGGTGGCGATGTACGTGTGCGTGGCAACAGCGTCGCTGCTGGCGCTGCTAGTGACGGTGGGTGCACGTAACAGAGTATGGTGTGTGTGTGTGTGTGTGTTTTGCGTGTGTGTGTGTGTGTGTGTGTTTGTGTGTGTGTGCGTGGCGGCAGCGTCGCTGCTGGCGCTGCTAGTGACGTGTACACTTTTGAGTGCGTGTGTGTGTGTGTGTGTGTGTGTGTGTGTGTGCTGAGCTCGTGAGACAAAGCACTGGCGTGGCGCATCACCATTCCGGGTATAGGGTCCAACCCCACTACATCCTCAACGCCACGCAGGTGGCTGCGTTGGAGTCGCTCGGTTCCAAAACGCTGAGCCAGTGGAACAGCACGGACGCCGCGCGCTTCCTCCAATTTGCGCTCAACATGGTGGGTACGTGGGTACGTGGGTGGGTGCCTCCAACGCCCCATGTGGTTGCGCCAAGCCCCCCGTGTGGGTGCCCTTCATGGAACAGCACGGACGCCGCGCGCTTCCTCCAATTCGCGCTCAGCGGTGGGTGCACCGAAACCAGTTGTCACAGGGCGATGTGTTACACGAATTGGGGTGTCAGGGCGCCCCTGCCTCGCGCCTAGACTGTCGAACCCATCCGGTCGAAGGGATGTGGTTCGTCCAAGAGGGCCCACAGTTTCACAGGTTTGTGAGGGGGGGGGAGGGTCAAAACGATAGATATTTGCAAAGGCAAACTGCACGGACGGCACATGAAAAAACGTGTGCGGTGCATATTGTCACACCATGCAAGCACGATGCGTGCGTGTGTCCGCAGGTGGAGCTCATCCCCCGCCCAGGCGCGCTCACGATGGAGGCTGTCCTAGAGCTCATGGCAGGTGAGTGCCCCCCCGCTCCACACACAAACGCATACAGTGTTAGCGTGTACGTTGTACGCGTACATACGTACTGCGTTTGTATACGTATGCACGTACGTGAGGGAGCGCATGTGCGTTTCTTCGTACGTGCAGCATAGTACGCCTTTTACTCGCCCCACTCAAACGGTCGTGTCTCCCCTCAGTTCTGCATGGATGTGACGCATACACACACGCACGTCTTGTGTGTGCTCACAGTGGAGGCTTCCTTGGGCTGCTGATGGCAGGTGAGTGGGGCGAAAACACAGACCAGCCCCCATGTGTGCTCGCACCAGCACCCATGTGTGCGGAGTCGGGTGTTGGTGCCGGGATAGCAGCAAGCGCGCTCATCCGCGGGCTGTGCACACGCACAGTGCTGAAGATGGGGGGTTGCACTGCGGACTGCTGCGCAGGCTTTGTCGATTTTAAAGTCTGCCAGACGTCTTCGGTGGCGGTGCGTGTCTCAAAGCAGGCGACAAGGAAGTCAGCCAACTCGTGCCAGAACCTGGGGTCAACCTGGCCTTCCAGAGGATTCATCAACTCCCGCACTAACTCCCGCAGGTGTGCGCGATGCGGCCGGCCGGACGCAGATCCTGGACCTGCTGTGTGCGCACGCCGCGGCGACGCACGGCTGGTGGCGCGCGTGCGTCATCATGCACGCGCTCAACGGGAGGGACCTCGCGAGGGCTCTCGTTCGGCCACCGGGTGAGGAGCGGAGGGGGGGGGGGGAGAGGAGGAGGGGGGGGGGGCGCACGGCTGGTGGCTGGTGCGTCATCATGCACGCGCTCAACGGGAGGGACCTCATGCGGCCGCCGGGTGCGTTGGGCTCTGGCGTGCTGCGCCATGCCTACCTGCCGCCACCGCCACTGACGGACCGCGTGCCCCCCCCCCCCCGCCCAACCCCAAGGGGCGAGCTCCTGTGGCGCCGGCGGTGGCATCGCTGCCGCGTGTGCTGGAGTAGGTCAGCCACTGCACGTGCGGCACAACGTGCGGCACGCGCTGCTGCCGGTGGCGGGTGCGGCCGCGGGACTGCTGGTTCCCAGGTGCGGTCGCATCCCATGGCCGCAACTCGACTTATGCATTGCTGTCACTACCTGGGTGGTACAGGGTGGATCTGGGGACCTAGTGCCCTGTCTAGACCCTGTGCGTGCGCGCATGCGAGGGTTTACCCTCACCCCTACCAGGTGGCCAGCCAGTTTCAGCCTGCAACTGAGTCAAGGTGTCGGGCGCTAGCGCCGACACAGGTCTTATACACTGGTGTCACACAGACTGTAATATCCATCATCATCATCATCATCATCATCATCATCATCAATGCCGAGGCTCGAATCCGGCAGCCTAGCTGAGGGCTGCTGAAAGGGGGCGATGGGGTGCGACGGGCTCGGGGCAGACCTCACAACGGGCTACCAAACCCGAGCTCTCTCTCCCTCTCTCACTCACACGCAAACCACACACACACACACACACACACACGCACAGGTTTGTCGGCCAGGCGGGCGGCGAGCTCGCCCAGCTGGCTGCCAGACGAATTCTGCCGTACGGGCAGTACGTGGCGTGGCTGCGCGCCAACAGCCGGCAACAGCCATACCTCCAGCCACAGGAGCAGTACGCGCCGCAACAGCCGCAACAGGCGGTACAGCAGTACTACTACTACCACGGCGCGCCGCAGCAGCCGCTCGGCAGTGTGCAAGCGCCGCACCAGCTGTTCCCCCCGCCGTCCCCTGTACTACCGCTGACGCCGAGGTACGAGCACGGCGCCGCGGCACACAGGCAGTACGCACCGCAACAACAGCTGCAACACCAAGCAGTACAGCAGTACTACGGGCACGGCGCGTCAGCAGCCGGCATCGCCTCTGGGCCAAGCACGTCTGGGACGAGCACTTGGCAGCAGCCTGCTGGCAGCTACCAGGCTACCCCCTCCTGGGCCACCACTCCTGGAGCTAGCACTTGGCAGCAGCCTGCTAGCAACCACCCGGCGACACCCTCTGGGGCAACCACCCCTGGGGCAGCCAACTGGCAGCAACCTCCAGCCAACTACCCGGCGACCCCCTCTTGGGCAACCACCCCTGGGGCAGCCACCTGGCAGCCACCTCCTGGCAACTACCCGGCGACCCCCTCTTGGGCAACCATCCCTGGGGCAACCACTTGGCCGCAATCTTCTGGCAACTACGTGGCGAACCCCTCTTGGGCAACCACCCTTGGGGCAACCTCTTGGCCGCAACATCCTGGCAACCACCCGGCAACCACCTCTGGAGCAACCGCCTACCACCTGGCTGGTGGTTCG
This sequence comes from Chlamydomonas sp. UWO 241, assembly GCA_016618255.1. Taxonomy (NCBI): domain Eukaryota; kingdom Viridiplantae; phylum Chlorophyta; class Chlorophyceae; order Chlamydomonadales; family Chlamydomonadaceae; genus Chlamydomonas; species Chlamydomonas priscui. The sequence goes on from VFSX01000230.1 coordinate 232,957, forward strand.
ACGACTCTCGCGCACGTGCACGCGCTCGCGCGGCTGCCGGCGGGCGCGCTCGCGATCGCGGTCGACGCTGCTGCAGTCAACATGGACGTGTTGCAGCGACCGTCCGGCTGGTGACGCAGACGCCCTCACGTCGACGCTCACTCCCTCGCCCACGCTCTCTCGCTATGACACGCAATACGAAACTCGCTCTCTCGGATGATGACCCGGGAGGGGGCGCAGCGCAAACCCCTTTAGAAGATGTGTGCCTCAACCTTGGTTGGCACCGCTGCTGTCGACATGGACGTCCACCACGTTGATCGCCCGGCTGGTGATGATGAATCATCCACGCTCACGTTGGATTTAGACCATGAGCCACTCCTCAATCGACTCGCTCTTGCCCTCGCGAAAGCAGAACGCAGTGGCATGCAAGTATTTGTGCTGGAGACAAGTGTATGGATGCAAAAGATATGGTGGATCCTACTGATCCTCGTGTGAAGCTCGCTCACTCACTCTCGCTGTGGCACTACGACGCCCACTCGCTCGGCTGGTGACCCGGGTTTGGGGGCACAAACACCGTTGGCAGGCCAACTGCCCAAACCCTGGTCAACGTCGGTTCCGTCAACATGGGCTTGAGGCTGGTGACGATGACTCTCTCCCTCGGCTGACTATTGACCCCAGGGGGGGGGGGGCACAAACGCCCCCGCTCGTTTGGCATGACCTGTATAACCTCGGTCGCCTGCCGACTTGACTGCTGACCGCCACGTCGCTGACAGCCTCGGCCTGAAGACTGCCACGGACGGACTCCGACTGACGGGTCTGATTCTGACTGCGAGGCAGCCATGTCACTGACTCTGAATCACTGAACCCAAAGCACTTGACCCACACGACACGCGACACACACTGTGTGGACGAGTGGCACGCGTCCACCACTTGGAACTAGACTTCCCCCGTACCCTTGGCACAAGACTCTCCCCGTTGGTGCTAGACTTCCACCCTTGGTACTAATCTGTCCCCTCGTTGGTTGGAGCTGTTGGTCGAATGTGATTGGATAGGATTACAGTGGGGCCTGGCTGTTGGTAGGCAGGACTTGAGGACTTGACTCCATGCGGCATTCACTATTCACATACAACAGAAACCTCAAAAAAATGGAGCGGGCATAACTTGCGCATTGGAAAGCCGACGTTACTGTAACTGTAACTGGTGCCAACCTGTTGCTGGCACACGCGACCCGCACCGACCAGTGATGTCCTTAGCGCCCCCGCAGCGGAAGCTGCAGCGGAAGCTGCGGGGGCAAACCAGGTTATTTGGGGGGAAACTGCGAGGGCGAATCGCGGGAATTTCGCTCCGAAAAGTGTGAAATTCTTTTGACGATTTCCACACTTTCCGGAAAAAAAGCCTCCTGCGGGGCACTTTGGCATGTTCCCTCCAATGTTGCGGGGGCAAACAGGACATTCTTGGTTTCCTTGAGGACACCACTGGCACCGACACGTGACCGTGTCCGCCACACCTTTGGAGCAGGCCGCGCTCAAGATGATGAGAGTTTCACAATCAAGAGTGTACATCAGATGATGCACTCGCACATTCTTTGACGGTCCTTTCTCGCTTGTACAGACACACCCAATGTGTAACAAAGCGAGTGTGCTCCACAAAGCCTCGTCACCCCAGGTAATTCCCCCCACCTGCTCCCAGCCTGGCCGTAGCCGCCCTAGCAGCTGATCCTGCAGGGCCATGCATGCTGGCGCATCTCACCTTACACACACACACACACACACACACACACACACACAACCTGTGACTTGTGACGTGTAAATTTTGGCAGCTGCCGACCTATTCTATAGCGCCCGCAAACACAGGTCTTATAAGCAAACACAAACTGCAACATCGACCACACACACACGCACACACGCACACGCACACCTGCTCCTGCTGGCCGCTGCTCCTGCACGTCTCCCTGACAGCGAGCATGGACGCGGACAGAACGTGCGCGCACACACACACACACACACCTGCTCCTGCTGGCCGCTGCTCCTGCACGTCTCCCTGACGCCGAGCATGGACGCGGACATAACGCGCGCACACACACACACACACACACACACACACACACCTGCTCCTGCTGGCCGCTGCTCCTGCACGTCTCCCTGACGGCGAGCGTGGACGCGGACATAACGTACGCACACACACACACACACACACACCTGCTCCTGCTGGCCGCTGCTCCTGCTCGTGTCCATGACGGCGCACACGCACGCGGTCTGAGCATGCACACACACACACACACACACACACACACACCTGCTCCTGCTGGCTGCTGCTCCTGCTTGTGTCCATGACGGCGCGCGCGCACGCAGACAGCACGCCGCGCGCGGTCTCTGCATCTCTGCCAGCCAGCTGCTCCAGTGGGGCGAGGAAAGAGAAGAGAGAGAGCGTCTGCGCGTCCACGTGCATTTGATGAAATAGCATTTGGTCAGTTTGTTGGTTGGTGGTCAATTCGTTTGTATAGTGGTTAGGAGGGAGTGCAGATTCGGCGTTAGCATCTTGCTATCAGCCAACTGCTCCGGTGGGGCGAGGAAGGAGGAGAGAGCGTCTGCGCGTTCACGCGCGATTGATGAAATGGCAGTCAGTCAGTTTGATGGTTTCTGGGTCAGTTACTTGGACGTTTAAGTTTGAGGGGGGAGTGCGCGTGGTGTCTGCCTGCTTAGCTGGAAACCCCGTGTTACTGTTACTGTTACTGGGGAGTGCGCGCGGTGTCTGCCAGCATCTCTGTCAGCCAGCTGCTCCAGTGGGGCGAGGAACGAGAAGAGAGAGCGCCTGCATGCAGATGTGCAGTTGGTGAGCTAGCTAGTTGAGCCTTTTTACAGTTTTTTTCACATGTTCGCGCCCGGAGGACCCCAAGGGATGAGTTCAGGCCTAGACTACACGTCTAGGGGGCCTCTACTAGTAGAGCCCGCAAGGCCACGCAGCGCGTCAGCCAACCAGGGAGCTAGCTAGTGTGGCTGTTCATCTGGGCTGGTTACTTGGAGGGAGAGTGCGCGCAGTGACCCTTGACCCTTAACCTGCCTACCTGGATGTCTGGCAGCTCGCCCTGGCGGTAGCGGCGCAGCAGATCGACGCGCGCGCGGCGCTCGCGCTTCCCGGCCTGCGGGGTTGCAGCGGCATTGCGGGGTGACCGGGAGTTAATGGCAGGAGATTGTGGGAATTTGGGTGGGGGAGCGGGGGGGGGGGGGAGTTGCAGGGTTGCAGGGCCTGCAGGGTAGCAGGGGAGGTGCGGGGTAATCGTGGAGTTGCGGGGCTATCGGGGGGGGTGCAGTCACGGCGCAGCAGGCCGGCGCACGCTTCCCGGCCTGCGGGGTTGCCGGCCTGCGGGGTTGCCGGGGCGTCGCGGGGGTACCGGGAGTTCAAGGCGAGAGAGTGGGGGAGCAAGGGTGGGGGAGCAGGGAGGGGGTGAGGGACTTGCGGGGCGTTCAAGGCAGGAGCTTGCGAGAGTGCGGAGGGGGGGGCTTGACCTGCGGGGTTGCAGGGGAGTCGCGGTGTCGCCGTGCACTTGCGGGGGGTGGGGGGGGGTGGGGTGATGCTTGACCTGCGGGGTTGCAGGGGAGTGCGGTGCCGCCGTGCAGTTGCGGGGGGGGGGGGGGGCTTGACCTGTGGCTGCAGGGAGTTGCGGTGTCGCCGTGCAGTTGCGGGGAGGGGGGGGGGGGGGGCTTGACCTGCGGGGTGCAGGGGAGTGCGGTGTCGCCGTGCAGTTGCGGGGAGGGGGGGGGGGGCTTGACCTGCGGGGTTGCAGGGGAGTTGCGGTGGTTGCGTACACTTGCTGGGGGGGGGGGGAGAGGGGGCTTGACCAGCGGGGTTGCAGGGGAGTCGCGGGGTTGCCGTGGAGTTGCGGGGCGATCGGGGGGTTGCGGCAGTGGGTAGCAGGCCGGCGCATGCTTCCCGGCCGCAGGGGTCGCCAGGGCATTGCGGGGTTGCCGTGAGTTCAAGGCGTGAGCTTGCAGGAGTAAGGGTTGGGAGAGGGGCAGAGTTGGGGGGGGGGGGGGGGGCTGCGGGGTGCCGGGAGTTGCGGGGTCGCCGTGGAGTTGCGGGGCTATCGGAGGGTTGCGGCAGTGGCGCAGCAGGCCGAAGGGCGCGCGCGCCGGTGCCTCATGGAGATCATGGGCGGAAGGGGTGAGCTGGGGCGTTTGGCAGTCCTTGGTGTAGTGTGGGAGCCGCCAGATTAATCTCGGCCGTAGCCCCCATATCCCGGCCAACAGATTGTCGACCCAGCGCCTCGTGCGCCTCGCGCCGCTTCTTCTGCATCCCAGCTTGCACGCGCACGCCCCGTGTGTGTGTGTGTGTGTGTGTGTGTGTGTGTGTGTGTGTGCGTGCGTGTGTGTGTGTGTGTGCGTGTGTGTGCGTGCGTGCGTGCGTGTGTGCCACACACGCTCTGGCCGCTTGAACAGATCACGGCAACGACAACAGGGCGCACCTACCGCCTTGCGCGCCTCGCGCCGCTTCTTCTGCATCCCAGCTTGCACGCCAGCGGAACTCGACGCGCCGGCGCGGGGCTGCGCGTGCGAGCCGCCGGCGCCGCTGTGACAGGGGGGGAGGAGGAGTGGGCGAGGTGAGGGAGGTTTTGCAGTTGATGCGTGTGCTTCCGCCTTTTTTTTTCAGAGGCCAACGTTACACTCAAGCAACGCAGCCATGCCGACACCTAAGCGACAGCAACACAGGAAACAAAGCAGAAACAAGAGACCCTGGGCGCGCGGGGGGGAGGGGGGGCTGCACGCGCGTGCCGCCAGTGCCGCTGTAACAAAGGGGGAGGGGGGGGGGGGCATTTTGCAGTTGATGCGTGAGCTCGCGCGCGCCGCCAGCGCCGCTACCGCAGACGGGGGGGGGCTGTGCTTGGGGCTGTGCGCGCGTACCGCCAGCGCCGCTGCAGCAGGGGGACTGGTGTGTGCATGTGTTTGGTGGGTGCGGTGGGTGGGAAGGCGGGCGGGATGGAAGGGTATGGGTGGGTGGGGGGTGGGGTAGGTAGGGGGTGGAAGTGTGTGAGGGGGGTGGACGTAGGTGTGGCTGCGCGCGCGCGCCGCCAGCGCCGCTGCAGCTCGGGGAAACATGGGGGGGGGGGGGAGAGGGAGCTGCTCCCTGCCACCCGCACCCGCACCCTCACACACACACACACACACTCTTGACACACACATACATACACACACACACGTCGCTGCCCATGCTGGACTCGTCCCCGCCCTTTGAGAACAGCCGTCGCGTAAGCTGCTCTGTGCCGCCCACCCTCTCACACACGCACACGCACACACACACACACACACACACACACACACACACACACATGCCAGCATAGGCATCCAACGGAGTGTGGAATCCAACACACACGCACACGCACACACACACACACACACACACACACACACACACCCGTCGCTGCCCATGCTGGGCTCGTCCCCGCCCTTTGAGAAAAGCCGTCGCGTGAGCTGCTCTGTGCCGCCAGCCGACCCCCCCTGGGTCATGGATGCCTGGGTGTGCTGTGTGCTGCCGCCGCTGCCTGCCTGAGTAAGCCATGTGGAGTCCAGGCTGGGTGCCTGTGTGTGTGCGTGTGTGTGTGTACGCTCGTGTGCGTGTTTGTGTGTGGTGGGTGCAGTGCGTGTGTGCGCTGCGCGTAAGAGAGTGCGTGTGAGTGTGTGTGGGGGGGAGTCATGGATGTGGGGGTGTGCTGCGTGCTGCTGCTGCCCGCCTGCATCAGCAATGATGATCCAGAGGTACCCATGGCCTGCGCGCGTGTGCGTGTGTGTGTGTGTGTGTGTGTGTGTGCGCGCGTGCATGTGTGTGCGTGTGTGTGTGTGTGTCGACCCAGGATTTAAACCACAAAACAACAACTCCCACACGCTCACCTGCGTGCCTCCGTGCTCCCCCATCTGAGTGAGCGCTGCCACCGCCTCCGGTGCGAGCAACATACTGACTCTCTCAACCCTAAGCCCTCAACCCTGGGCCCAACAACCTTAACATAAACCTTCACAGCATGTATACATCCGCATGCCTGAAACGCGCCTGCGTGCCTCCGTGCCCCCCCATCCGAGTGAGCGCCGCCGCCGCCTCCGGTGCCAGTGAGAGGCTGACCGTTGGGCGCGAGAGCTCCTGGCTCCTCCCCCCAGTCTTGCCCATGCCAAGCGTTGCGCGCATGAAGCCCGGAGGCAGAGGGCCCTATGATGCGCGTGCAAGGGGTTTTGGGGTTCAGGGTTTAGGTTCAGGCTCTAGGCGCAAGGCTTTGGGTGTGGGGACAGGATGGATGTTGTGTGGGTGGTGGTGGTGGAGAGCTCTTGCCTGGGCCTTGCGTCGTCCCGGTGGCGGCCGGCGAGCGTCGCGCTCGAGAAGTGTGGGGAAAGGGGGACCTGTGTTGCGCGTGTTTAGGGTTGGGGGGTTCTGGGTTTTAGGGTCATAGGGTGGTGGTGGAGGCAGCGCGCCCTGTGTGGAGCGTCAATTGTACAGTCTGTGGGCGCCTCTGATACGCCGCCTGCTTTCGCACCCTAGAGCTGCAACATCCAGATGAGACCCTCAGGTAACACCCGCAGATAACACCCGCACATGCCCATTGGTTGCACGTGTGTGAGGTGTGTGTGTGTGTGTGGTGGGGGTGGGGGTGGGGTGGTGGAGGGCCCCTTGCGTTCATGCCTGCCTGCCTACGAGTGCGCCTGCTTACTGGGAGGACCCAAGAGTAGGACTACAGGATTTAAAATCCAGACTGCAAAATCTCTGCCTGCCTTTTCATCACCCTGCCCGCCCGCCCGCCCGCCCGCCGGCCCGCCGGCCGGCCCCCCTGTCATCAGTGGCACCCAGATTCCCTTGTCGGCTCTCCACAGCCATTTGGCTGCATTCCGGCTGAACTTTGACTTTGAACATAGCTCAACCCATTCAGCGGATTGGAAGTCTGCTGAGCCCGCCAGACGAAGCTCGTCTAGTGCTTTTAAGTTACCTATATATGAGGACAAACGGTCAACGGGAGGTCAACGGTCAACGTGGTCAAAGCAAAATCCGGCTGTGGAAGAATTAATTAAATTCCTGAAAAAACATCGCTGGTGGCACCCCTCCTGAGCTCTCCCGAGCCCTCGTAGCGACAGAACGCAAAGGAGTTTACTCGCCCTGCCCACCCGCCCGGCGGCACGGCCGGCCACTGCGTTTGCGTTCTCTGATGCAGTTACAGTTACATTGGCTTCCCAGCGAAGACTACCTTCTAGTCCTGGTACCGCCTAGACCCAAGTCCAGTTCTGGCCCCAACAATTACTTGTGAGGGGCGGTAGCCACCAGCCGGCTGCCTGCCAACGTGTAGTCCTAGAGCAAAAAGGAGAGTTATTGAGCGACGCCTCCAAAGTAGGTCCTAACTGCTTCCAGGGGATAGGGGGTCAAGTGGCGCTTGCCAATCTACTTGACCGCCGAGGTGGAGGGGCTCCTGATGCAGCTCCTAGGAACTGCATCGCGGCGACCCCAGGCTGCGTGTCTGCCTGCCTGCGTATGAACAAATGCCTACGTGGTTGGCACTACCGTGGGCTACTTTTGTAGCACGACCTTTTTGGCGGGCCTTGTGCCTTCTCTCTTCAGTCCCGCTGGAGCTTTGGAACCGGGCGTGTGACTGCCGGTAGTGGAGTTTAAAGCAACCTCATCATGATGCCTCTCCCTCTGTCTCGTCCTCCTACTGTTACCCACCCTGCCTCGTGCGCTTGCCGCAGCCGCGAAGGCAAAGGCGTCCTCTGACAGAAACTGCATCGTGTCTCTCTCTCTCTCTCTCTCTCTCTCTCAGTTACAGTTACATCGGCTTTCCAGCAAAGACTATCTTCTAGTCCTGGTACCGCCTAGACCCAAGTCCAGTTCTGGCCCCAACAATTACTTGTGAGGGGCGGTAGCCACCAGCCGGCTGCCTGCCAACGTGTAGTCCCAGAGCAACAAAGAGAGCTATTGTGCGACGCCTCCAAAATAGGTCCTAACTGCTTCTAGGGGGTCAAGTGGCGCTTGCCAATCTACTTGACCGCCGTGGTGGAAGGGCCGGCGCCTGAGGGGCAGCCGGACCGTACACCACGGCTCTCCACCCGACCCTATCCTGAGCACACTCAACCGCCGTGTCCGAAAAAGTCTTCCAATCAGAACAAGTGCCACTAGTTTCGCCTAGCTGCTGAATCAGTAGCTTAAGAAAATAGTGTCGGGAGGAGGCTGGAGGCCGGCCTTGCTGCCAAGCCACATCCATTGTGCAGTCAAAAGTCGTACGAGGAAGACGAGAAGCCGGCATGCGCATCACATGGCCTAGCCACTGCATTGATCGCTTTGCCACAAGGCTCTCAATTGGCTCAGTGTCGCACGCCTGCCGAATATAAGTTAATCTGTCTCTCTCTCCCACTATTTCTCATATATTACCCACACTGCCTCGTGCGCTTGCCGCAGCCGCGGCGACAAAGGCGTCCTCCGACAGAAACTGCATCGTGTGTTCTCTCTCTCTCTCTCTCTCGCTCTCTCTCTCTCCACTCTTTCTTCCTCATATATTACCCACCCTGCCTCGTGCGCTTGCCGCAGCCGCGGCGACAAAAGCGTCCTCCGACAGAAACTGCATCGTGTTCTCTCTCTCTCTCTCTCTCTCTCTCTCTATCTCTTTCTCTCTGTCTCCTTCTTTTTCCTATTTCACCCACCCTGCCTCGTGCGCTTGCCGCAGCCGCAGCGGCAAAGGCGTCCTCTGACAGGAACTGCATCGTTGCCACCTCGTGGCCACCGCGCGTGTCGACCTCGTACTCGTCAAACGTGCACGCCGCGAGGGGCGCATGGAAGAGCGGCGTGTCTGCGGATTGGATTGGATTTATTTGATTGGTTTGGTTTGGATTGGATTGGATTGGGGGTTAGGGGTTAGGGTGAAGGGATTGGGGTTTGAGAGGAGGCTGCGCGTCAGCCTCGCACTCGTCGAACGTTCACGCCGCAAGGGGCGCATATAACAGCGGCGTGTCTGCGGGTTAGATTTGTTCGGATTTGATTGTATTGGGGTGCGCCGGATTTGATTCGATTTGGTTAAATTTGATTTGAATATATTGGTTTGGTTTGGATTGCATTAAATTGGAGGAGGCTGCGTGTCGACCTCGCACTCGTCAAACGTGCACGCCGCGAGGGGTGCATGGAACAGCGGTGTGTCTGCGGATTTAATTTGATTGGTTTGGATTGGATTAGATTAGAGTTTTAGGGTTAAGGGTTTACGGTTTAGGGTTTAGGAGGAGGCTGCGCTTTAGCCTCGCACTCACCAAACAAACAAGGGGCACATGGAAGAGCGGCGTGTCTGCCGGTTGGATTTTTTTTGATTGATTTGGATTGGATTGGATTGGATTGGGGTTAAGGGTAAAGGGTTGAGAGTTTGGGAGGAGGCTGCGTGTCAATCTTGCACTCGTCAAACAAACATGCTCGCCGCGAGGGGCGCATGGAAGAGTGGAGTGTCTGCGGGTTGGATTCAATTTAACTTGCTCGGATATGATTTGATTTAATTTGGTTTGATTCAATGTGATTACATTGGGGACATGGCCGCGCGCTTGCGTGTGTGTGTGTGTGTGTGTGTGTGTGTGTGTGTGTGTGTTCGAGCACCAGCACCAGCACCAGCACCAGCACCAGCACCAGCACCAGCACCAGCACCAGCACCAGCACCAGCACCAGCACCAGCACCAGCGCACCAGCACCAGCACCTCAGCACCAGCAGCAGCAGCAGCACCAGCAGCAGCAGCAGCAGCAGCAGCAGCAGCGACGGCGAGAGCAAGAATGGATGTGTTGTAAAACGGAGGGGGCGAGGCAGGGGACGAGGGAGGGGCGAGGAGGGGGCGAGGCAGGGGCGAGGAGCGAGGAGGGAGGAGGGGGCGAGGAGGGGGCGATGGGGGCGAGTGAGCGCGGGAGGGAGGGAGGGAGGAGGAGGAGGAGGAGGGAGGAGGGAGGAGGAGGGAGGAGGGAGGGAGGAGAGGAGGAGGAGGGAGGGAGGGAGGGAGGGAGGGAGGGAGGGAGGGAGGGAGGGAGACAAAGAGACAGGGGAGAGCGAGATACAAAGCGCGTGGGACATCGCCCCTACCCGCGCGGGCATCACTCCTGCCCACACGGATCCTTTGCGATAACAAACAGCAGCAGCGCCCTGCCACCCCCCCAGATGTGTGTGTGTGTGTGTGTGTGTGTGTGTGTGTGTGTGTGTGTGTGTGTGTGTGTGCGTGCGCGTGCGCTGTGTGTGTTTGCGCGTTTGTGCGTGAGCGAGAGAGACAGAGAAAGAGAGAGAACAAGAGAGAGAGAGAGGGAGAGAGAGAGCGAGGGGGGGAAGGCGTGAGGGGCACCGCGTACCTGCATACCCGCGCTGCTCCTTTGCGAGCGCAATCAGAAGCAGCGCAGCGGACGCAGGCCAGCGCTCTGCCAGGGATTTCTGCCAGCCGTACGGAAGCAGACCTATGAGGGAGGGGGGGGGTGAATTGTAACGAGTTCAGGCTTGAAAGCTCATATGTAACTCCCTGAAAATACTCTCCCCTGCTACGCATAATAATTACAGATACCATGAGGGTTGGGGTGGGGAGGGGGTTGAACCGGGATTGAAGAGTGCCTCGCACAGCTTGGAGGGGCATGCAGGCAGGCATTTGTTGGATGATGGATTTTACAGTCGTGTATGACGCACCAACAGGCAGCGTACTCGACCTTGCTCGGCGTATATCGCCCGAGTGCTACAAACGGGTGGCTGGCTACTGGTGGTGGGGGCTAGTGGATCGGAACTGGTCCTGGAGTGGGCACTTGACCCCCAGATCTGACTCCTCCCAGTGGGGGCACAGCCGTGTATGTTTACCATAGTCTCGCTCTGCCTTCTTGAGGGTCCACTAAAGGCCCTCTTTAGTTGAAATTTTAGGCCTGTGCGACACGTGTTCGAGGCGTTTTTGGAATATTTTTTGTCATTGCGCAGCCTTTGCGGCGGCTTTTTGCGGGGCCTGTAGAGCGTTGATCCAGGTCGAATCCCGTAGGGGCCTTTTCTACCTTAACGCGGCGTATTCAGACTTTAATTTAACATTTACAGAGCCTTTTCGAGGCTTTTTCGGACTTAATTAGGCGGGAAGGCAATGCGTGACTACGGTAGTTTCTGTCTCAGCGCTTGAGAATGTTCTCGTTTCATTGCAGTCGCGCGTGTCAGGTAACGGGCTACAGGCAAACGGCCGGGCAACAGGCAGATGGCCAGGCAACAGACACCTGACAAACGGACAGACAAGCGGATAAGCAAACAGACAGACAAACGGACAGACAAACGGAGAGGCAAACAGACAAACTGACAGGCAGCAGAAAACAGAATAACTGACAGGTGACAGACAAACTGATAGATGAACTATCCATCGAGGGATTCAGTACAAACCGACGAGATACAACCAAGGTGGCAGCTGGGGGGAAGCCAATACAAATGCCAATACTAATGCCAATACAAATGCCAATACAAATGCCAATACAAACCGACGAGATACAACCAAGGTGGCAGCTGGGGGGGGGGGGATGTGCAACTCACTACCATCGCCCACATCGGGTGGTGGGGGCAAGGCAGGACCTCTATTTGGCGTTCAACTGATTCAACTGATTCAACTCATTAAACTGGTTGAACTGACCAGGATTCATGAGTCACGGGAGGCAACTCACCGCCACCGCCGCTATCGTCGCCGCTCGCGCCATCGACCGCGCCGAGCAGTAGCAGCAGCTCAGAGAGGCGGAGGGGCAGGGAGCGGGGCAGGACCTCTCCCCAGTGAGCAAGCGCGGCACCCTGCGGGATTGCAAGGACACATGTCAGAGCAGAGAAAGTGAACGAGAGAGACAGAGAGACAGAGAGACAGAGAGACAGAGAGACAGAGAGAGAGAGGCAGAAACAGAAACGGAGAGACGGAGAGTCGGAGAGTCGGAGAGACAGAGAGACAGAGAGACAGAGAGACAGAGAGACAGAGAGACAGAGAGACAGAGAGACAGAGAGGCAGAGAGACAGAGAGACAGAGAGACAGAGAGACAGAGAGACAGAGAGACAGAGAGACAGAGAGACACGGAGACAAGAGAGACAGAGAGACAGACAGACAGAGAGTAATGGCTCCAGAACATTACTTGGAAATCATGAAAACAAAATTACTGATAGAGAGACAGGGGGGGTGAGGTGCACCCCGCATGTTTGGTGCGATGATTTGGGCGAGCATGTGGGCGGCAATATACAAACCAACATGGGTGGCATACACACAATCCCACTTGCACACACCCACACACACACACACACACGCACACACGCACACACACACACACACACACACACACGCACACACGCGCGCACACACACACACACACACACACACACACACACACACAGAACTCTGAAAGGCAGACCTAGATATGCTGTTTCTGGCCACACACACATACACACACACACACACACACACACACATACCCACCATCACGCCCGCGTCCTTGTCGCACAGAAGCACCGACAGCGGGGCGCGCAGCAGAGACTGCCACCCAGGGCGCCCGTGCCACGCGCGTGCCAGCAGCACCAGCAGCGCACGGCGCACGCACGCATCGGGGTGGCTGGGTAGGAGAGGGGGGGAGGGGGGGGGGCAGTATGTAGGGCGGGGGTCGCGGGGCGCACGTGCGCCAGCAGAGCCAGCAGTGCGCAGCGCACGCTCGCGCAGGGAGGGGGGGCTTCATGTATACGGCGGGGCGCCCGTGCCACGCGCGCGCTCGCAGCGCCAGCAGCGCGCGGCGCACGCACGCACCGGGGTGGCTGGGTAGGAGGGGGGGGGGCAGTATATAGGGCGGGGATCGCGGGGCGCACGCGCTCCAGCAGCGCCAGCAGCGCCAGCAGCGTGCGGCGCACACACGTGTCGGGGTGGCTGTGTGTGTGTGTGGGGGGGGGGGGGCAGTATGTTAGGCGGGGATCGCGGGGCGCGCGCGCGCCAGGCGCGCCAGCAGCGCGCGGTGTACATGCACGTCAGGGAGGCTGTGTGCGTGGGGGGGAGGGGGGGGGGGCAGCATGTGAGGTTTGTGGTCTCAAGTAGAGTTTCGGCATGCAACTGTTATTCAGCCAGACTTACCGTACGCACGCGGTCACCACGAGCGCCACATAGGGGAGCGCCTTTGCGGGCGCAGCGTCCAGCAGCAGCGGCGTCAGCACCTGCATCAGAGGCAGCCATAGAGTAGTTGTGTGTGTGTGTGTGTGCGTGCGTGTGTAACATCGATGCTGTATTATAGGCATTGCAGGAGCAAGCGAGGTGATTACTGGGGGAGGGGGGGTGGAGGGATATATATGTACCTGCAGCGCACGCAGCACGATGTGTGGGCTGGGCGAGTGCATCATGGCCATTGCACAAAAGACCCTCAACAATACAGGCAGATGAATAGAGAGAGAAAGAGAGTGAGAGAGAGAGAGATGCAGGCGATTGGGGCGCAGGACAGCCTGCCTGCAGAGGCACACTCCCTCCCTCCTTCCCTCTCTCTCCCTCCCTCGACCATACCTGCAGCGCACGCAGCACGATGTGTGGGCTGGGCGAGCCCATCGTGGCCGCCCACCGCTCTTTGTGCACGAGCTCCTCCAGCAGCGAGTCACAGTCGCCCCACGCGGCGCACACGCCTGCAATTGAAGGGGGGTGGCGTGTTGAAGGAAACCCTGGACCCGAGAGAGGCAGGGACAGGTTTTGGAGGGGTGGAGGCAACCGTGAGTGTGCACGAGCTCCTCCAGCAGCAGGGAGTCGTAGTCTCCCCGCGCGGCGCACACGCCTGGAATTGAAGGGGGGTGGCGTGTTGAAGGAAACCCTGGATCCCAGAGAGGCAGGGAAAGGTGGTGGAGGGGTCCAGGCAACCGTGAGTGCGAACGAGCTCCTCCAGAAGTGAGTCGCAGTCGCCCCGCGCGGCGCACACACCTCGGCATGGGTGGAAGAAAGTGAGTGTGTGTGATAGAAAGAGGGAGAGGGGGAGAGAGAGAGAGGGGGGGGGACTCAGAGAGATAGAGAGAGTCAAGAGGGAAAGTGCAGTTGGGGGGCCTGCAGCATGCACACCTGGTTTAAAACCTAGTGATGGAGGGTGTTGGGTAAGGGCACGTGCTGTGGGTGCGTGCGGGTGATTTTCTTTTCAGGATTTTGAATTAATTATTCCACAGCCGGATTTCGCTTTGACCGCTTTGACCGTTGACCTCCCGTTGACTGTGTGTCCTCATACATAGGTCATCTGAAAGCTGTTGACATGCTCTGTCTGGCGGGCTTATCAGACATGCAATCCAGTGCATGGGCTGAGCTGTGTGCATGGTCAAAGTACAGCCGGAATACAGCCAAATGGCTGTGTACAGCCGAAAAGGAAATCACTGACTGGAACGGCGAGGGGGGGGGGAGGGATGCTGAGGAAATCAGTCGAATCCTTTGCCCCGCCCACTCCTCTGGTCAAGTAGATTGGCAAGCGCCACTTGACCCCTATCCCTTGGAAGCAATTAGGACCTGTTTTTGAGGTGTCGCACAATAGCTCTCATTTTTTCCGTGGGACTACAAGTTTTTTGGCGTTGGAAGGTCTTCAGGCAGTCTCCATGACAACTCTGTCGTCCATGCACCCCTGGAGGGTGGGACCTGGCCATGCATGAGGCATGGGACGCCGGCTGAG
>VFSX01000230.1:252557-278874 GCA_016618255.1 Chlamydomonas sp. UWO 241
CGTGTGCGTGTGCGTGTGCGTGTGCGTGTGCGTGTGCGTGTGCGTGTGCGTGTGCGTGTGCGTGTGCGTGGCGTGTGCGTGTGCGTGTGCGTGTCGTGTGCGTGTGCGTGTGCGTGTGCGTGTGCGTGTGCGTGTGCGTGTGCGTGTGCGTGTGCGTGTGCGTTAGCGTGTGCGTGTGCGTGTGCGTGTGCGTGTGCGTGTGCGTGTGCGTGTGCGTGTGCGTGTGCGTGTGCGTGTGCGTGTGCGTGTGCGTGTGCGTGTGCGTGCGCGTGTGCCTGTGCGTGTGCGTGTGCGTGTGCGTGTGCGTGTGCGTGTGCGTGTGCGTGTGCGTGTGCGTGTGCGTGTGCGTGCGTGTGCGTGTGCGTGTGCGTGTGCGTGTGCGTGTGCGTGTGCGTGTGCGTGTGCGTGTGCGTGTGCGTGTGCGTGTGCGTGTGCGTGTGCGTGTGCGTGTGCGTGCGCGCGTGCGTGCGTGTGCGTGTGCGTGTGCGTGCGTGCGCGTGCGCGCGTGCGCGTGCTATGTGTGCGTGTGCGCGTGGATGTGTGGATGTGTGTGTGGCTGTGTGCATTCGTGCGGTTGTGTGTGTGGCGGGGGGGCATGCGTGCATGTGTGTGTGCATGTTTATGTGTGTTTTTGTGTGTGTGTGCACGTGTACGTGTGTGTGTGTGTGTGATATTCTCCGACGGGTTCGAACCGCGACCTTTAGCGTGTTACGCAGACGTGATGACCAGCTACACCAGGAAGAGTAAGCAATTTGGTATCGTGGTTTTCAATCACATCTGTCGAAGTCTGTCCTTCAACCATCTAAGAACCAAGCTCGGCACCACTACCCACTCCCTCATCATCACCGCCCCTCGAGTCTTCTGCGTGCAGTACGCCGATGACACCCTGCCTCTGCTGCGCCAGCTGACCCCGGCGTGTGTGCAAGCGTTCCTCGCCTTCATGCACGTTTTCCAGATGGCGTCGCGCCTGGCTCTCAACCCCCCAAAGTCCCAGCTGCTCGCCCTGGGCGACGCGGTGCCGCCCGATGGCGTGCTCCCCGAGTCAGTCTGTGGTCTGGCGGTGGTGACCGAGGCGGCCTCTCTGGGCGCGGTCGTCAAGGCGGGCGGCGAGCCACAGCCGGATTGGGAAGAGCTGCTCGACCAAGTCGTGCTCAAATATGACAAGCTGGCGCGGCTGCCGCTCTCCGCCTTCGGCCGCGCGATCGGCGGCGGCGGCGTACGGTGTCGGCCGGCTCCTTCACCGTGCCACGATGCACGCCGTGCCGCAGTGGGTGTTCGATCGGCTGCACCGCATCTCAAAGCGGCTGGTCGATGCCGGCGTGGGGCCCACGCCCGTGGCCTCGCGCACACGCCGAGTGCTGCCTGGGGTGCCGCCCGCGCTCCTCCCGGGCCGCCCAGCACGGGGCGGCATGGGGATGCTGCCATGGGCCGAGCACCTCCGCGCGCGCCGGGCTGTCGGTCTCCGCCGCCTCATCGTGTTCCTGCTTGGTGACCCCACTGTGCTGTACCAGCGGCGGGTCACTGCGGCAGCGCCCCCCACTGGTGGTGGTGCTGCTGCTGCTACCGCTGCCACCCCCACTGGTGGCACTGATGCTGATGTTGATGATGCCGGGGGCGGGTGCATGCCTCTGCCCCAGCCCGACCCAGCCACGCTCGCCGGCCCCGTGGTGCCGCCGGTGGTTGCCGCAGTGGACGTGCTCCTCCACTGAGCGTGCCCTGGCCGCCACCCTGGGCTGGTGCTACTGCTGTCTGCGACGGCGATAACAGCGGCTGACGCCGGGCGGCTGCCATCTGCGCTCGTGCCCAGCCTCACTGGCCACGCGGGTGCATCGCTGCCACCCCCGCTTGCCCGTCTGGTCGAGGGCCTCCAGGCGCTCGGCCCGCCGCGGGTGGTGGCCCTTGGGCACGGCGGTGGCGCGGGCTGGGGCGGCGCGGCCCCGCTGTGGGCCAACCCCCTGCTGCAGCTGGAGCTCTCGGCGGGTCAGCGGTCGGTGCGATGGCCGGCGCAGGCTTCCGGGATCGGGGATGCGCCCCCCACTGGTGTGCTGGGGTGCGCTGACCGATGGAAGCAAGGTTTTGCGCTCATGTCCCACCTGCCTGGCCTACGCACCGTCACCGACCTGATGGTGCTCCAACGCGCCCTCAACCGCGTCGCAGTGCTTGTGCAGCTTGCATGCGCCGGCAAGCCCCTCCCTGGAGGCCTGTTGCCTGAGCTGCTGGAGGCGTGCTGCGGCGCGGCAGACCCATTTGGTGCCCGCGCGGCCTGCCTCGCGCGCGCCCTCCGGATCGTCCTCTACGGTGCGCGCCGCCCGGCCATGCCCCTGCTGCTGCAGCACATGCTGGAGTCATGGAGCCACCGCGACCATGACGTTGATGACCGCCTCACCCCCGAGGTGGCAGCGGTGTACGCTGTGCTGCCTGCCGAGTGGAGGGCCGACGCGGCCCGCCGCCTCCCGCCCGTACTCACCCCGCAGCCCACGCTGCCTGTGGCCCTTCCCACTGCCGAGGAGGCTGCTGCCGCGCGGGCTGTCGCCGCGTGTGTGGGGTGGCGGAGTGGCTCCAAGACTGGGCAGGAGCCGGGCCGGGTGATCCCACTCGTGGGCCCAGGCGGCCTCAGTGTGCGCGATGCTACGGGGCTGCAGCTGCAGGGATTTGAGGGGACGCGCCGGGCGTGCCACACCGACTATGTCACCGCCGCGCTCTTGCTGAGTGGTACGCCCGCGCTGGCCGCTAGCCCCGCCGTTGTCAAGGCGGGGCGCGCATCCGTTGCGATCGCACTGCGCAGGGTGTGGATGCTCGGGTGCGAAAACACGCTGAAGGAGATGCTCTGGCTCGTCACCCTCAACGGCGTGCCCGGCGCGGGCGGCGGTGGCATCATCTTCACTGCCCCCTGCCCCTGCGGTTGGCACCCGACACACGGCCCGCGCCCCAACCTCATGTGGCGCTCCCACTACCTCTGGGAGTGTCGCGTCGCTACGGCGGTCGTCGGGGCCGTGCGCGCCGGGCTGGAGGCCAAGGGGGTGCTGGCGGGCGCGCTGGCGTGCCGCCACGTCTGGCTGCTGCAGCCGCCCGACGCCGCCGTGTACGCCGTGTGGCGCGTCGTCTGTGTGGCGGCCCTTGACGCCATGGAGTATGGACGCCGCCTCCTGTGGGCCCTACACCTCGACACCGGCGCCGCCCCCCCCGACGACCAATCCCTGATTACTGACTTCTTCCCGGTCCTCACGGCTGGCCCGACCCAGCCTGACAAAGCTGACCGTGCCGGCCGCGCGGCGGTGGCCCGTTTCTGGACGGGCCTCCAGGAGATCGCCGCCCTCGACCGAGTCCCACCGGCGTGGGCTGCTGCCGATGGCCCTCCCCCCGACCACCCATTCATCGCAGTGGTGCGTGCGGGCGACCGGCCTCGCCTCTGCCTCCACGCTCCGGTGGATCCCCCGTGAACAGGTCGGCGGGGCGCATGCGTCCCCCCGGCTCCCCGGACTCTGACTAGGGCACCCCCCCTGGTGGGTTGACGATGGCGGCACGCTGACTGCTTGGCGACCTACAGTTGGCGCACATTGCGCTCAAGGAAGGAACCTCGCTGGCGCTCGCTGCGCTGAGTGGTCAACGTGCTGCCCCGCCCACCCCTCGGAGGGCCCTGCCCGCCCCGGCCACTCTGTGGCTTGGGTTTTGATACTGATTTGCCGAGTTTGCGGGTGGCCTGCCCCACGGGGTGGGCTACGCCGGACGGTTAATGCTCTGCTACAGTGTGCGCGCCCATAAAAAAAATAAAAATAAAATGACAGTTGACAAGCGCATGCCATTGAGCGTGCCCCCGGAAGTGAGACCCCTGAGCCTGCGGCGCACCCCTTCGCTTTCCCTTTTTCCATCCCTGCCCCGTCTCCCCACACATACAGTGAGCCCGGCGTCTCCTCGGGGGCGTTTAGGGAAGTACCACCGGCCGTGTAACGATCTCTCTCTCTCTCTCCCCTCGATTGACAGTTGACAAGCGCATGCCATTGAGCGTGCCCCCGGAAGTGAAGACCCCTGAGCCTGCGGTGCACCCCTTCGCCTTTCCTTTTTCCATCCCTTTCCCGTCTCCCCGCACATACAATGAGCCCGGCGTCCCCTCGGGGGTGTTTGGGAAGTACCACCAGCACGTGTAACCAATCTCTCTCTCCCTCGAAGCCCGACGTCCCCTCGGGGGTGAGCCCGGCGTCCCCTGGAGGGTGTTTGGGAAGTACCACCGGCACGTGTCACCAATCTTTCTCCCTCGAAATTCCTCTCCCCAGCCCCCCACCATCTCACTCCCAACACCCCTCAACACACGCACATACACAACCCCTAATCTTCCCCTTGTAGACCAGGCCAGACAGTCACCGGTGGAAGAGTGAAAGGAGGGGGTGGACGGGTGCGAGCGCAAGGGGTGAAGCCGCTGGCAGCCGAAGAAGCAACTCTGAAGCACTCAACGCCATCCAACAGTCCCGCGGGGAAACTTTCTTCTTTCGACTCCCTGCCAGGCTGGCGCGCTGTGTGTGCGCATGTGCGTGCGCGGTGAAATGGCGCGCCCCCGCCTATGCATGTAACTTTGGGCCCGCAAACAACGGTCCCCAGGCGTCCGAATGCAGAACGTCTGATTGATTTCAAGGAGACGTGATCTGAGCTCATGTGTTAAAACGTCCCCCCCCCCCGAATGGTGCACAGGCTACCTCTTTGGCACCAAGTTCACCAAAAAAACAGATGGCACTGCCCCCCCCCCCCCTCGCCAGTGATTCCCCTGCGAGCCGTGTACCGCTCCGAGCAGGATTTCCCATTTCCCAGAAAACCACCCCACACTTAGTGGGAGAGGGCGTAGAGCGGTGCGTTGGAAAGCTCGTGCCGAAAACAGCACAACGGCATGCGTTGCATGAATACCCGCTGTGTATTGTGCCTGATATGAGCGGTCAAAGTTGCTGGAGCCGGCAAAAAACTAATTACTAAAATCCCAGGGACCACTGCCCCTGGCTCCCCCCATTACACCAACCTAACTTCGTTTGGGCCCACATAACTCGGCCCCCAGGTGTCCGAATTCAAAAAAAAACTTCATTTGGAATCTGCGCAGCAAGGTTGGTGCTCAGCATGACTGCACTTCTGGTCCCCCCCCCCCCCCCCCGAATGGTAGACAGACTAATTCTTTGGGCTGAGTTCACCAAGAACCCAGACGCCCCCCCCCATCACCCCGCACCAGTTTGTTTTTTAGTTTTTACATGTACGCACCCGGAGGACCCCAGGGCGTGGCTTCAGGCCTAGACTTGCAGTCTAGGGGGGCTCTACTGGGAGAACCCGCAAGGCCACGCAGCGCGCCAGCCTACCATACCCCGCACCAACTTTAGGCCCTCAAACCTCGGCCCCCAGGTGTCCGCATTCAGTACGTCCGATTGCAAGGAGGCAAGTTCCGATCGGTTGCATGGACAAGATCTTAGCTCACGGGTTCAAACCCCCCCCCCCCCCCCAAAAAGGTGCACAGACTACCTCTTCGGCACCAATTCAACCATGAACCCAGTCGCCCCCCCCCCCCTCGCTGCCCCCATTACGCCAACCCATCTTTGTTTGGGCCCTCATAACTCGGCCCCCAGGTGTCCGAATTCAAAAATAAACATTCGAAATCTGCGCAGCAAGGTTGATAGGTTGATGATAAATTGACTGCGCTGCTAAGTCCCCCCCCCCCCCCGGGAAATGATGGCCAGACAACTTCTTTGGCGCTGCTGAGTCTCCCTCCCCCCCCCGAATGGTGCGCAGACTACTTCTTTGGCACCGAGTTCACCAAGAACCCAGACGGCTACCGTGGCAGCATTTACATGAGCAAGGTGTGGATTTTGTGTGGGATGAAAGTGTGGGGTGTGGGGTGCGGGGTGCGGGGTGCGAGGTGTGGGGTGTAGGGTGTGGGTGCGGGTGTGGGGTGCGGGTGCGGGTGCGGGGCGCGGGCGCGGGGCGCGGCGGTGCGGGGCGCGGGGCGTGGGGTGTGGGGCGCGGGTGTGGGGTGCGGGGTGTGGGGTGTGGGGTGTGGGATACCGTGGGAGCATCTAAATGAGCAAGGTTTTACACACACACACACCACACATATGCACATACATGTGCACACCCAAATGCACACACACGTGCGTGCACACGCGCACACACACGCACACACGCTTACACACACACACACACACACACACACACACACACACACACACAAAATGGTCCCGAGCATAACTTGTGTGCTAAAAAACTGCATGCAGCCTGCGCGCTGCCAACACTCTCTACCCCCACAGGCCTGAGCACCAGTACACCCACATCAGCCCCATGGCTGTTGCACAGAGCAGACGGCATGCATGCTCTGTGCGCCGCCTGCACAGCGTCAAGGACTACATCCTGGTCGCGCGCCGCCGCATGCATGCGGTGACAGACTGTAGGGTGCGTAGGAGCCCAACCTGGGACAGCGATCACCGCATGGTGGTACTGTCCATGCGCCTCCGCATGCGAGCCTCCCGCCATGCAGGCGGCTCTCAGCGGCGCGCATGGGACTCTTCACAACTGCGGCGCCCGGCTGTCCGTTGTGAGTTCAACCTCCAACTGTCCAATCGCTTTGGGCTGCTGGAGGCCGTGCCGCCCGAGGGCGCTGATGCCCAGGCGGAGTACGACGCGATGGCTGCTGCCATTCGCGAGGTGGCCACTAACCACCTCGCTCCACGCGGCAGCCGCCGGCGGCGCGGCTGGCAGTTCACTCTGTCGCAGCGCACCCTCCGGCTCATGGACGCCCGACAGCGCGCGCACACGGCATGGCTCAGGAGCAAGTCTGCTGCTGCCAAACGAGAGCGCAACCCCGCCAACCGCGCGGCCGACGCAGCTGTGCAGAGAGACAGGGAGAGGTGGATCGGCCAGCAGGTGGCAAAGGCGCAAGACATGCTACGCAAGAGCAATCTGCGCCAGTTTGCACGCGCGTGTGACAGGCTGGCGGGCCGCAGCCGCAGCCATCAGATCCCACCTGCCATGCAGGACGTCTCGGGCGCGCTGCACAGCGGTCCAGACGGGGTGCTGAAGGCCATGACAGAGTCATTCTACAAGCTATATGGCGGGGAGACCAAGCTCAGCGACGGGACCCTGAACCAGCTGGAGAACGATGTAGCGGCGTTTGAGCTCACACGCGCCACAGAGGTGGACGAGGCGCACGGGCGCCCCCCTGACCTGGCTGAGACGGAGGCGTGTGTGCGAGCGTTGCGCTCGGCCGCCGCTCCGGGCGGTGACCAGCTGGATGCCATGCTGTTGCGGTGCCCACCTGCCATCGCATGGCTCCACCGGGTCATCATCGCAGTATGGCGGTCAGGGAGAGCCCCGAGGGAATGGAAAACTGCTATTATCACACCGTTATATAAGGGGAAGGGTCCGCGTGACTCCCCTGGTAACTACCGCGGTATAAGCCTTCTCTCTATTGCCGGGAAAGTGTACGCTGCCATACTTCTGCACCGCGTCTCCACGCAGGTTGATGGTCAGTTGCATGAGGCTCAGTGTGGTTTCAGAAAAAGCAGAGGCACTGTTGATGCGATTTTTACTCTGCGCTCGCTGAGCGCGGCACATGCCGAGTACAAACAATGCATGGCTGTGGCATTTGTCGACTATTTTAAAGCTTACGATTGCATAAACCGTGCGGCACTGTGGAGAGTCCTTAGATTATATAGTGTTCATCCGCACATTATTGATCTGTTGGAGGATCTTCACACCAACACCGCAGCTGCCGTGCGGCTGGCTGGGAAAATCGGGCACGAATTCCCCGTGTCGTCTGGTGTGCGACAGGGGTGCGTCATTGCTCCTGTGTTGTTCAATGTTTTTATTGACCACATAGTGAAAAAGGCGCTAGACATGATGCCAGAGGGGGCTGGCGTGTCAGTCGTGACCCGAGCCGGCGGCTCTGTGTTGTCGTCGTCGGTTGAGCGCATAGTAATGCTGATGTATGCCGACGATTTATGTTTGTTCTCGCATGACCCAGCTCAGTTGGCGTTTATGCTGAAAATCCTTGACAAAGTGTCCTCTAGCTTTGGCATGCAAATCAACGCCGCCAAGACAGAAGTGATGATTTTGCCAGCAGATTTTGACGCGGATCTGCCCACGTTTGCGCTGACTGGTGGTGAAGTGAAGACCGTCTCTGCATTTAAGTATCTAGGGAGTTGGATAACCCAGAGTGGTGGTGTGGAAAAGGAGATCGGTGTGCGTGTCGGTCGCGCGCTGGGCGTGTTTGCGTCTTTTGATAAGATTTGGGCCAGCAAGAAGATGCAAGTGCAGTCTAAGATGCGGGTTTACAACACTTTCGTGCTGCCCCACTTTCTGTACGGCTGCGAAACATGGGCCCCTACTAAAACACAACTGACTCGATTGGAGGTTGCCCACTCTAACTGCCTTCGTCGCATTCTGGGTGTGCGCCTGGTCAACCGGCACAGATTAACTTATATTCGGCAGGCGTGCGACACTGAGCCAATTGAGAGCCTTGTGGCAAAGCGATCAATGCAGTGGCTAGGCCATGTGATGCGCATGCCGGCTTCTCGTCTTCCTCGTACGACTTTTGACTGCACAATGGATGTGGCTCGGCAGCAAGGCCGGCCTCCAGCCTCCTCCCGACACTATTTTCTTAAGCTACTGATTCAGCAGCTAGGCGAAACTAGTGGCACTCGTTCTGATTGGAAGACTTTTTCGGACACGGCGTTTGAGCGTGCTCAGGATAGGGTCGGGTGGAGAGCCGTGGTGTACGGTCCGGCTGCCCCTCAGGCGCCGGCCCCTCCACCACGGCGGTCAAGTAGATTGGCAAGCGCCACTTGACCCCCTATCCCCTAGAAGCAGTTAGGACCTATTTTGGAGGCGTCGCACAATAGCTCTCCTTTTTGCTCTGGGACTGCACGTTGGCAGGCAGCCGGCTGGTGGCCACCGCCCCTCTCAAGTTATTGTTAGGGCCAGAACTGGACTTGGGTCTAGGCGGTGGTACTAGGACTAGAGGTAGTCTTTGCTGGAAAGCCGATGTAACTGTGACTGTAAAAAAACATGTCCAGAGCAGCGCCTCCGTGCCCTGCCGCCGCGTCCCCTTCAAAGCGTAGCCCTAACTTTGTGTAGCACACACACACACACACATGCACGCACACACAGGACGCCGGCAAGAAGCTGGCCATGGGCCCCATGTGGGACTATGATGAGGCGTTTGGTATGTGCTGCGGCTACCCGATTGAGGGCTTCAATGAAGGTGGGGTTTTTTACAAGTTTTACACGTACGCGCCCAGAGGACCCCGGGGCATGATTTAAGGCCTAGACTACATGTCTACGGGGGTTCTACTAGGAGAGCCCGCAAGGCCACGCAGCGCGCCAGCCTACCAGGGTCCCAGAATACCACCCCAACCTTGGTGGGAGAGGGTGTGGAGGGGTGCATTGGAAAGGTCTCGCCGAGAGCAGCCCAGCGGTATGCGTTGCTGTATATTGCGCCTGATATGATTGGTCAAAGTCGCTCGAGCCGGAGGAGAACTTATTACTAAAATCCTTCCCGGGGGTCACTGGTGGGGGGGAGGGGGGGGCTGTGTGTTGACATGTCCTAAGAGGAGCGGGGGTACATTACCAACGGGGGAAATCATCAATGTTGAGCATGCAAGAGCTTCTCCCAGCCACCACGCTGTGTGACGCGTCCACCCCTCCAGACTCAAGTTGGCCATGGTATACAGTTATACAGAATCATAGGCACATGATGACGGCTTGAGCCAGCTGAAACGAAACCAAGACCAAGACCCCGACACCCCCCCTGATCCCGATCTGGCGCTTGTGTAGTGGCGGGGGGGGGGGGGGAGGAGGGCAAATTCCAACTTCTGACTCCTTGGTAGGCTGGCGCGCTGCGTGGCCTTGCGGGCTCTCTAAGTAGAGCTCCCCTAGACGTGTAGTCTAGGCCTTAAATCATGCCCCGGGGTCCTCCGGGCGCGTAAATGTAAAAACTGTAAAAAAAAACTGGCCGTGGTATGGGACAGCCATGCCCCGGGTCTCAGCCCGAGCGCCCCTCCCCCCTCTGGGTGGGGCAGGGCTTGGAAATCCCTCCTCCTCCTACATCCCAACATGTCTAACTCAAACGAATGACGGGCGCCGAAGGGGTTGCTAGGCTGGAGATCACACGCACACACACACACACACACACATATGCCACGCACACACACATGACACGCACACACACACACAAACACACATGAAACGCACACACACACAACACAGAGGGCGTCAGCAATGGCACGAGTGGAGGCAGCGCCATCTCTCCCCAGGTGTGTGTGTGTGTGTGTGCGTGCGTGCGTGTGTGTGTGCGTGCGTGTGTGCGTGCATGCGTGCTGCGCGCGCGTGCCGCACGCGCGCCACGCGCCGTGCACGCCGTGCGCGATGTGCGTTGTGCGCCGCGCGCGCCGTGCGTAAGAGGGAAAAGAGACCCTCTTAACGAATGATAGGGTTATAAAACCCTTAACCCCTCAATCCTTGGCCCTAAAACCTTACCCTCAACCCTGAACTCGTATGTTGCCGCAGGGCTGGCGCTCCAACATATGCAATGAGCCCAGGCGTTGCGTGTGGCAACCCCCATCCGTCGACACTTGAACCATAACCCAAAACCTAAACCCAAATCCCTTAGCCCCAAAACCTCGACCCTTCGGTGCGGGTATCCCGTTGACCTAATCCCTGGACCCCACACCCGAACCCTTAACCATGACCACAGCCCAACATTTCAACATCCGCGACGAGCCAAGGCATTGTGTGGAACATGTCGAACCCCAAACCCTGAACCGTCGACCCTTAACCCTACACCTAAACCCTAAAACACAACCCGTAGCCCGTAACCACAGGGCTGGCGCTTCAACATCTGTGACGAGCCAAGGCGTTGCGTGGAAGACCTCGACCCGCAAACCATGAACTGTCGACCCTTAACCAAAAAAACAAAACTCAAGCCTTATTCATTAACCTCAGCCTTCGCAAATGTGTAATTTTTCACCCTTCCGCGAAGCTGAAAACGATTAGAACTCGCGATTTTTGCGATTCGGGACGTCGAATTGACTGGAAACGACGTGAAACGACCCCCACGAACGATTCAACATTTTTTCCCTGCGAAGGCTAACTGCGCGTACGGTATCCCGCGAATCCGTATCCCTCAACCATCACCCAACAGGGCTGGCGCTTCAACATCTGTGATGAGCCAAGGCGTTGTGTGGAAGACAAGGTGGACGGCATTTCTCTGTGGTACAGGAATGCTTGGAAGGTGCGTGTGTGTGGGTGTGTGGGGTGGGTGGGGTGGGTGTGCGTGCGTGTGTGTGGGGGGGGGCGTGGGGGGGAGGGGTGTGTGTGCGTGTGTGTGCATGTGTGCATGTGTGTGTGTGTGTGTGTGCTTGTGTGCATGTGTGGGTGTGGGTGTGGGTGTAGGTGTGGGTGTGGGTGTGTAGAAGACAAGGTGGACGGCGTGTCCCTTTGGTACAGGAATGCTTGGATGGTGCGCGGGGGGGGGAGTGGATGCGTGTGTGTGTGTGTGTGTGTGTGTGCGTGCGTGTGTGTGGGGGGGGGGGGAAGTCAAAGTGGAAGACACACACACACACACACACCAGCATCACATCTGCAAGCACGCAGCATGTCGCGCAGCGCCTTGGTGAGCCTCTTGCGCACCCCCCTCCAACACATATACACACACACACGCAAACACACACACACACACGCACACACACACCACACACACACACACACGCATGTACATGAATAAACACGCATGCACACACACACACACACACACACACACACACACACACACACAGGACCTCGCCTGACGCTCCACAGCTGGTCCCCGCTGGGCCACCCTGCGCGCCGGCCCCCTCTCAGGCGTACACACACACACACACACACACAGGACCCCGCGTTCCGCTCCACCGCTGCCGCCCGCTGGGCCGCCCTGCGCTCTGGCCCCCTCTCGTATGCACACACTCTACAAACACACACAACACACATGCACACACACGCACACACACACACACACACACATGCACACACACACAGGACCCCGCGTTCCGCTCCACAGCTGCCACCCGCTGGGCCGCCCTGCGCGCTGGCCCCCTCTCAGACGCACACCCACCCACCCACCCACACGCACGCACGCACGCACGCACGCACGCACACACACACATGCACACACAGGACCCCTCCCTCCGCTCCACAGCTGCCACACGCTGGGCCACCCTGCGCGCCGGCCCCCTCTCAGGCGTACACACTCTACACACACACACACAAACACACACACGCACACACACACACACACACACAGGACCCCGCCTTCCTTCCTTCCATCCTACCTTCCGCTCCACAGCTGCCTCCCGCTGGGCTGCCCTGTGCGCCGGCCCCCCCTCTCGGGCATACACACTATACACACATATACAACATTCCATTCCATTCCATTACATAATGTTACACGACTGCAACAGCACTACCCGTACTTAAGTACTGGCAATGTTCCAGAGGTCAAAAGGCACATGTGTGTCGTTCTACAGCGGGGGACCAATCAGCGCTAAGAGGGGTACATCACATGGCGGGGGGGGGGGGTTGCCACTCGGGCCAACCAACTTCAACTTTCAACTTCATTCAACCTCAATCGCGGCGTATCATCCCCCCATGGGCTGATTAATTCCATGGGGCGATAGTCGGGGGTAGGCAGGCCTAGAGGACGTCGGATCAGCTCCTCGATTGGGCGACGGACGAGCGTAGGCAGGCCTGGGATAGGGGGCGGCAGCGGATCATCTCCATGAGCCAACGAACTCGATGGGGCGATGATGAACGTAGGCAGGGGCGCAGGGATGGGGCGGCGGATCATCTCCATGGGCCTCTGAACTCCATGGGGCGATGATGTAGGTAGGCAGGGGGCGGAGGCAGGGGCGAGGGAGGAGAGGCTGGGGCGTGGGGGGTGGTGAGGCGGATCATCTCCATGGGCCTGTGAAGTCCATGGGGCGATGATGTAGGTAGGCAGGGGGTGGAGGCAGGGGCAAGGGAGGAAAGGCTGGGGGGAGGGGGGGGGGAGGGAGGGCCAGCATGGGGTCGGCGCGCGTGAGGGCGCATGGGCGGGAGGCGCATGGGGCGGGGGTGCATGGGCCTGCATGGCGCGCACACGGGACGGCAAGCTCCATGCAGGGGTGGAGCGTGGGTGGGTAGTCGACTGTGGTGTGGTGAAGGTGGGAGATAGGTGGACTGTGTAGTTTGGAGCGTGTCAGTGGGAGTGAAGGGTGCTGAAGGGGGGGGCATGGCGATGTGAGGTTCTGTGGTGCATGGTGGTGGGGCGCCGCAGTGGGGCGCGGCCGAGGATCTGCTCGGCGGAGGCGAGGCGGTCTGGGATGCGGTCGACATATACAAACACACACATACACACAGGACCCCGCGTTCCGCTCCACAGCTGCCTCCCGCTGGGCCACCCTGCGCGCTGGCCCCCTCTCGGGTATGCACTCTACACACACACACAGCACACACACACACACACACACACACACACACACACACACACACACACACACACACACAGGACCCCGCGTTCCGCACCACAGCTGCCGCACGCTGGGCCACCCTGCGTGCCGGCTTCCTCTCAGGCATCCACACCACACACACACACACACACACACACACACACACACACACACACAGGACCCCTCCCTCCGCTCCACAGCTGCCGCACGCTGGGCCACCCTGCGCGCCGGCCCCCTCTCGGACACACAGCTGACGACGTGGCTGAACGAAACGGTGGCAACCGTCGAGCCGGCCGCGATTCGCAACTATGCGTGAGTGTTGGTGAACGCGGACACGCATGCACACACACACACACACACACACACACACACACATCCATCCCTGGTACGCTGGCGCGCTGCGTGGCCTTGTGGGCTCTCCAAGTAGTAGAGCCCCCCTAAGCGCACGCATGCACACACACACACACACACACACACACATCCATCCTTGGTAGGCTGGCGCGCTGCGTGGCCTTGCGGGCTCTCCCAGTAGTAGAGCCCTCCGAGACGTGTTGATGAACGCGGACACGCATGGGCAGGCATTCACGCACGCGTTTACACACACACACATATACACACCAGTGGTGTCATTAGCGCCCCCCGCAGCCCCCGCATACCCCACTACGGGAGAAACCAGGAAATTGGGGGGAAACTGCGGGGGCGAATCGCAGCAATTCCGCTCTGGAAAAGGTGAAAGTTTCGCGTTTTCCCACAATTTTCTGCGAAAAAATGCCTCATGCGAGGGCAGTTTGGCCCGTTCCCTCCTGTGTTGCGGGGAAAAACAGGACACTCTTGGTTTCCTTAATGACACTACTGACACACACACACACACACACACACATACACATGCACACACGCACGCACACACAGAGGCACGCATGCGTTCACACACACGTGCGTTCACACACACGCACACACACAAAACACACACACACACACACACATAGGGTGCGGCAGTTTACCATATACGTGGGCTTGTATACCGTATAATACCGTATACCGTATACCGTATACAAGGGTATACGCGTATACCCTTGATTCCTTGATCCGATTGAGCCGAGAACGGTGGATTCGGATGCCTGACATGATGAGCATCACAAATCCACTCTAACAAGCTGACTTTTCAATCTTTGGTTTAGACGAAACACACAACTAGGCACTGCATGGCAGCCGGAGCGTCCCTGCGCCCCAGGCAAATACCATATTCTTTCCTCCACCCCATGCTGCACCCAAGCATTGTCCTGGATAGCCCTTGTCATTAGCTGTCCAACGCAGGTCGAATCGTCGAAATCCATGCAGCTTCAAGGGAGTTGGAGCCTTTACGCCTTTTACTTGCCGTCCAAAATCGCTGTATACGGTATACATCCCGCCGTATACGGTATTTATACCGTCACGGTATACATACGGTATATGCGGTATACGTATACCGTGCCGCGCCCTACACACACACAGAGGCACACGTGCGTGCACACACACGCGCGTCAGGGTCGTTCAAGGGGGGGTGGGGGGGTCGCCATCCGAATAACACACACACACACACACGCGCACACGCACACAGGGTCTAATGCGCCATTAAAGGCGTTTGACGGACTGTAAAATCGACCTCACACACACACACACAGACACACACACACACACAC
This sequence comes from Chlamydomonas sp. UWO 241, assembly GCA_016618255.1. Taxonomy (NCBI): domain Eukaryota; kingdom Viridiplantae; phylum Chlorophyta; class Chlorophyceae; order Chlamydomonadales; family Chlamydomonadaceae; genus Chlamydomonas; species Chlamydomonas priscui. Next base: position 267,718 of record VFSX01000230.1, read on the forward strand.
GTGCGCACACGCACACGCACACGCACATGCACACACATGTGTGTTCACACACACACACACACACACACACACACATACGCGCGCCACACCGTGTGCAGGCGCTGGGCCACGTACCTGTCATCGCCATTTTTTACGAGCGGCAAGGAGCAGTACGAATGGGAGGTAGGGAGTGGGGTTTCGCGGCGCGGCACGTTTTTTTTCTCGGGGGATCTCGAGTTGATTATCTGAGGCCGGATAGAGTGAAAATTCACACTTTTCACACGTTTGTGGCACTCAATCCTGTGCGCTTCGGGTTACACGTTAGCAGACCTTCTCTCCCCCCCTCTGTCATGGTGGCAGACCACATCCCCCCCGCCTACGGGAATGGTCTGACCGACACCTCCTTCCACGCCGGAGTAGAGCCCCCCTTGACCTAGTCTATGCTATAACTCATTCCTCAGGGCCTTGCAGGTGCGAACTGGTAAAACCGGTTACACCTGTGTGTGTGTGTGTGTGTGTGTGTGTGTGTGTGTGTGTGCACGCGCATATGTGTGCGTGTGTGATGTATTTTCTCATGCCAGGGTCTTTTGGGTGTTTACATGAAAAAAATTGTCGAGACCTGTGTGTGTGTGTGTGTGCGCGCGCGTATGTGTACATGTGTGCGTATGTGTGTGTGTGCATGTGTGATGCCTTTTCTCATGCCCCAGGGTCTTCGGGTGTGTACATGAAAAACCTGTCGGACCTGTGCGTGTGTGCATGTGTGTGTGGGTGTGTGTGTGTGCGCGCGCGCATGTGTGTGTGCGTAAGTGTGTGCACGTATGTGTGCACGTATGTGTGTGAGTGTGTGTGTGTGTGTGTGTGTGCGCAGCGATCTGACAACCCCAAACCGTCCACCCCAAACCATTGAACCACAACACGTTGGTGCCAGTGCTTCCTCAACTAGGTGGTCTACCGCCAACGTCGGTCAACAAGCGGTTATAAATAGTTATCCGATGACAGCTCACCGCCTAAATCGCGACAATTTCGGCCTCAAAGTGTGGAATTTGCGATTTTCGCATTTGTTTTGCCAACGAAAAAATAAAAATAACGCCACATTCAGGATTTTCGCCTGTGGCCAAGCACTAGGTATGTGGCCCTTGCCCTGTTGTGTTCGTCTGAATCAATTGAAGAAGCACTGGTTGGTGCACGCAGGTGCGCCAGCTGTCGTCGTGGGTTTTTGCGCGCGCACGCTGGATGGACGAGGCGATGGTGGCGGCGGCAACTTGACGATGATGGATGTGTGCTGTTGGAACGGCCGCAATACGGGGAGTGTGTATCAGGTGCATAGTCATGTGAGAGGAGAGAGGGTGGAGTAAGGCGAGTTTGGTGTGAGATTGGGTGTTTGCAGATGACCGTCGAACACTGCATGTCTTAAGCTGGTCTCTACGACGGTGTAGCTAGCCTTGTTGGGCAGCTCCCTCAACCCCACGCCCCAAGGGTGCGTACTGTAAACTGTAGACTGTAAACCGATCTCCACTGGAGACCAGCTCGTGGCACGAGCTGGTCTTCTTTCCATCTTCAGAGTTTATTGTCACTGCAGACGCCACGGGCGGCATCACAGCCTGTGTTTGTGCTTTCCTGCACAATGTGCGCTCGCCCCCGCAAGGCGTGTTGTCACGCGACCTCCCTGCAAGGCGTCCCGCTGCTGGCGCTGCTGCGTGGGTGCAGCGGCCTTGCATGGCGAGGCGAGCACGACCAGACACAACGCAGCGCACGGTGCGCACCCTGATCACGCACGTTCACGCACGCGCCCCGCTGCAAGCCGGGTCGACATCTCGTTAACAGGAAGCGCAGCATCCCCAGAAATATTGCACGTCCGAGAGACCTGGTCGTATCTGCACCCCATGACGCGCACATGCCGGCATCGCCTTGGCCCAGCTCTACAGGCACGCTTACACGCACACCGCCCGCGCCAGCCGCATCACTCGGAACGAGCGAGTGCCCTAGCTAGAGGAATGCGCGCGCCCGACAGCTTTAGTCATCACCGACGCGCAGTCGCCGGCGCCGCCTTGGCCCAGCTCCACAGGCACGCACACACACCCGCGCCTGCGCCAGCCGCCCAGCGTAGGGCCCGTGCCCCACACCGCTTGGCCCGCAACCCTCGGGGCCCTTCCCGCAACCCTCCCGTAACCCCTCTCGTGACCCCAGAGTGTTCTTCCTTCGGGGCCAGTCAACAGTGTGGGGCGCACATTCAAACTGTTCCATACCTTTCTCGGGTTACGGGGTATAACAGGGCACTTTTCGAGGGATGGCCCGTACGCCCCATAACGTTACGTGAGGTTACAGTTACGGGAGATTACAGTTACGGGCCCCACGCTGCAGCCGCCCCACCCGGAACGCGCGAGTGCCCCAGCTGGTTTTACACGTACGACCCCGGCGCGGGAGTGCCCCAGCTAGCTATCTAGAGGAAAGCGCGCGCCCGACGGCTCTAGTCCTCACAGCGTCCCAAACGCGCGGTCGCCGGCGTCGCCCAGCCCCGGGATGATGAAGCCCTTTTCGTTGACCTCGGGGTCGATCATCGCGGTGAAGACCTTGATGCCTGCTCGTGTGCAAGCAGAGGAGGGGGTCAGCTTGTGCAAATTTTACATGTGCGTGCCCGGGGACCCCGGGGAGTGAGTTACGGCCTAGACTTCATGCCTAGGGGGCTCGAGCCCGACTCGAGTAGAGCTCTACTGGTAGGAGAGCCCGCAAGGACACGCAGCGCGCCAGCCTAACCGAGCAATGGGCCACACGGCGCCACATGCATACGGGCAGGAGCCTGGTCTCTGTGTGGCAATCAGCAGTGCGCGACCTCGCGTCAATCATACGCAACTCTCCCACACATTCTCACGCGCATCGCACCCGCCTCTCCTACAGCTGGACCATGGCAGGCGGCACACACACACACACACACACAAACATACGTACACACATACACACACGCACTCTATCAAGGTCCCACCCACACACACACACACGTCCCACCCACCCTTGTACTTCTCCGACAGCTTGACCATCGCAGGCGGCGCGCAAACAACAGACACGATGCGGATGTTCTCTGGGCTCGCGCCGCGCGACACCATGTCGTCGATGACCTGTGGAGAATTTAGGGTTTGGGGGTTTGGGGTTCAGGGTTAAGGGGATCACAGTTTGGGTTTAGGGTTTAGGGGTTGGGGTTTGGGGATTACAGTTTGGGTTTAGGGTTTGGGGTTTGGGGGTAGTGGGTTTACTCTCCACGCGACACCATTGTCGTTGATGACCTGCGGACAACAAGTAACACGGGGTTTCCAGCTAAGCAGGCTACTCTTCTACCAGAGATCACCTGCCAATACTCCAGCACACTTAAGTGTACTGCAGTACCGCCGGCTCCCGGCCGATAGACTACCGCTCCCGCCGGCTAGACTACCCCAAACAGCCGTCTCTGAGAGACATGTCTGGCAAGGAGCATGCGATCAACACATAGTCGAAAAGGCAAAGCGCATGTACGGTATTAGCCTCCCCACACCTTCACACCGCCAGTATGATGTCGATGACGAAGATTCTGCCGTTTTTCTCCACTATGCATACAGCAGTACTACCCATGCCACACCTTCAGCATCGTGCCCCCCGGTCGCCAGCATGCTGTCGGTGACGACGATTCTGTCGCCCAATCTTCTTATTCGTATTCATATCCCCTTAGCCTTCATCATTATCCATTCCTATACGAGCCACTCCACACTCCTGACTTTTGAGTGTGGAGGTGTGGACTCCGCACCTTGAGCGTCGTGCCCCCGGTCGCCAGCATGATGTTGGTGACGACGATTCTGTCGTCAGCTCTTCTTATTCGTATTCACATCCCTTTGGTTTCGTCATTGTTCATCACTACATGAGCCACACTCCTGACTTCTGAGTGTAGAGGTGTGGAATCCACACCTTCAGCATCGTGCCCCCGGTCGCCAGCATGCTGTCGGTGACGAGGATTTTGTCACCGCATCCCCATATTCTAAACATTTTCACAACTGCGCCGTACAGGCGCGGTGCCTTCGCGAGGGTTATTTTCTGTCGTTTCGATGCCCAAAATTGCGACTCTTCACGGTTTAAATTAGCGTGCCGGCTTCACAGGGGGTCCTGGTGTGTGTGTGTGTGCGTGTGTGAGTGGTGGGGGCGAAACAACACGTATTCGGAAAGGCAAAGCGCATGTACGGTTTAACCCACACCACACCTTGAGCATCGTGCCCGCGGTCGCCAGCATGATGTTGGTGACAAGGATTGTGTCGTCAGATTTTCTTGTTCGTATTCACATCCCCTGTGTTTTCGTTATTATTCATTACTATACGAGCCACCCCACACTCCTGACTTCTGAGTGTGGAGGTGTGGACGCCACACCTTGAGCATCGTGCCCCCGGTCGCCAGCATGATGTCGGTGACGAGGATTCTGTCGTCAGCGTCGAACTTTGCGGGCAGCTTGTTGAGGTAAGGGGTCGCCTGGGGTGCGTGCGTATGTGTTCTGTGTGAGATTCTGTTTGATTCTGTGTGATTCTGTGTGATGCTGTGTCATTCTGTGTTATGATGGGGCGGGAGTCTCGCTCTGAAAAGTGTGAAAAGGGCAAGTTTCACACTTTCCACACCAAAAATCGTCTCCTGCGGGGTGCCTGCGGGGGTCATTCGGCGTCTTCCCTATCTATAATGTCGCGGGGACAAACAGGACATTCTCGGTTTCCTTAAGGACACCACTGACACTCCACACCCTTCACACCCTGCGTACCAGGGGTTTCTTTGGGGGCAGTCAACCTTTCGTTTTTCTCGAAGAGTATACATTTCCTGGTTTTGTTGGGATTTAGGGCTGCAGCACGAAAACGTGCTTCAGAAAGTGCAGAACTGCGTGTCTGAACAGTGCGGCATGGTATGTTCCCGACAGCCCCACACTCCACACCCTCCCGCACCCAGACTCCTTACCCCACCTTCCACCCAGCTTCCATCTAGCTTCCACCCAGCTTTCACCCAGCTTCCCACCCACCTCCAGGGTCACCTCATCACGCGCGTATCCAACGTGGTAGGTCTCTGACACTGGGATAACCTGCATGTGCGTAGGAGCTTGTTAGTGGCTTGTTAGACAGTGATTTCCTTTTCGGGATTTTAATTAATTATTCCTCAGCCGGATTTTGCTTTGACCGCTTTGACCGTTGACCTCCCGTTGACCGTTTGTCCTCATACATAGGTCGTTTGAAAGCTGCTGACGTGCTCTGTGTGGCGGGCTTGTCAGACTCACAATTCACTGCATGTGAAGCTGTGCGCAATGTCAAAGTACAACCGGAATACAGCCGAATGGCTGTGTAGAGCCGAAAAGGAAATCACTGTTGTTAGAAGAGGTGCCTGCTACCGCATGCACGCTGCACGCTGTAGGATAACCTGCATGTGTGCGTGGGCGGTTGTTAGGAGAGGTGTCTGCTACCTGAACGTGCGCTACAAGTAGTTAGAAGCGGTGTCTGCTACAACTTGTTAGACGTGTCTGCTACACGTTGTTACAAGAGATGTCTGTTACCATAGAACGTGCGTGCGCTACAAATTTTAGAAGCGGTGTCTGCTACAACTTGTCAGAGGTGACGGCGACGAGTTGTTAAAAGAGGTGCCTGCTACTACGTACGTGCGCAACAAGTTGCTAGAAGCGGTGTCTGCTACAACTTGTTAGAGGTGTCTGCTGCAAGTTGTTAGAAGAGGTGCCTGCTAATACGCACGTGTGCTACAAGTTGAAAGAAGTGGTATCTGCGACAACTTGTTTGAGATGTCGGCGACGAGTTGTTAAAGGAGGTGCCTGCTACTACGTACGTGCGCTACAAGTTGAAAGAAGAGGTGTCTGCTACAACTGGTCATATCGGCGACAACTTGTTAGATGAGGTGCCTTCTACTATGTACGTGCGCTACAACTTGCTAGAAGAGGTGCCTGCGACAACTTGTCAGAGGTGTCGGCGACAAGTTGTTAGAAGAGGTGCCTGCTACTACGTACGTGCGCTACCAGTTGTAAGAAGAGGTGTCTGCTACCGTGCGCTGTGCCTTAACGGGGGCGGGGAGGGGTGGGTGGGAACAGTAGCCGAACAGTTTTCAACACCGCTGGTCACTAAGCTTGCCTTCACTATCAGAAACAGGAACAAGTAACAGCAACACTCCAAAACAGGGACACGCAGCAACAGCAACAGCAGTCAGTGACAGATAACAGAACAAAACACAATGGACCACCTTGCTGGCCTGCGCGAGGAGAGTAACAGTCACATCAACAGCAACAGCAATAGACAGCAGTAACAGACAACAGTAACAGCCACAGCAGCAGTAACAGTGACAGCAAAATCAGTTACAGCAACAGCAACAGCAACAGACAGCAGTAACAGACAACAGTAACAGCCATAGCAGCAGTAACAGTGACAGCAAAATCAGTTACGACAGCAGCACCGCCTGGCTGGCCTGCTCTGCTGCGTGAGTAGAACAAGGCCGGCGCACGTGATGAAACATTAAACCCTGTTTCTGGTTTTAGAACGGCAACCATTACCCCCTCGCCCCTGCACGCTAAACCTCCCCCCTAATCCCTCAACCCCTGATCACCTGGCTGGCCTGCTCGAGGATAAAGTAACAGCAACAATAACAGCAACACAAAAGCAACACAACAGCCACGGCCACGGCCACAGACACGGCCACGGCCACGGTCACGGCCACGGCCACAGCCACAGCTTCCAACACCCCAAAAAAGAGCACCACCAAAAAAAGCATCGTCACCTGGCTGGCTTGCTCCAGCAGAACAAGTCCGGCACGCAGGATAGGAACCACCTGCATGTGTGTGTGTGTGTGTGTGCGTGTGTGCGTGTGTGTGGGGGGGGGCATGTGCGTGTGTGAGGGTGTTTGGGTGGGGCATGTACGTGTGTATTAGTGGAGGGAAGGAGGGGGGGGCGGGGGGGGATGTGTGTGTGTGGGGGGGGCGGCGTGTGTATGTGTGTGTGTGTGAAGGGGGGGGGGGCGGGGGGGGGCGTGTGCATGTGTGGGTGTGGGTGGCTGGGTGAGGCATGTACGTGTGTATGCGTCGAGGGGGGAGGGGGGGGGGCATGTGTGACGCGCCCGGCGAGTGACCTCCACATCCATCCACACTATCCACACACACACACACCCCAGCCACCCTCGTCCACTCTCCACACTTGTCCACACTCATTCACACTCCCCACACCTTCACCGGCCGCGTCGGGTCGACAAACTCGACATCAGCAGTGCCGCACGGAGTGTCGACCTAACACGAGTAGGGGGAGGGGGGGGTGAGAGAGGAGAGAGGAGAGATGACGAGAGGGAGAGGGAGAGGGAGAGGGAGGCGAGGGATAGGGAGAGCACCCATCCACGTCCACTACCCCCTCGCACCCGCACCCACCTGTCCCTCCATCGTTTGCAGCAGGTCGCGCACAGCCTCGTAGATGAGGATGCGGCCAAGCTCGGCGACCGCCCCGCGGAACATGCCTGACGGCGTCAATGCGTTGCGGCAGATTGCGAGCCAGTGCTTGACGAGCGGGTGGGGCGGCACGAAGACCTGCGGGTGGGCGCGGCGGGCCGAACGTGTGTGTGCGTGTGGTGTGGGTGTGTTGGGTGTGTGTGCGTGCATACTTGTGTCGGTGCGCGTGTGTGCGTGTGTTTTGTTGTGTGCTCGCATTCGGCCGGCCCATGCAAGCCCATGCATGGCACGCATGCACGCTGGAAACAAGCGGCATCGATGCGATGACATCGAGGGTAAGCGACCCAGAACATCGCTGTCCTTTCGTGGCCATCAGCATGTGTCTCAGTCGATCGCGCATGCATGCGTGCCCTGTCCTTCTGTGACGGCAGTTGCGATAGCGCGTCCCCATCCTCACCAGCATCTGGCTAGTGGGGGGACCCTTGGGAGCCGGGGTGGCGCGCGCTGACACACTGCGGCGAGGTGCCAAATTAATCTGCGTCCTAGCGACAGAGGATGCGGTGCGTCCGGTGGTGGACGCGCCGCATTTTGAGGACCCGGCGCTAAACCTGGCTAGCATTTAGCGGTATCGAACAAGGAGGACAAGGTTACGCCATGTACACCTCGCACTCTGTGCCACACACTCATCCACACTATGTGATATGTAACATGTACATAAGAGAGAGAGAGATGAGACAGCAGTGAATACTACTGGCTGTTGCGCTACGTGAGGATCACCCACCTACTGTCTTACTTACTCTGGGTCCATCTGCTCTGTCTAGTCACTATCGCCTCACATGCAGATGCCGCATGCAGAGCCCGCCCGCGCGCGGGCCGGCCATGCGGCCCACAGTGCGGCGCCCCGCGCTGCGCCTGCTGCCGAGGCTGCTCAGCCTGCCCGGCCCGCTGCTGCTGCCGCCCCTGTGGCGTCGGCGGGGGGGGCCGGCGACGGAGCGGCCTGTGTCGGACGCCACGCGTGCCGCATCTGCGCGCGGCCCCTCCCGCCGGGGGGGCTGCCTGCGCGTGTGGGCGACACGTCGCTGCACCGCAGCTTCGTGCTGTCCATCCCGGTGGCACGCGGCGCCAACTGGTTCCTCGCGGGCGGTGGCAGGCGGATGGATGAAGAGGAGGCGACGGCGGCGGCGGCGGAGCGGATCGCTGCAGCTGCCGAGGACGGCACCAGCCTGCCCGTCCGCCTGGCTATGGATGTCGTGCGCTTCCTCTACGGCGGCACCGGCCGGCGGGAGCCGGCTGATGGTGGCGTCGTGTCCGCGTCGCTCCTCAACGCCAAGCCTGCCGTCGGGGGCATCGGCGTGGAGCCACGCGGGGGCGGTGTGCTGCGTGTGCTCTTCACCGTGGCGTCTGACGCCGTGGCCGACACTGTCGTGCGCTGGCGCCACGAGCTGCGCCGCTGCGTGGACTCGACTGCAGTCTTCGACGTCCTCAGTGACCGCGAGGAGGCGCAGCACCAGGCGCTGTGGCCCGCTTTCCTCGCCGCCAAGGTTGCGGGGAAGCGGGCGCAGTTCCACCGCGCGTCATCCAGGTCTCCTTCATGCTGCAATCCGACTCGATGGCATTCTACGAATCGGTCACATCTGCACCCGGCATGGCTTACTTCATCGACAACAATCGCGCCACGGGCAACCTGCCCTGCAACGCCATCATCAGCGTGGTTGACGACTCGACCCAGCGCACCGCATACTTCAGCTGCATCGCATATACATCTGCCCTGGGCCAGGTCTCCACCATCATCCCCGAACTGTGCTGCACCGCTCCCTCGCCCTCTTCGTTCGTGTCCATTGTTGTTTTTTCCGACGCAACCAGCTGCGCTGCCGATGGTGCTGGCCTCGTGGCTGCGATCAAGATCTCGGTCTCCGCAAGCATCACCCAGGGCATGCAGCCTCCCACCAATGTGGGTACCTGCACCTGCTTGCTAGATGGCATTCCCTCTGGGGGTGTTTTTGAAGGGGAGGTGGCGCCACACGCGTGCGGTGGCGGGTGCGGTGTGGTCGCTGAGTAGAGTGCTGCGGCGGGTGTGCTACTAGCCCCGCTTCCGGTGGTCTGGGGGAGGGCTTTTTGGTCCCTTCATGGTTTTATACCTTGGGTCCGCCCTCTGGCCATTTGAGGGGCTGGGTGTGCAGCCTGCACAGTGGTGCTGCTTGCTTGGCGCCCGCCACCAAGTGTGGATGGCGTTACCGTGGGCTTCTTGTAGCTTGACCTTTTGTGGGCCTTGAGCCTTGTTTCTCCAAGTCCCACTGGAGCTTTGGAACCGTAAGTGTGACCGCCAGAAGTGGATTGTAAAACTCTCATCATCATCACTAGCCCGTTGCCGCCTTGCCAGTGGTGCCTGCGTCGCCTTGGCTGCCGCTCACGACGCAGTAGCAGCAGCAGCAGCAGCAGCAGCAGCAGCTACTTGCCAGCCCCCACCACCTTCACCTAGCTAGCTGCCTGCTGGTGCCTTGGCCTGGACTGCAGCAGCGGCGGCGGCCTCTTCCAGCTGCTGCACCTCTGGCCCGCAGTAGACCTTCCACAGCCCAAGCCACTGGTACGCAAGCTGCAAACAAGATAGGGTGGGGCAGGGGGGGGGGGTGAGGTGAGGGTGTGAGAGAGAGCATAAGCCCCCACCCTGGGGGAGGTGGGGGGAGGACTCCAGATGGTACCTTCAAGTTTTTTTTTACCTTGGGATGCCCTCCCACCGGAGGATTTTTTTGGTGGAGTGCCTGTGGCCTGTGCTGCTTGGCGCCCACCATGTCGGTAGCCTACGAGGGCTACTTTTGTAGCTTTTGACCGTTTGGTGGGCCTTGTGCCTGCTGTCTGATAGTCCCGCTGGAACTCAGGGACTGATTGTGACCGCCGGCAGTGGATTTGTAGCAAGTGTTACTCTCTCTACTACTACACCTCACTCACTCTGAACAAGACATCCTAGACCCCTGAGGGTGTGTGTGAGGGAGGTGGTGCCACAAACGCGCGGTGGCGGGTGAGGTGTGGCCGCTGAGTAGAGTGTTGCGGCTGGTGCCGTGATTCGGCCTTTTGGGGTTAGTTGGGGGTGGGCCTTCTTGGTCCCTTCTTGGTCCTGGCTTTACAGCCGGTTATACCTGAGGCCTACCTCTGACTGTTTCAGGGCTGAGTGTGCTGCCTGGCTGACATGCTGCTTGCTTGGTGCCCGCCGCCGCGTGTGGGTGGCGCTGCCGTGGGTTCCCCCCCCCCCTTTTTGACTTTTGGCAGGGCTGCTGCTTTGTTTGATCCTGCTGGAACTCTGGAACTGATTGTGACCGCCGGCCTGTGATTGCAAAACCCTCTTGTTGTTTACACCTTCCACCGCCCACGCCCACACCCAAACCCACACCCACACCCGCACCAACACCCATACACCTTGATGGTCAGCAGCCTGACAGCCATGTGGCACACCCACACCCACACCCGCACCCACACCCACACCCACACACCTTGATGGTCAGCAGCTTGAACGCCATCTGGAACCCACACCCCCACCCACCCACTCTCACACCCACACCTACACCCACCCCCACCCCAACCCCCACCCACCCCCACACCTTGATCGTCAGCAGCTCGAACGCCATGTGGAGGATTGACGTGGGGCGGATCTTGGACCCAGGCATCTCGGTCCAGTGCACTGGAACCTCGGCCACGGGGATGTCGAGCTGTGTGCGTGTGTGTGTGTGTGTGTGTGTGTCCAGTGCACTGGAACCTCGGCCACGGGG